>CM063728.1:1007072-1342262 GCA_032441825.1 Chaetogeoica ovagalla
CTATGATATATATATATATGTATATACGATATATTTCGTAGTGGATCGTGGGAATGACGAGTTTTTATACGGATGCCAAAGTGTCATATTAATCTCCCTTTCGTTTTAATAATAATAATAATAATAATAAATTTTTTTTTTCACATATTTTTTTTTTCCACACACCGAGCCGATTGACTTATGGTACACGCCCGGAGGCTGGACAATCAAAACATGCAAGACGCGTGTATTCGCCCGTATAGCTAATGTTGCCGGGAAACAATGTAAACCGGAGGAGTCTCGTGATAAATCACGGATTTTCGAACACATATACGATTAAAATGAAAAAAAAAAAAAACTCGAAAACATATAAAAACAATATAAGGCACGCGTATTTTATACGAGTGTGTATAGAGTTGCCAGTGGCCTCGGGCGGTTTGCATCGGAGGCCCCCCCTCGGTGAGCCCGGCAACCGACGCTCCGAATAATTGGAAAACGTTTTAATGAATACGGTAATTTATGGGTCTACCGGACGATCGTTGTGTGTGTGTATGTGTGTGACCACGACGTTATAGTGGTAATAACCGTACGGTGAACTTTTTTCCGTCTACACGTAAAACGACTTTTCCGTCGCTCTTATCATTTTCAATTCCTTCCTCGTTCGTCGCGCTTATTGTATTCTGTAACGCTAAACACGTTTCGCACGATGTCGTATTCGTGTGATTTTGAGAACGGCCGATAATAACCAGACGACAATTATGAAATTGTTAAGAAATGTTAAAAATATATGTAAATTCTAACGTTGTGTCGTAACTAAATTGACTAAATGGACAATCCCTCGGTTATATGACAGTGTTCTTAATCCATTTTTCTCTAATTTAATTTTCCGCCCCCCCCCTTCAAAAAAAAAGCATATTACACGCGTATATATATATTCGTAATGTGATTTTCCTAGTTTTGTTTTTTAATAATAATAATAATAATAATAAAAAAAAAAGAACAGTGAAAAAACGTGTTGTGGATACGACTTTAATTAAAGATACGCTCACTAAACTTTTATAATTATTTTATAATTACACGCTTCGTTGCTCTATTAAATTACAAATTATTTATCAGCAGGCGCAATCGTTTCGAACTGGTTATGGGAAAGCTTCATCCTAGTGTTGTCACACATTTTTAACTAAAATTGGAAAACAGCAAGGCAAACACAGTATATCTATTACAAGCGGTGGAGTTCAATCTGTTTGTATAAATCATTATGTAATATTATCTCCAGACATGACGAATTTAATAATAAAAATAATATAATTTCATACCTCATAGCCCATTGGTCATAAAATTACAATTATGATATTTTTCTTCTTATATATACATATACGAGTATATAATAAAATTTTAATAATGATAATATATATGTATATTTTATTTTATAGTAATATTTATTTGATTTTTTTTTTTTTAGATTTTGAATGGAGCAAGGAATATATTGATTTTCATTTTCAAACAATTGACTAGTTATTAATAGACATTATACATTTAAATTATAAGTTATATATCAATTATTTATCTACATAAAAAAAAAATTGTATAAAAATGTGCTATTTATATTAAAAAGTATCCAAAGAGTTTTGCAACGTATATGATATTATCATAACTGAATAATTTGAATACATGTACACCAGTATTACTATGAATGTTTCTCGGTAAATAATTTTGCACTGTTTCTATGCAGTATTTTTTTACGTAGAGCAAAACGGGGATTCGTAAAATGAACGTCCGCAATCATCGAAGTCTGTGTCCATGTGCATTGTGAATAGTGGACGTAGCGAAGCAGATTTTGTACATTCAAATGGATATGCTACCGCGTTAATCGGTTATCGGCGGTACACGTACTCGTATACTGAAAATTTAAAAAAACTCGACTCTGCGCTGAAAAAAAAACACTCTGAAGAAACCCCAACGAATTTCGCTTTTATTCACAAAAGTCATAATTACTCGATTATTTATTGATTTACCGGATTGCATTTAGACGCAAAATGTTCTCCGCGACTTAGCTCTATAAAATGTTTAAAAGAATTGCCGTTGGATGAGTATAGTCGATCGGAGTTGCGTGGCAATTGGCCATAATCATTTGTATACACGCGTATACAAAAAACCGTTAGCTGTTGATATTAATTTCTGTTTTTTTGAATTTCGAATTTTTTTTTTATCTTTTATCTCGCGCGCGTGAATCGGTCGTCGACGAGAAACACGCGATGTAAATTAACGCGCCTGTACACAAGACGACGACTGTTGCAGGATACGAGAAAGAAAAAACTATTTTCCAAAACTTAAATGTATATTACACGTATTTATTACACGATTAATGTCTTTTGAACGTATAACATACGGGAGGAGAGGAGGGAATAATGAATATTAAAATCGTAACGCTCGTGTATTTATTTATATTTTTATTTCACCGTTTAACATAATATTACACACACACGTACGTGCTTATTATATACGACATGGTCGTTTCGTGTATATGATAAGTTAAACTAAAATATACACACACACACACACATTAGAGATATCTGTTTTCGGTGGAATACGGTTTGTCGTTCAAACATTATTATACGCAGTATATTCAATATTGGTGTCTCGTGTACTCGTCTTCTGTTATAAATACGACGACCGTATGTGAAACGAGATTATATTCTTCGAACGTTTTATATTCTTCCTTTTTGTATTTGTAAATAATTAAAAGAACGAGTAAGCCGATTTTAATCGAACGTAGAAAAACAGAGTTGTCTCTCGGAACGTTTGAACGTTTTTTTTTTTTTTTTCATTTATTTTTAGCTGACACTTTCACGTGTGAGCTATATAGAATTTGGAAACATCGACTCAATTGCGAAGATAATGATTTGAAATGGACGAAAGGAGGCGCAAAGTGTTCGAACACAAGAGTAGGTACGGGCGACGTATTTGAGACGTAGAAAAAGTAGAAAAATGTTCTCATCAGTTATTAATAGAATATTCCGCATTTATTCTTGGAATAAAAACAATTTGAATACGTTTCGCGAACAGAATATATGTTTTTTTTACCGTAAAAGCCGTTACGTGTTGATATACGATTATTATTATTATTCCGAAAATTTTTCACGAGTTTTTTTTGTTTTTGAACACACCGTATCGCTCCGAGTGGTATATAAACTCTTTAGCGTAATATATATAGAAAACCGTGAGTATTGAAGGAACTCGAGATCAATCATGAAAGTTATAGGTTATTATCGATCAAACCGTTTACACAACTCGTCGTAACATTTGCGGAAGAATTTATTTCCGTAAAATACAACAATAATTGTTAAACACGCAAGGACGGTTTTTCTTTTTCTTTTTTTAAACGCATTATACAATGTCGGCGGTAATGCCGTTGTGTTGCTGAGGCGTTTGGTTAAAAGTAAAACACGTCCCGTTTTATAACACGTTCCACCACCCTCAGTTACAAATCGTAGGTCTCCCCGAACGGGTTTATTTATTTTTTTTTCATTTTCGTTGTCGTTTACGCGCAGTCGCACGCTATACGATTCCGCCGTACTGATGTTATCAGCACCTGAACCAGCAGCCGCGGACGATTATGATACGTCACCGACGACGACGACGACGAAAAAACCGTTCCACTACCGAGCGCGGGACGTCCGCGGCGAGACGGACCGCCGGCCGACAACCGCGCGACCACCGAGTGTAAGATTAATTGCGCGCGTGTAAAAAAACAGGGGTTAAAAAAAATATTGTGAAGAACGCCGCCCGTCCCGAGTATTTTTCCTTCTTTCTTTTTTTCATTTATCGTTCTCTCGAATATTTCCCTTCCGTTCCTCTCCCTTTTTTTTGTTTCTACCAGTCAGCCGACCCGCTGTTTTTAGCTCACCGCCAACGAGCGTCTCGCGCACACGTTATTGTCGTCGTACTCGTCGTCCGTCGATCGCGCGTATCAAAACAATCGGAAATTAGTGGCCCCATTGTGTCCTCGTACACAATGTTTTTATGCGGCCGTGCTGGCCGTGTATACGACACCGTGAGCCGTACGCCTCTACCCACGGCTTTCAGTCGTGTGGTCTCTACCGCCGCCGACGTGTATTGAATTCTTTTTCAATCGCCGACGGTACTCGTATACGTATAGGTAAAACGACTTTAACCCCGGGGTCGGTCCGAATCCCCCGAAATCGTATTACGACGAACGGAGTTAAGGCAGGACCGAGTTTTGTCATCCGCGCGGCACGGATTCCTCTCGAAAACTCCGGGACAGGGGTTACGTTTTACGCGGAGTTCTCGGTCCAGGCGTGAGTTAATGGCTGTCGAACAAATCGAACGTGAAGTGTAAATAATTAAGAGGTGAAACGAAACCCGAGAAAACGCATTGTCTGGCGCGTGTGCGGCAGGGGCGTATTTAATTCATCCCCTAGGGGGGGAGGGGCGAATAGAAAAACGGCCCGTCGAATCTGTTGCCAACTTAGAATTATCGAAAAATTATATGAAAATAATAAGTTTTAAATAAAAAAATGTTTTATTACATTTTAGTTTTAGTTCGATTAATTTTAGTTGTCAATATATATAGGTACATACACAAGTATCTACTAGGGGGGCCCCCTCTTGTATACGCCCCTGGTGTGCGGAAAACGTTCAAAAAGCGTTTCGCGGCGGGAAAAGAACCGAGTTAGACAACGAATTTGCACGCGAAATTATAATTACGATAACGTTGTCTGTGTAATTACAGAGCGGATTTTCACGTGTCTTTAATTCTTACGAGGGGTTACGGATATTTGAAAAAAAAAAAATTGTATTTTCAAAACGCTTGTAAATTTTTTTTTAGAATTAAAACGACGGTTAAAAAAAACCGACTCTAATATTTTATAAAGTGATATTGTAATTTGTTTTGCGCGCAAATCCGACGACGCCCCCGGCTGTAACATTCAGAGTTGTTTCCCGTGTGAAGTATAATATTATTTCGGCGGAAATCTTTAGTGATCGTCGACTGAAACGCGAAATATACTCGAACGATTTCAAAATACACGTAGAGTCAATAACTGACGGATATATTTCGTGGGATATTATTGCATTACATAATACGTTATACCAGACACTTGAACGATAACGCGTGCGTACAAAATACCACGTCCCGTACCCGTACCGAATCACCCGTTGGATTAATCGTTTCGGACAGAATTTAAAGAAATTCAACGTTACATTCTACGTCTGTTTAACGGTGTATTCGTAATGAAATACGGTTTCGGACTGACGAGCAAAAGGAAGAGCGAAGAGTCGATGGAACAGGAGTGGCGATAAACGTCTTTCGAGAGGTGCGAGGTGAGAGGTATAATAGACATTCCGAAGATTTACGATCGAATGACGAAATCTTCAATTGCGGTAGTCGCATTGCGACGAAAACGTTGCGTTGATAATTTTTAATTTTTTTTTCTATATACGTTATTGTTAACGGACTCGCCGACCGCCGTATTATATCTTCGAAATTATAAAACATTTACACGCTATCGGTGTCGGCTTTTCCGCGCGCCCGCCGACGACATACGGTTTTCGGGCGCCACCGCACGTCGACTAAGGGATTTTTCGGGTAAAAATATTAACGCGTGGGTTCGTTCGTAAATGTGCGTCGTATGGGTACGCAGAGCCGTACGGTAAAGTTGTGGATATTAAAAAGAAAACGCCAGACGTTGGTTTATGATTAATAGCCCGTGTACGACGCGAACGGCACCGCGATAGCGAACGCGTATAACGTAATATTATAACGTTCTGTGCGTGTGTGTGTGTGTGCGCGCGCGCGTTGCCAATTATCGAAGAAGTCGCTTACTATTATTTTTTTTTTTTTTTTTTCTCGTTCGCCTCTTCTCTCGCCGTCGCCGTCGGAGAGAGAAGAGAGAGAGAGAGAGAGAGAGAAAAGAAAACTAATTAGAGAATCAGCGGGGAGCGCGTAGCCGGGTGACCACGGGGGTCTCCGCGGCGCGCGCGGTTTCTGCACCGGGACCCTTCGTGTCTGCCCGCGCCGCCCGGACACGCCCTGCTACTGTATAATATGCGATCGGTTTCTAAATCGTCTTTGCGGCGGCACCGATAGGGACCGGTGCGTTTAACAGAACTAATAAACCTCGTCTGCAGTAATATATACATTTTAACGTATACGTATAATACAGCGAACATACAGACTCTCTCTCTCTCTCTTTGCAAGACGGTATAAATGTGATATAATAACCTCTTCCTCCTCCTCCTCCGCCCAGGCTCCGGAGATGACGGAAAAAGTGTTTTTTTTTTTTCTACCGATTCTTATGTCGTCGACGGCGACGGGTGGCAAAACGTTATCGGTAGGCGCGCACACGTATTTCGATGATTAAACGTTTTTTTTCCCCCCTCCCCCCTCGTTTCGACCGTCTGAACAGCCGCCGCCCCCCCCCCCAACGATCCCTAAACGGCCGGGTGAACGCGTTGTGCGCGCGTTTTTTTTCCCTCGCGATTCGCTTTCGTCTCGGCGAGTTCGTTACTACTGCCTTGCGAACGGCACGACGACCGTAACTTTTTTTCAATACATTTTATAATTATTATTGCACACGATATAATAATATTTCACGCAGAATCCGCTTTGACGCGGCGTTGCGTTCTGCGCGGCCTGCCGAATGCTTCCCACCGCGTGGTCGTACGAGAGACTATACGAGAGATGATACGAACCACACACTATCGATACGCCGTATAACGTCATGGATCACGCGTTCAAAGACGTTAAACTGGTTTATTATTTTTGTAATTTACGGGGAAAATATTATTGTATACTACACACACACACGCGCGCGCGCGTACACGGGTAACGTTGTTCTGTAAGCTATAACTTCGGTGGAAAAGGTTACCGTCGTATTACCACGGCGGCGGCCGGCCAACAGTGAAAATATAAATTATAATATTTATAAATCGGTTGAAACGTGTATACGCGTGAAATGTAATATACACGTACGGACACTAACGAGTGTGTACGAGCGCGTTTATACCGAAATTATCAAACGACTCTTGACAAGAGTTATAAAACGAGTGAAACGTTTTGTAATCGTGTCCGTTTCCATAGGAAAACAGAAAAAGCACAGCGGGTTATTATTATTGTACGGTTGTTGAAACCTAGAGAGATTACATCACGAAACGTGTGTGTATTTTAGCACGCGGGCAATGCCCGAGAGGGAGACAAGTCGTTCCTATATCGTTTCGAGCGTTCGAATGGACTCCGAGTTCGAGGAAATATTATATTTCATAGAAACACTTCGAAGTGTACGATGAAATTCGCTTGGGAACGCGATTTAGTCCAGAATAAGCAGACATAGTAACAATAATAATAATAATAATAATAATAATAATAATAATAATAATAATAAAAATACTCGTACACTGGACAGACACACGAGGTCGTGACCTGATCGTGGATCCCAATATGTATGCTGAAAAACAAACGTTATGTAGCAATGGACGAAAAAGAGAAAACAATATTTTTATGACACTCGTAGTAGTCATTTGTATACTAAATGCATTTGTATTTTTCTTTTTCTTTTTTATTATACAATTTGTACGCTATACGTAAGTAATTATTTGAGTAATTCATAAAAAGTATACCAAATAATTTTACAATAATATATATATATATTTTACTCGTTTTCGGCAATACAAATATGAAATATAGTAATTGTATGATTATTTTATTAACAATCATCGATATTGAATTTGTATTTAACGGGTTTGATAATTCTTTTTAAAAATTCTGCGTTTATAAATTAAAACAATAACTAATGAGTAAATTAACGACATCGGTGTGTTACGATATATAACACAATTATAATTATACAATGTAATCGAATGCGTTCGATTATTTGATTAACTTTGGGTACAAACATCAAATGTAGCGAGATTATTGATCGAATTTACCCGATGTCGTTTTAAATACCTACTGTCACTAGTTGCTGTACATATTTTTTTCTGAAATAATTATTTTTTGCGTTCGAGTAATAAATTATTGTTTTCATGTACTTGCTTAGAATATGATTAAAAATTATTCAGAATACTACTAACCAAGTATGCAGAACAACTTGGCCGCAATTATGATGGACATTAATAACTCCCGGGTCTACGGATTAGATATTCCTTTCTAAATTTTCTAATTACTACTCTTTACATCGAGCCGATTTGGCGAAAATATAGTGTTTGTTAGTGTTAAATAGGACACTATCCGTTTTATATGATTTCGATTACATTCGTAGACATTCTATTCGATTATCAAGGACAGTTTTCAGTACTTATTCAACTTGTCTTCGTTGTATCTCTAATGCATATTTGTAACTCTCCACACTCCAATTTAAATATTATACATTACGTATTGAACTGTGACGATTGTACACCACTCACTCGAGTGAGCAGTTAGCATTATTTTATTTATATAAAACAATTCGTTTACATATATCGCTATAATTACCGTATTATTATTATTATTATTATTATTATTATTATTATTATTGTATATTATATAATATCTATAACTCCTAAATAGAACCATACCGTTCGACGATTGAACAAGTCGTTCCGGAGACAACCCGTTATAGAATTGCTATACAACCCACTTTCATTTGTATAATTACGTAAATAATATATATGTATATAATCGTTTTAATTTCTCATTATCGGAAATTCTAAGATATTCTTCAAAATTCGGTAATTAGGGGGAGAAAAAACTCTTGATCCGTCTACAATAGCGCGCGCGTGTTTCCATTTAAGACATATTGAAAATTTAATATTATTTCGCTCGAAGAATATCAACCGGAGTGTAGAACGTTTTCAAACAAATAACGTGTCCAAAATCGATCCGAGTATTCGACAGAGATTATTTCTATATTCTTCGCGAATTCTCTTCTATTCAATATAACTTATAAACGCGGACGACACGTATACTGTTCCTTCCGAAATTTCTACCCGTCTTATCGAACTGATTTGTTTTTTTTTTTCAAAAAAACCAATAAATTTCTTATGGTTTTCGAACACGTGTATTACTATTATTAGCTCTCTCTCTCTCTCTCTCAACGCGAATTATTATTCCTCCACATGGAGAACGAACGCGCGGGTTTCGCGTGTGGTCGTCTCGGCCGTCGCGTCGTAGGACGATAAACCCATCAGAAGCGGCGGCGACGGCGTCCCGCGTGGCCCTTTCCGGTAGCCTTGTGCGCGAAGAAAACAAATTATTATTATTATTATTATTATTATATTAGTACGTTTATTATATCAACGTACGCATTACACGTGTAGAACACAGCATCAGTGGTGGTACACACATATACACAAATATACACAAACGCGCTTGTGATGTGGACGTGTGTACACGTCGTTAATACAGTGTAAATTATTATTATTATTATAATATATTACATAGTAACGAAATATATTATCGACGTTGTGTGAGCGCACACGTAGGTATAACATAATATATGTGTGTGTGTGTGTGTGTTATAAGCGCGCGTGACAGTGGCCAATAAAATCGTGAAAAGAAAAATATGTTTAAAAAATAAAAAAATAAAATTTCCCGACTATATTATATATAGATAGTGCGGATAATATATTATAATAATATCGTGATCGCGACATATTTTCCACTCGTGCATACGAGTATATTTTAATAATAAAAAAATAAAAATAATAATTATTATTATTATTATTATTATTATTGTTGTTGTTAGTAGTAGTCCTGCGTGAACACGCGATCTCAATATTTAGACAACGCCGGGCGATGAATAATCGCGTCTGCTGCGAAAAATAATTTAATCGTTAGCGTTTTTTTTTTTTTTTATTTGCCGGCCGCCTCGCCTGTGTGTGTGACGTCGATTTTGCCCACACAGACCATACTTACGATAAATTACGAAAGGACTTGCGTATATTTCGTCGCGGTAGCCTTACCCATGTGTAGACGGAATTTTTCGAAAAACTTTTCGTGTCATTTTCCCGTTCAACTCAATATGTATTATTATTATTATTATTATTATAATATATGGATAATAAACGGCAATAGATAGCAGTGTGGAATGGATAGCGGTTTACCGCGTGTGACAATTTATATTACAACAATTGGCGCAGTGTTGTAAAATAAAAAAAAAAAACCATAGAATTTATACCGTGTGTTATAATATATATATATTATATGGATCGATCAAATCAAATCGATAGTTGAATGAAAATGATCGAGACATTTAACAAAAAAAAATTATTAAAAAAATTATGAATATCGAATTGAAAATTATGCGCGATATCCCGACGATAATATTCAATTGCGTATATTTTCATAGGTCAAACGTATTTCTTTAGGTTTGGCACTTCGACCTTTTTATATGTATATATAGAAAAAAAATTCTCGACGGTTCAATGCCGGTGATATATTTTTCGAATTTTATCACCGCTGTATTTATTCTTTGTTTTTCATCGCATTTACAAACTTCCACATTGATTGATGCGGCTGTCGCACGCGTGCACGAGCCGTCGCTACAGACTTTTATTCGAATTCCCACGACGCTATACCAATTGCCGTACTGTATTAATATTGTTCATTTATCTATATTGGTAGGGCACACCGTATTACAACATATTATATTGGTAAACGGGTATTTAATACGATCGGATATATTGCGGTGCAAGTTATTTCGATTCCGTTAACCAGTTGATTCCATAAAACGTTTATTTGAATTTTTTTACAATCACTTTATTCATAAAACGCGTTACAGACGTAATTCGAATAAAATATTTAAAACGCGGAAATTATTTACCTTTTTGGAAAAATGATAAGATATCGTCAGTTGTTGAGTACACGGGAATATCGGGCGCGTAATTTTTTGCAATATTAACAAAAAAAAAAACAAAAACAAACATATCACTTGTAATTTCGTAGACATACGAGTACTTATAATACGACGTAATATTAAATACAATACCAGTGATTTTTGGAACAATTAAAACTTTTTACCGCATTTTTCAACAGTTCGTTTTAGTTCTTTCATTGCAATAATTTTTAAGCTTCGTTTTGAGCCATTAAAAACGATAAAATCGACTCAATTATATCCGATATACAGTGATTATAATAAAATTTTGTTCGCGGTTTCTCATCAATTCCAACGAATTGTTGATTTATTCTTCATTTGTTCGTCGTAAGGCAATACGCGGTTTTCTGAAAATCATATTATACATCCCATATTAATGTATGATCGTTTTTACTACTTATTTTTATCCGATCTCTGTCGTTTACAATATTTTACATAAGCTATAATCGTGTACTTTACGAATCATATGATTCTCAAAGTAATTAAATTATGTTATTAATTATATAAGGTGTAAAGTAATCATATGATTATATTACGTTTCTAGGTAAAAAAAAAAAAAATTTTTCTTTTTTGAAGTAAACAATATTTTGGAAGAAATTATTGAAATCAATTTCCTCGCATTTTCCGACGGAGGGTATTTTTTTATCCAAAATATAATTGTTACTTCCCCGAACAAATCGTATAACCGTCAGTTGTATGGACGAGTTGTGAATTCATATAGATTCTGCAAGTATGAATATCTGAGGTTTATTATTATATAACCGTTGTGACGCGAACGCGGACACATGAAATTCACTTAAGATACCTGTTATTAAATATGAATCCCGGAATAATAATGCCTCGGAATAATAATCCCCGAAGACTTTAAGGTAAAATAATACTCCAGGTAGGTTGTATAAATCCGACGTTATGTTATTTATTAGCATCAAATACATTCAATTAAATGTCCAATAAATAACCAACAACCAACACTGTCACAGTAACGGCTACAAAGATATTATTTATGCGTTATCAAAAATATTAGAAAAATCAAAGTTATCCCACCACATTAATGTTGCCCCCCCCCATTTCACGGAATCGAAATGGTTAAACATTCAAATAGCCATTCTCGTTTTTGATATCAGATTCACACGGATACATTTTTAAATTCATTTTGATGTTTGGATCGTGGTCCTAAATCCAGAATTGACCGAGTTTACAGCCGTTTCAAATATTCGGGAATTGTAATTCCGGCGATTATTATTATTATTATTCTGATTGCCATTAAATATGTATGTGTGTTGCAATAGTGAATTCGACCAACACTATGACTGGTAAACGAATACCCGAAATCGGAATGATAATCGTGACTTGTATGTTCAATTACAAAAATGTTTAATAAAATTATGTAACTCTCGTCGCCGCGACGACGACGAGTCGAATTGAATGTGAGGATCTCGTACGGGGGCCGGGTTTAACAGAACGAAATCGGACATGTCCAGCGTGTGTGTGTCATTGCAGGACACAGCCCCACTCTTAAATAAATTGCGAACACCGGTAATTGAGCCATTCAGTTTGTAACTGAAATCCGAGAGAAGTTATGAGGTGAAAAAAAAAATAAAAACGTATTGAAAATAATTATTTCCAGTCTTACATAGGACAAAACGATGTTTTTCACTGGCAAAAATTATATAATTTTCCTTACTTAATAAACTCCGCGCAGTCTTTCGTCATAAACGGCATTATATAATATATATAGGGGACGTGACAGTGTTTGTTTATAAGGAAACCAATTACGTTTTTTTTTCCAAACTTTCCAACCGGCCACGCACAATGTGACACACGTCGTATGTGTGGCGTGATCCTAACGGATTTCGTGATAATGTTCGTCGATGAACAATTATTTTGCTTGCGCGTTAACGTTTCGGATTTCTCGTAGAATAGCTTCTGACTTCTTCGTTAATAGCACCGTCGTCGGGTCGTGGATTTTTCCTGTAAAAGGTCCGTTGTATACTGTACAAAAAAAATAAAACACGGCGATTTGGTCATCAATGTCAAAAAAATATTTCAAAACTAAAAATGTCGTAACGTTTGACGTATGGAGATTTTTTTTTTCTAATCCGCGACTGCCCCGCGTACGCGAGTAATTATTTACTTTTTGCGACGCATTCCCTCTAAAACATTCCGTATTTACTACACGTGGTCGCGTACTGCGCAGACATTTTAAAGTAATAATATTGTTTCGTATGTAAAAAAAAATAAATCAATAAAAATTTAAATAGACCAAATAAATTTTATTTTTCATTTGATACGGTAATTATAAATATACAAAACTAATTGTTTCGTTCATATACGTTACGATTTTATGTGCGTTAAAAAAAAAAATGCAAAATAAACGTTTTCTTCTCAAACAATATTCACCGTGTGTTTAATGATTTTCGTTTTCATTTATAATTTACTATACATTTTTTTTTATAAAATTGGACATCAAAATTATCGGTTTTTATTTTATATTGTGTTTTATACACTTTTTTAACGTAACAAAATAATTTATTTAATTACCTTGATTATAAAATTAAAGCGATCAAACCTATTTAAATTTGTATGTATAGACATTTTGTATATATTGTGTCATGTTATTTTTAGGGATTGATATTAATATATGTACGGAATTTTTCGAAAATCCCCTACTTTTAAATTAAATGAGCATAGTCGAGGGGGATGTTACTATATATGAAATACATCAGCATCCCTTATCATTGAATGTGTGAAGTAAAAATACACGAACAAAAATTACCTTTTAGCGTATTAGTAGAAGTAACTAAAAATCGTTTGTAAAATTTGTAATGAAAGTTTTCTCGTAAAAAACAGAATGAATCCAAAATAAAAGAAAATCCGTTTAACTATATAAATTCAATATTGTGTTTAAACGTTTTTTCAGTGAGTATTTTCAGTGTCGGCTTTTGAAAATCAAATTACACAACAAGTATTTAATTTTTATACGAAGATATATTTTTAACGAATTTTAGTTTTTTTTTAATATAATTCCTTATGTAAAATTGTTTGCAATTCGACAATGGTCTAATGTTCGTAGAAATACGTCGTTGGGTACGCACGTGTCTCAGTGGATATTTCAAATGACAACGATTTTTATCTTAAATCATACCTTTGTTTTTTCGTTATGAAAATGTACGAATGAAAAATTTACAGTCACTACATTGCTAGTGACGAACACGAAGTGCGCAAAAAGGTTTGACCGTTAATCGATTTTTTTTCGATATAAATTAAACCATTTGCTTAAATAGTGCTCCAAAACGTGTACCTTTAAAATTCAACTGTTCCGTCAACTACCAGATTTAATATGTTTTATTTACTGCAATTCGAAAATCGTACAACGAACGTTGGTGTTTCATTTCAACTGTTCATAAATACACGTTTACAATAATTGTCAAAATGGGCGATTCCTGCGGTTGTTTTGATTTTTTTTTTTTCAGTAAAAATGATATTTTTGATATTATACGTTTTTCATTAATCGTTATCGTGCGAATGAAAGAAAAAGAAAATCCAATCGATTCGTTTCAATAATATTTTAATAAGAAAAATGGGGATTCCAATTTAAACTTCTCGGTATGTTACGCACAATGACAATTCCAAATTGTCTGTGCTCACTATTTCGCGTGCGATAAAACGCGTATGGACGCATGCGCCATCGTGTCGATTTCGATGATTATATGTTAGAGAAAATTTTAATTTCTAATTTTTACCATATTATTTATGTGGATTAATTTACAATATATTCAATTGTAATTCTAAGTGAATCCAAAGGACTGAGTTCTTCCAAACAACTTTAGACTAATTTTGTGTCGATGACTATAAATACAATACACACCGCACGTGTTCTTTGTCGCTTGTAATAGCAATAATTTATACTCTGTTAAATCAATACAATATTATAATCTATAAAGACGCGCGGAGAAAAAAAATATTTTTTAAAAAAAAAAAAAAAAAAAAAACACCTAATACATAATAGGTATATACGTATAAAATAATATGCGCCGGAATAGTGTCTCTTGTGATGTTACGGGAGAGACCGACTTATTATCAGACGTTTGTTCAACATGCCGCGGCAAACTGGAAATCAATATTTGCTTAAAATATCGTAAAACGGTATTCTTTATTATTTAAAATTGTTAAAAAGGATGAACGGCGAAAACGTGTTAATTTCGACTTCTCAACGACGACAGTTGTTCCCACGGACCGCAGAGCTGCGCAGCGCCGCGTGTTTGCCCAACAAAACTAACCGATCCTGTGTAAACACGGTGGTAATGGCAATAATCGTCTAAATATTACCGTCTCAATTCCACGTAGTATTGTATGAATGTATCTACCGAACGACGTGTAGCCGCGTTTGTAATAATCCAATGGGAAAATAATGATTTACGCTCGTGTTACGTATTATATAAACACGTAATGATCGTTTGGTGGATTTAATACGCGAATCGTTAATAACACTGGCGGGTTTAACGGGACGGAATTATGAACGCCTACCGTTTTCCGGAGCCCATTCTCCACAACGAAGTGTTTAATTTGAAAAAAAAAAAAAGAAAAACGTTAAAACGCTTTTTTTTCAATATCACGAACAGAAGAAAAGTCGAACAAAGTGTATTGCATTACTAAAAACCTGTTGAAAAGACGTAATATAAAATATATATACTTATTAAGCAATGATTATATTGTTTTCGGACACGCGGACAGATAGATATTATATTCTCGTTGAATTAATTTTTTGGATTTTCTTTCGAGAATTCAAGAATTTTACTCAAAATAATGATCACACTATATCTTTAGTTACAGTAGTTTTTTTTTTTATGTACGCATAACATAATACATGTTATTTATTTTTCTTCCGATTATACAAGACCATACAATTCTAAACAACAACAATATACGCAATAACTAGTATAACTCCGTGGCAATAATTTTTACAGTAACAACGTATCGTTAACATTTTATCGTTTGTGTTAACGACTTAAATTTCAATACTTCAATAATAGGATAACTATTGACTTTTTCGTTAATCATATCATTCTGTCGTTGATTTTAGTAAAATTTCGATATGTGCGCATATAAATTTGGCCATATTTATCAATGTATTCCAAATTTAGAAATATTCACACGATTGTCCCGTGCGCACTTTTTTCGTTATATCCACACCATACCGAACGCATATTGCATATCGTACTGCGGTGAAGATTATTGTCATTTTGTATTACGCTCGGGCCGAATTAGTCGTAATATTATTTTAATTTGGTCAAAGCAGGTACTTAGTGTTAGGTGTATACTTAATTATATTTGTATCGAAGCGTTTTATTACACCGAATTTGATTGTACTACGCCAAAGTTCCGCTCAGAATCATTTTATTGATCGCAATGATTTATCATTGCTTTCGAATATTTATAGTAATAAAAATATTCTAAAATCTTTATCGAAGAAATTCACTTAAGCGTCATCCGCAACACCCCGCGGCTCGTTACTTTTTTTTATATTCGAAATGAGATATTTTTCTCTTCAAAACAGAAATTTTCAGAAAACGGGTATACATCGTTTGAAAACTTAATAAAAAAGGAAATTTTTATGAAATTTGCAGACTTAGGTCTGAGTGACAAGAAAAAAAAACTCGTTAGATAGAAATTAAACGATTTGAAACTTAAAAATCTTTAAATTTTTATATATTTTAAGATTGTACTTATAGTTGTATAAGTAATATTTGAATATTATGGTAAAATAATATGCGTATGTTTTTATTAAAAAAATTTCATGAGATTTTCAACGGGGTTTTTGAAAAACTGAAATTTCTACCTTATACTTGAGAATTGGACCATGGATAAGAAGAACTTATTTTTTGTATTTGTAATGTAAAATAATTATCTAGAGTATATATATTTTTTACCAGTTATCGTGTACATTGTTATATTATAAAAAAAAAATATGATAAATAATTAAGCCTGATGCAATAAATGTATAAATATAGGTAGCTCCTTGCGTATAGTTAAATGTCAGATATAATTAAACAAATAACAGAAATAACCGTTTAAAATTGTAAATTTTTTTTTTAGATCATTGGGGGATTTTGAACACGATCGATCCTTTTCTATCACAAATATGCCACTATATACTCGTATATACATACATTTTGAAAAGGTTTCGATATTTCAATCGATCTTTATTTTCCTTAATTGTTACAAAAGTCCTTTCTCTTAACTAGTACGTAATTTTACACGTCGGTTTCTCTTTTAAAATATATTGACTTATATAAATAATGTCTGCGTTTTTAAATGATCATAACTCCATTGTGAGTGGCTAAACATAAAATAATTAACATTTATATAGTAATGTGTAAACAAATAAAAGTGTTATTCGAAAAAGAAAATTGTTTACACAACTTTTTTAATAAATTAAGATACAGCATAATTAAATATACAGGTAATCTCAATACAATTCAAAACACACGTTAACACGAAGGAAAACTTTAATTTTTCATCAATACCTGTTTAATATTCGTGGGACAACTATCAGAATGGACGCGATGAAAGAAATCAAAGATAGACTAGAATGTATTTCTCATCTCCTAAAAGAAATCGAAGACATTATGTGTAAACAAAACGAATACAAGAGTAGTCCAACGCCAAAGACGGCTGCGTGCATTTGTACTAGTGGACGAGGATCAGATCCTAGGAAATGTGCACAAATACGTTCGGATAAGAAGGAGAACAACACCGCTAGTAAAACAACCAAGAAAGTTTGTCCCGAGAACCGTGTGAAATGTGAAGAATTCAGTAGGAGAAGGACGTCTAGTGTCCTCGGGGAATTCAGCGGGACAAATTCTGCAAAAAACAATGTTAAAAAAAAGCTCGAAAAGGACGAATTAAAGAATTACCGTGATGTAATGCACAACAACCGTAACAAGCAGCCGAAAACCTGTAATGCGCCAAAATATTATACTCACGGACAGTTTGTAGGTAAAATAAACGGCATCAAGGAAAAGTGTATATCATATTTTGAAGAGCTAAACAATTCGAATTAACGGAAACCCGTTCTCGATATATACGCAATATCAACTCTATACGTCACATGAAAGAAAATCGAATAAATCTATTAGCGAATCAAATTTATTATTTTTTATATATATATATAATATCTTAATGTCAATTGTATATGTATACATTTAATTATCATTGTTATTTGTGCGATATACGCTGATACACAGCGTCGATATTTATCCATACGCGTCAAATTTAACAACGTCAATCGTGTGTTTTTATTAATATTATGTTAATCATATTTCTGTTTAAGGTGACCTTTTTATAGAATGGACGACGTTCTGATTTTAATACGCGCATTAAAATTAAATATTTTCGTATACTTAATAGTTTATACAGTACAAAAAAATTTAATTTAAAATATGTAATATATCAGGATTATAGCAAATAACAGAAATTCCAGTCTCAAAATATAAATCTCAAAATATTCATAAGTTACTTAATATACTCACAGATTTAATGGTTAATAAAATTAACTGATTCAGTACCTTATTCATCGAATAACAATAAAAAAAAAAAAAAAAATCGGTTATTTGCATTTTTTGTATTTATATTGGATTAGATCAAAGGTCATTTTTGCTTAGACCGTTAAAATAGTGGCGTTTTAATTATTTCGAATATTGTTAGGTGAAGACTGAGCTTGGGCAAAACTACTATTTGGAATAAAATGGTAAAAAAATACCAGAGTCATTATAAATATTAATATTTTTACTATGATTATTATCATTATCTATAATATTATACCATTAGGCATTTACAATATACAATAAGATATTAAATTATGTATTAGTGTGGCACTGTATAATTGTACAGATTTTTTATTATATATAATAAACAATATTATTCATAATAAACAGGGTTATATTGATAGTGAAACGTTTACGTTCTATATTTTATGACGGGTACAATATCAGATAAACTAGAATTATTAATTTTTGCACGAGAATAAAAAAATAATAATTTTTTCCATAAAACACTATGTCTTCAAGGCACAGAGGTAATTTTAAAATTAAAATGATTTTCAGCGCAATAATATTTTCCCGCTCGCCATTTATCGAAATTCGATAATCATTATATGCAATCGAATTCGTTTTAAAGACATGAGAAAAAAATATCTATACGATTGTATAGAGCAAAATATTTTTTTCAATTATCTATAGTCGACAAATTATATTATATATATATATTATACATAATTATTATTTTGAAGTTCATTGGTCATTGTTCGGTGTTCTGCTCATCAAACCGTATGTATTATCATCGTTATAACCTAACCGTATCCAATAATGAAGAAAAAACGATAATGAAAAACGATCTATTTAACATTAAAATATAATATATATTGGTAATCTTACATTAACGATTAAATGAGATGACGCGCGTGCTATTATATAAATATTTATATTTCGAAGAAAATAATACATAATTATTTTATCTCTTGTAAAGATTGAAATAGTCAAATGTATAAAGTTTTCAGGAATAAACAATTAGCAAGTCGTAAAATTGGAAAAAATTCACTACGTATAGGTTTATTGTAGCTGGTGCGGACTATCATATGAAATAAATAAATAAAATAAGGAAGACAATAAATTAATTCGTATAATAATTTTAAAGAATTATATATATATATAAATTAAATCCAATTAATACGATAAAATCAAAATAATAAAAAAGTTGTTGTACTAAATTTATTTACTTATCACCGGCTTCGACTAAAAATCATCGTCAGATATAAAATGAAAAATAAATTTTAAAAATGGGTAGCAATCTGCTGGTACTGTGGATGCCGATGAATGTGTGTGTGTGTGGATCAATACTATTGATATTACATTTAATATCGGATAAAATAATTTAATTCTAAGCTCACGTTTTTTTGTTTTGTCATGAAAACCTTGTTCATAGTTAGTATTGTGCTGATTTAAGCATTATTGATTGCCGTCGCACGGTCGTGTATGGATATGCGACGACGACAGTCGAATTCTGATTCACGGTAGATGTAAAATTCAATTATGTTAAGTTAATTAATAATAATAATTAGTATGATCAATTTCAACAATTTAACTACGACGATTCATAAAAATAAACACTCAATATTAATAATAATAATAATAAAATTGGGCGGGTTTTCTTACAGTAAGAATAAGAGTACCCACTACCAAATATAATGGCTTATAAAGGAATCAACCCGTACGGGATAAAACGGTACACACATCAGTTACGTTATTGTCAATACAGGAAGAAATTTTTCTTCTTTTAGACACCCGCGTCATAAGGAAAGTACATTATAGTATATAATATTTTTTTTCCATTCGCATTTAGGGAGTGAAACCACCATACACACCCCGCACAACTTTTGGCTCGGTCCATGTTTTTAGTTCGCATGTTGTTTCTTTGAAAATCGTACACATTAACAATAAATTGCATTAATTTCGTGTTATATTACGTAATCATGGATCTCGAGTAGTTATATACGTATGTTAGGCGGGGATCGTTAGTAGTCTGTTTAACGTGCTGTCATCGATCCACGTGACTCGTCTGCGTCGCAGTGGGAAATACAAGACGCCGAGATCACCTGCTCCGTGGCCGTACACCAAATTTCTTCTTTGCAAAACGTTCGGCACCACAAGCCCGTTCACCGGCCCGTCGCCGGCCCCTGCATAAAAAATCACATCCCACACCGTGTTTTGTTGCAGGCCTTCGTCCATTTCCGTGCGACTACAGAAATATCGTAAGGATCTAAAAATGTACTCGATAATTTATATAACGCGTGTGTAATGTTTATTATTTATCGCTGGCAAATCAGTTACGTTTCCATAGATTTTTCTTACGTCCCGCGAACTCGTCACTATCATTAATTATCAAAACCCGACGAATTATATTAGCGTACGTGTACAGAATCGACGACGATTCATTCGCTTCGAGTCGATTCTATACGTTTTTTCTTTCGAATGTCGAACCGAATAGACGAAAACAAATAAACGAATGGCCTACACGCTTTTTATGTATTCAGTGGTACGACTCCGTAATTTACTTATCTAAATGCATCGGTGTTTTCATGAAGAATACATTATTAACGTTTTGTCGATACTGCAGATTGGTGGGAATTTCTTATTCGAAAAAAGTATTGTGTTATGCCGAGATCGGGTTCTTTGAGTAAAACGATAATATATATAAACGTTTGTATACAAACGTATAGAATTTATATATTCATAAAAATGTTTTTTCAATTGACTTTTTATTAACAACAATTTAATATTAACCGCTTATTCTCGGTCGAACACCAGCAAAAAAATGTTCGATCATTCCCATCGTTTTTGTACGTCTGTCATGTACGCCTGTGCATTTTTTTTTTTTTTTTTTTGTAAAAAGAGTGATTTTTTTTCTGATTTCTAACGAAAATACAGTCTATACGATTTGATTACTGGAAACGATATTGTAATCGGTTTCGTCGAGTATCGTGACCTACACATCCCACACTCGAATGATCGCTAAACGAAAATCCGGTCCGTTTGGTGTATGTCACCGACGACCGACTGAACGGTCAAGTATAAAGACAGCTCATATTATATAGTATACGTGTACGTTAGAAATGATATCGTCACTTATCCGAGTAAAACAAATAACATTTACCACAACACTCACGACGCAATATATTATATATATTATGTATAATAGTTTTAAAACATTTGTTCGGACATTATTTAAAACATTATCGACGATATTGTAAAGTTAATAACAAAACATTTTACGAGAAAATGAAGAAATGGAGAAATAAGTCTGGTTTACTACGCAAAGTGAAATTATATTGAGAAGCGATAAGTTTTGATAAATCAAGCAACTGGAGATACAACGAGAAGTGATCACCAGAATTGAGATGTCATCATACGATCATTAATGAACCGGATGAAATTCCTAAGTACGCAAAGGAAATGTAGAATTAGATATACTGGACATGTATGGGAGTTCATGATTCATGTATAGACGAACAGTTTTATACATATGAAGTGAAGAAAAATTAAAAGAAATTGTTCTCTAGCATATGGTTAGGGGATAAGCGGTTCTCACATTCTGATACCCTCAATTTTATTATAATAATTTTGTATTTTCCAATCGTCGACTTTTAATTTATTTCCGTGTCGCAGCCAGAGGGGGACGCGGAGGCACGTGACCGAAATTTACATTTCCGTATGAAAACCAATCTGGGCTTATAAACTTATGTCATTTATAAGCCACTTATCACGTGTTTTATTTTTAATGATTAATATACGGTCGTTGAAATCACAGCACACTGATATGTACTGATACGCGTGGCAGGCGAGTCGCGTAGAAAGATGATAATTTGTTTGAATATATTTTCGATTTTCCCAGCATTCTCGCTTCTTAAACCTCAGAAAAATCGCGAAATAAAAACTGATGAAATTGTCCACGCTTCAGATTTTCATCGAATCAAATTTCCCATTTGTATATAATTTCAAAATTTCAATATTTTTGCTCTGACCTATATATTTCAGTAGTATATATGTATTTTATACATTTGGAGCTTAATACAAGATTCTGGAAAAATTTTAATATTTATTACTTTGACACTTTGATATTTTAGAATTTTTGCTTCGGAAACACATACCCAACTTCTGTTTTTAGAGAGTGATTGAAAAGTGCTGTGGTACGCTCGCTTTAATATTTCGAAAAGCGAGCATTGTAATAATCGTTTGTAAGCCCGAATCGTGTATCGTAAATCCCGAATTCGTTTCCAAGTTACAGCATTCGTAGCAGTAGAAATTCAAAACACTAAATGTTGTACGACGTATTTATTTCCCCGAACTGTACTGAAAACGTTGAGGTGAACGTTTCATAGAAAATGACCAAAAATTTTTGTTTTATTCTTATATAAAATTTTATAGAAATTTAAATTTTCAAAATCTAAACCTGAAAAATGAATACACATGCAATCCTATACGAGTTATATCGATGACATATTTACGAATTATGGAAAACAGTCCATTTCGTTTAAACGTCGAACACTGTCGATATAGTAATGATAAAGATGTTTTGTCGATTACAAATGTGTAAGTCATTAAGCATGTACAAAAATGTGTACGTACAAAATGCGTAAAAATCAATTTTAATTAATTTTTTTTTTTTAACACACCTATTTGTATTTTCAACGAAAAACATTGTTTTTATCATTTGTTTTCGCTCTAAAATTTCAACTCAAGTCGCGTCCGCGACTTATGTCAATAAAATCAGTAAAGCGGAACTCGCGTTAAAAAAAAAAATAATTAAAAAGTTATAATATTTTTCTCCTTTAATTCGTTAGTGTCGATCTAACACGTATATTCGTATAATAATAATAACAACAACAACAACAACAATAATGATTTCCAAGATTTTTTTGTATATAGTTGAAATTAAGAAACGTCTGACATTGTTTCAAATTTATATGCCTCAAAATCAACAATTACCTCTTTTACGAATTAAATACCTCAATATCTACAATTGCTGTAAACAGCACAAAATTAAATGGAATGTTTTGAGAAATTCGTCTCGTTTTCTACATTCTAAAGTCACATGTTTGTTGAATATTTCAGGTTTCCATGACGATTAATTTCAGAAATAACGATAATAATCGATTTCGACGCGATCGCGTTTTTACCGTTTTCTTGTAATTTTTCGGTAGTTTTGTTTATCCGGCGGTCAAAAAAAAATGATTAAGAACATCGAAAAAACGTACTGCTCTAAAATATCAACTACAGATGCGATTTTCTATGGAGAACTAGGAACCCCACTCTTTCTGGTGTTACTCTTTCGGGTACAGGCGTAAAAAAAAAAATAAAAAATACATTCCTCGCTCCGCTCAGTAACAGAAATACTATACACGTTATTTACGGCTCCGGCTGTTACGATTTTTACCGACCCGGCGGATATGACAGGTCCAAGCGTCGTATTATCCTCTACTGGCAACGTCGTACACGAATACGTACGCCACGGAGTGTTTTGATAAGAACTCGAATGCCCATCATCTGCCGCGTTCGTAATATTATAATAATAATAATACATGCATGCGGACCACAACACGGATTGTTTTTATAATAATAATAATAATAATAATAATAATAATAATAATAATATGTGGCCCGCGCGCGTATTATATTAAATTGACACGCTGGGCTTCACGGAGACGACGTACACGGCGACGGCGGCGCGCGCACACGCGAGAATGCCGTCCGCGTTGGAATGCCGACGTTATTAATATTATTGACCGCGTCGTCGTCGTCGTCGTCGTCGCACAGTCGCCGTACAGTATTAAATATTATATAATATATATATAATAGGCACACGGCACAATAATATATAACGTTTTAATACCTCGATAGGATCTGACAAGATGTGAAAAATGATGCGCGCGAAGTACCGCGCGTGGCGGGCTGTTGTTTGCCCGTGGGGGTGCGTGGCCAGCAGTCTCGCGCGCGGAATTCCGGCCCGGCGACGGTTGGTGGTGGGAAAGGGGGGGAAAAAAAATAAATAAAATTCGTCCGTCCGTTCATTGTTCTTACCGAATTTATTTTCTAACCACTCGTATACGATTTCATTATTATTATCATTATCATTATTATTATTATCATTATTATTATTATTATTAAAAAAAAAAAATAATGAAAAAAACTCCCGTCTGACGTCATGTGGAGAGCGACAAATATTATTGTTGCGTTCGTTCGGTAGGACCGTTTTACCACCGACCAATAAATCTTGACACGCCGCGCAGCAGCAAAGATCTCTTACGCGCGAGTGTTTTTTCTTTTTTTTTTTTTTATACAATTTTTTTGTTTTTTTTTTTTTTTGCTTTTTTCCCCTCTGAGCTGCTGACGGCGTATAATAATCGATTCGGACGACGTGACGTTCCGAAGCGACGGCAGTTCGGCGCACGGCCACCTCCCGCCCGGTCGTCCGCCGCGAGCGATTCATAACAATCCGCCGCGGGGACGATACGTGACGACGCCGCGGTCCACATGGACCGTGGCTTCTTTTCTCGTCCAGAAGAAAAAAAACCGTATTGTACCTTCGTCGCCCCGGCTGTGGCGGCGGGGCACTTGCGCGTGATTAATTGTACGCGTATGGAATATTTTCATGATATATTACATTACAGTCGGCACCAGCAGACGCCGGGGCGGGTGTTTGTACACTGTATAGTGCCGCGTTACGTTTAAAACAGCATTATTTTAAACATTTCGTGTTTTACTCTGTAGACCTCATAAAATGATATAAAACCTTCCGTTTTGGATTCTGAGCGCAACGTGAAATCTGTCGGTTACACGAAGTCACGTGTGTGTGTGTGTGTGTGTTTTTTTTTTGTAACGTCTGTAGCCGAATGTTCTACCCGAAACGGTGCTTCCGATCTCACAGTGTTTTGTTTCCGTCAATAAATCGCATCTAATTGGTACTTTAGAGACGCGATTTTCCGATGTTTTCATTTGTTTTTACAAGCGTCCGAAATAATTACACGAAAAAAAAAGAAACGCGATTTCGTCAAAATCGATTATCACTGTTTCTCCGTAATGTGTTGAAACTAATTGTCGTAGAAAATCGAAATCTTCACACTAAACATGTAACTCTCGTCTGTATTAATGTGACCAACTTTTGAAAAAATTTCTTTCGATTTCGGCAGGCTATTTATTGTAATTGTACACTTTAAAGCATTCGATTCATAAAAGAGGTGATTTTCGGTTTTAAGGCTTAATAATTTCAAACAATATCAGACGTTTCTTATTTCAACTAAATATAAAAAAAAAACAAAAATCATCGAAAACATTTAAGTCACAATATGTTTTTATAAACATTTCAGATTTTCCGACAAATTACATCCAATTCCTATTCGTCAAGGCCGATTCGAAAACCTATACCTGTATTATACGAGTTCGATTTCAATTTCAAAATTTAGACCTTTGTTTGTGCAGTAAATCATTATTTTCTATGAATTTTTTCTTAGTGGGAGTACTGCGAAAGCCACAGCACCTCATCTCGGAATTTCAATTCAAAAATTATTATATTAATATTTTCTAATAAAAATATAAATTAATTTTTTTAAAGTTAATAATATTATTTTTGATTATTTTCCATCGCCATTTATTTTGTACACTAATATTATTTGAATTAACGTATATTTATAAAGATTAAGAAATGTAACACCCTTTTTTTTTTACTTCTTCGAAGTGCAATAATTAAATGCGATCTTGGATTGTGTAATTTACAATAGAATATTTTGTGAAAATATTTAGTTCACTCTTCCAGTATTTTAACATTTTATAGCACTGGATGTATAATATGGAATTAAATAGAGAGAAAATTACTTTAATTACATTTTATTTTAATTAATTTAAAATTATTCGGAACTTTTTCATTATAATTTTTATTCTATTTTTTTTTTTTTAATTTAGGTAACTTAAATTTCACCTAATTAAAAATAAAAACTGATCCCAATGAGTGGTTCTATTTCAAAAACACAGTCTATACTCATACTAGCTGCATCTTCTCATTTGTTACATGATAAATCGATAACCTAAAATGATATGCTAATGTCCATTTGCTCACTTCTTATTTAACATAGTATGTTTTTTTTATATGTTTCTTAAAGGCATTCAAAAATTGAATACAATTATTTTCAATGCATATATATGCATTATATATATATGTGTGTGTTATGGAGTCCTAGTAAATGTATAGTTTTATAACGAGCAATCAAAGAAGCATATGTGAGTGTATGTACTTTGCAAATGAAACAAAATAATTTCGGTGTCGAATCGCATTATATTCGCCCGCCTCTCTCACATCTCTTAAATGAGCTTAAGATTCATTTATAATATATAAACATATCATCAAATCGACAATTTGTAATGGTATGAAAATCATGGATTTCATAAAACGAAATACCGAGACTTTTACCTCTTCGAATCATCGGTTCCGGCGGACCCTTTATATTTCCTTTGTTCGCTCTATTTTCGAATATGGTGCGGTAGTTTTGTATCCCTATTCGGTCAAGGATCGATTAAGATTAGAGAGAGAGAGTCCAGTACATATTTTTACCTTACGTCGCTCAAAACGCTCAAAATAGATCGTTCACCTCATGAATATCCACTCATTCTCAACACACCGAGAATTCCTTTACTTTCCTCTCGACGTTTCGACGCAGAGCTATCTTTCATCATCTGTCTTCTAAAATGGTCATTAGACGTACATGAATTTTTTCCACGATTCGCTTCCGCGTTCCAACCTATACCCTCTATTCGTCAATTCTTCCACTCCCCTACCGTCGTTTCACAACCTATTGGTGTAATCCCCGTGTTTTACGTAATCCAAATTGTATTCTAATAGATTTTAATGTCTACTACTACTATTATTATTATTATTATTATTCGTATTATGTCGTGTCGTTTATTATTTTTTCGTTCGTCATATTACGATTTATATCGTATAATATATAAAATTGCTTTTTGGTCGTTTAAATAAATAAATAAATAATCGTTGGCGACGAACGCGTTTCCGTCGTCTTACCTGTCGGCCGGTGTTACGCGCGTGCGCTCGTGCTCGTCCCCGAAAGTGGCGGCCGGCGGAGAGGCGCGTCGTAAACTCGTATTTATCTTGTTCTACGCTGCGCTGCAGGCAGGACCCATCCAAACGAGGATTCGTCCGTATATACATATTTTAATAATATTACGCGGAGTATATAAATTATTATATTATTTGTATTATCCCGTTTGTCGTGAGCACCACAACGGAGTCATTTCGAAATAAATGGTAATCGAACGGGGTGTTGACATCGGATAATAAAGATTACGATATTATATTATTATTATTATTATTTTGACGTGAGCCACTCCTACTGGATATCAGTCCTACGTAAATATTTATAATGTATAACGTACGACTGCTGCTATCGGTAGCCGCCACCGACGCGCCGCGAGATTTACAAATTATAATAATATATGCGTATGGGTACGTCGTGAGGGATTATTCGTCATAATATGACGTACTTAATCGTTTTTCGAAACGACCGTTTCACGCACACTTTCATCGATCGTCTGGAAACGGAGACGTCGGACGACGACTAGTAGTGGCGGCGGCGGTGATTTGAACACGGATAAAAAATATAACATAATAAAATGTCACCGATACGCTTAGCCGAACACGAAATATCGAATTCGTTGGCACCGGACGAAAACGAAAATAAATAATTTTAGAAATTGTCCAAGTCGATTTTTTTTTTTTTTAACCCGTACCGTACTGATTGGATTTTTACGATTTTCGGACGACGATACGAGTATTATTCAAATCGAAATCGCCGTGCCGGTATAATTCACATTTATTATTATTTTTTTTTTATTTTTTACCACTAATATCGACAATTGTAACGTACGAGTAATATTGTTTGTATACGGATATTTTTTTCCGACCGGTACGTTTTTACGTTTCTATTATTACTGGCGTATTATGTAGTAACGTGTGTATCAAGAACTATGCGCGATATTAAATGAAAATGACGCGGAAACGGATGCGTATGATAAATATACGTTACGGGAGAGATAGAAAAAAAGGCCTATCGACGATAATCGGCTGCTGGTGGAACGCCGGAGAATTCACGATCGCAGCGGATTCGGTAAGACGCTATAGTACATCATGCAGGTGATCGAAATGATTGGATTCCCGTTTATCGATTATAGTAGACGTACCGTTCATTAGTACGCTGTATGACTTTTAGGGTTGCGTAGCGAGATCCTTATTTTGAAGGTATTGTGTAAATTCGTATCATGACTTATGATACGATATGGTTCGAAAATAATGACACCATTCATGCAACACATAATATTTTTTGTGCGGTTCATCCGCATGTGCGTAAAACAAAATAATAATAATAATAATAATAGAAAATAAATGAATGGTTCGCCAAACATATTATATATATATATACACCTGCCTTCTTTTTTTTTCTCAACAAATTCGTCATATTTAAAGATTGGTACATACTATCTAATTAACCGCGTCTACGTTAATGAACGGCTAAAATACACAACACATTATTAGCCGTCCACGGGGAACCGTTGAAGAAAAAAAAAATAATAATAACAACAAATAAACCATGCCACTAACGATTATACAGACTATGAAGTAAATAAAATATTTTTTTTTCTTAAACAAAATAGGTAATTATTAGAACAATCGATTACATTGTACGTAGTATGTAACAAAAAAGAAAATCTTAGCAGGAGCTTAAGGTTTTAAACTCAATTTAATATCGTACAATTAATTATCGTTGTATATTTTAGACGGGTTTCTTAAAACGTCTTCGTTATGAATACTTAAAAAGATTATATTTCGAACTTAAACAAAGTTTTTCGGCCATGTTTTCATGCGGCCAATCGGCGATAAACTGATATAAACGATAGACAATCATAATCATCATTTTGTCGTGACAATTTTAAATGGATTTGACACGACCGGCGGTTAGGTACGCGTGCGCGTACGCATCAAATATGTGTATGCAACAATTTTAATATAAAGTGTGAATACCGAAAAAATCATATTTTTCTTTTAATGATTTTCTCTTATATGGAAAACTTACAAATTAACAAATTAAAATGTGACATAATTTCGAAGAGGCTATGGAAATATTTCCTCTAAATTTTTCGCCTGTATTTGTATAACGATACGATACCATAACATTTATTCTAGACATACAATACGAAAATCGCCATGAAAACAAAAATCTAAGAAAATATAATTGTAACGTTCGTGTATGTTTGTATTTAGCAGTAAAAAAGAAAAAAAAATGTTTTCAGAAAATAAAATTACATCGCTAAGCTACGGCTAATGAATGATACCGGTTTTCATTCGTTTGGAATTGAAACAACAACGTATTATCAAACAGAAATACGATATTATTTTGGCGAAAATGCAAATATGTCACAAACCTATACGTATCTAATAAGAACATCTTACACGTATTGTTAAATGTTTGATAATACATCATTTTAACAAAATTAAAAAAATAAATACATTTTAACAATAAAAGTGAATATTAGCTAATACGATGGTAATAGATTTAATTTATAAGTAATTTTACAAATAAATATAAACGAAATTTATAATTAATTTTATTTTAATTTTACTAAAAAATGTTAATTGTTCCACCGTATTTTGCATTATATATACGAGTATATATACTTGATAATCATTTTTCAAATAAAAAGTTAGCGATCCGCGGGAATGTTGCGAATATCGCTTAAATGAATTACTTGGGCAAAATTAAAGGAATATTTTTCCAAATACATATTGATTTTCTCTCAGACGTTCTAGAAATAAATTATTTAACAGTTTATTTTTAAAAATCTATATTAGCCGTTTATGGGGCTTTTACATTTAAACGATAACTTTTTTTTTATCTATAATTTTTGTCTCTCAGTGTTAATCGCGTATTTGTGCTTTATTGATTAAGAAGTATTTTAACTGAGTTTGTTTTATAATTAATTATTTCAAACATGTCTTATTTCAGTTAATATTTTATTATCTGCTTTCCTTTTCATTTTTACATATGAATCATATCGTTTGTCCTTTATTATTTGTTATGTATTCTAGTCTTGGTCTTCTCTTATGGTCCTTTTCTTCTATAAGTTGCAATTCCTTTTAATTACCAAATACCAAATTATAATTTGACGAGCAAAGGTATAAAGTACATTTTGTAAATTTTAGACCAGAAACTAATTTATTATCCTAATTATCTTCAACTCACCTCGAGCCAGGAAATTTTTAATGTCCACACACACACACACACGCTTCGAAGTAAATTTCAAAATGAATTTCGATCATTTTGTTTGATTATTTTCATATAATATATTTACATTATAAAATCCGATGACTTATTAATTGAACTGCTTTTGATTATTTAGTGGTTGATACCAATTGAAAAATACAAATCGGGGTTCAATTAAAACGTCATGAAGAAACGATGAAGTATATGGATTATCGTGTGCATGACTGACTAGTGACTAATTACTTGTAGGTATCTCAATTACACGTAAAGACTAGACACATTCTCGTGCGTTGACATTTTTAGCTTCAGGTCAAAACAAAAACTGTCGTAATAATTATAACGTATAATAATAATTGAACGTAAATATCATTCGAGAAATCGTGCAGATATTCACGATCATGCACATGTATATATGCCGATCTATTTGTGGCGAGTCGAGTCGTCGTCGTCGGAAGAGTAGGAGAAGACAATAAAATATAAAATGTACGTATATATAAACACATTTTTATTATAATATATCGTGTGAAACGCGCACACGATTAAAACGGATCTCTGTAGACTTGTAACGATATAACGTTATTATATTATAGGTACACGCGCTGCAAACAACATACGAAAATATTATGATCTTTCTGCGCTGTACACGTTTAAAAAACACTCCTCGCCGTATCATATACAGGGTGTCCTCGCGAAGATCTGACAAATGCTACGCAGACCTGTGCTCAAGGTATGGGGAGAGGGGAATTGAGAATACATATTGAACGCATAACGCGATTCGAGACGCAATTTATTAAATTGTTATAAGACTTATGAGCATACATAAAATAAATGTTCAATTATTACAAAAATAAAATGTCAACAAAATAAATATTCAATAAAATGTTTGAAAAATCCCTCGTTTCGAAGAAATCCTTCGCGCGGGCCTATAGATTCTTGTTCTGTTCAACATTTTGAAGTTTTTTTTTTTTTTAAATAATAATAGCGCTATATTTTCTCGCTAATCAATGTCAACTGCGTAACGATAGACAATGGATATTTCCAAGTAATATCATTTGCCAATAATCCGTAGTGCACAATTATTACGAAAAAAAAAAAATTTAAAAATATTTTATAGAACGAGACGGATTTTCGCGAGGCACCATATTATGTGTATATACATATATATATATATATACGTTCTGAACGATAAACGTTTCCACTCGTGTGTGTGTATCATACGCGTATATTATAGAAATTGATACGAGATATTATTAGTAAATATTTTTTCGCTTCGCTCACCAACCCATTATTATTATTATTATTATTATTATTATTATTATTATTATTATTATTATTATTATTATTATTATTATTATTATTATTGTGACACACAACTGAGACGCATTATATTATGCGTGTCTCTACGCGAGCCTCGGGAAACGACGAATATTAGAATATTAATAATATAATTATGATATAATAATAATAATAATAATTTAAATCCGCGTCGAGTGAGATGTTACACGGGTAATTCTTTAATAAATATATATATATGAACACGTAAGAGACGTTAAAAAAAATATATAATATATATTTATATTCCCTATATTTTACCCGCAGCACAATCGTGGCGACAATAAATCGTCGTATGGCGGGCTGAGCGAATCTGCGAACTGCGCGAGTAGTGTATACAAGCACCGACGTATACTCATGTTTTACACGTATATATATATATATATATATATAAACTTATATTTATATACGTATGCGCCGCTTTTGTGTCGCCGACTAAACGCGCGAGCTGTACAAGGCTGTACAATAATAATTTTTGCCAGAGCACTGCACTGCGCCCATAAGCGTGCAAGAGTCGTAATATATTATAAACATTTTACTGTTAATATTACGTATACGAGTATAATAATAATATCGCGAAGTGTATACGTATTTATATATTGACGTAAAAAGAAACGGGACGTGTTCTCCAACGATTCCCGTACGTTTGTGTGTGCGTGTATAATATAAAAAAAACCGAGCGAATTTCGGATACACTGCAGTTATTTTAACGCGCGGTGTAAAAAAAAAAAATTATAACGCGTACTTAAACGTCGAATATTTTATTTTTCGCGAAACGCGTCCGACAACGTTGTGTGTACCTATGACAATCGGACGAGTAAACCGCAAATGTGAAAAAAAAATCTGTCTCGGCCACCGAGATGTGTAACGTCGACGAATGTCGGGTGACAGTTGTTACCAAATAGATTGAGACGAGAAACCAAGGGTTCCCCGTACTTTTGGACGTCACTGCCGAAAAAATATATATTATTCGTAATATCGAAATCGCATTTTCCCCTTTCCTTTTTTTTTCTTATAGCATACGTGTGTGTTTTCGAATTGGTATTTGAAACGGCCACGTTCCACAGAAATTCTCAGATGCCCACTCTTACCAGGCGCGGATCCAAGAAGTGTTAACAGTGCGGTGCTCGGGAAAAAAAATTGGTTATACTTCTCTATTTTATATTAAATTCGTTAGAGCTAACTTCTTTTTCAAAACATTAGTGTTTATCAAACAGTAACTTTAAAATAACATTAATTTCCTACATAATATATTGGTAATTGTAATTTTCATGAGTGTTTTTTTTTTTTTTACTGAAATCTTCAATAACCTCTTCTGGAGCAATTTTAATATCCCTATGAATATTTTTATTTTATTGGGGACTTAGACGCAGGGAGTGCTTGAGCATCCATAGTCGTCGAATCTGCGTCTGACACTTACCGATTATGGTGGTCAAGTAAGACAAAATCGTCAAATGGTCTAAATATCTAGCATAGTACATATCAAATGTATTTATTTACTCTATTTTGCACGAATTTTTTTTTTGTTTATTTTAATGTTATATTCAAAAATTAAAATAATAATAAAACGATGTAAATATAATATACGAGCAAAGAAGTCGACTTTCCGCCGTAGTACCATGACAAACTTAAAATTTCCATATCATCGCTTTTTGTATTATTTAACATTTGTCTAACGTGGTGGTCACATTTACACAATTGTCAATTGTAATATTAATTTTTTTATTTATTAAGAGTATTAATTTTTACTTTTTTTTTTTTGTTGTTGTATTATTATATTAAATATTTATTGTCGTGTTTAAATGTGACCTGCTACAATATTCAACCCCATTTATTCAGTGGCGATCTCCTCTGAGAAATATGATTCGTCACTCTACTGTTTACGCTTACATAATAACGTGAAAGCGAAAGGCAATTATTATAAATAATTGTGTAAACTATAATACAAAAATATGAAATTTTATTAAAATAAAAGGAGGACCGTGGATTTAAATATACTCAACAGTCAACATGATTTTTCGTGTAAGTATTCTAAATAATAATAATAGTACATACCACAGAATAACGTATACTAGCAACTATTTGAGTTACCCGGGAGTTGCCAGTGTTTTTAAAGACGTTATTTTCATTATATAATTTGAATGTTGTGAGTGTGTGTGCGGTATGACGTGTTGTGCATTGTACCTCGTAGGTCAAAAATTCATATACAAATAAATTAATTTATAGAAAATAGTTGGTATAGAATTGGCTGTAGAGCGTACATCAAGCTCTTCGTGTTATCAATAGACACATTTTGTAAAAAAAAAACACACTTATGCATGAACATATTATTTTAGATGTTTAATTTTTTTGTTTTTGTTTTTCTACTTTAGCATCATACAGTACACAGTAATATAGTTTTATAATAATTGTCACAAAATAACTACAAGTCTTTTTTACCGGACCAAATTATACTAAGAAAACAAGTCCGATTTAGGCTTAAGTTGATCGGTATCTCGAAGTATCGTTGTACAAGTAGTCTATTTCAGAAAAAAAAAATCAGACAGTAGTCGGGTCAACTACAGAAAATTATCCATTGCCAAATGACAGCAAGCAATTTTCTTCTCGTAATTGTAACCACTTAATTGTCTCGAGATACATTTCGTACACATGTTCGAATTGTTAACATTTAAAAATTGTTGACCGCATTGTAACCACGGTAATCGGAACGTTACAGATAATGTACCATTTTCACGCGTGAAATATTTTTAAGAGTCTGTCATTCTCTCCCCGCCGGACAGATATTTTTCAAACTGTGTCCAGAACGACCTGCGTAAATTATTCTACAAATAAAAATCAAACCATATTTTCCTACATAAACATCCTAAAGTCCATTAAAAATTAATTAAAAAATATTATTAAAGACAAAACCGTACGAAAACGATTGGTCAGCAAAGTGCTTAGGTATTCGCGTTTGTTCGTTTGTTTGGAAACATTTTCAATTGGACATTAATTTGACGTTAATATTTTATTTTAAACTTAAACGGTTCATTATTTTTATTATTTTTTTATTTATAATTAATAATAAAACAATATAAAAATATATTTATATACATATATTTAATTATAAGTATAATATTTATTGTTATTATGGGTAACATATATATATATATATATTTATTGTACAAAACTTCCATAAGGAGCATTTAAAATAGATTTATGTAACGAATGATGATATAGCACGAAAATTACATGTACACTATGGAGGAGGTGTTCTCAGTTACTTTTAATTATATACCTACTCATATATAATGCGCTATAATCGTTAATTTTATATCGTTAAAAATAACCGTAATTTAATATATTATTTTTTTACTCTTGTGCGTCGCGCAATTTACCCGACGTGAAGCCGATTGTATCAGTCGTTATACATATCTTCAAACCTATACCTTCGGGCAATATTCGTAATTTATAACACTAGTCACTTAATATAATATCATACTTAAAACATTTCGTTACGCCGTTTACGACAGTGTATTTAAAATTATAAATAAATGTTATTGATTACTTAAATTAAATGATGCGAAAGATGATCAAACTCCGAATACATATTTAAAATATGACAAAATAACCAAAATGGTTATTTCTTTGTGAAATATTCGAATGATTTGTAAAGCCGGAAGTCTAGATTACTTATTGCTAAATTAAGACAGACAATATTCATGAAGTCGCTGGTTAACACGGTTATCATTCAAAAACACATCAAAAAATTATCAATACAATTTAATTAAGAGTTCCCAGTTTAAATCCAATGACCATTGTATCAGATGAGTGGTGACACTTAGGCTTAAATAACGGTTGAATCGCAATGGTGTGCGAGTTTACAATTAATCATTCTCAAATTTTATAATAATAACAATAATAATAATAATAATAATAACAACAATAATAACAATAATAATAATTAAATAACCCTGAGCCGGATTTGCTTAGTGTATAAATATTTTTTAGAAGTGTTGGATTGACGCATTGCGGATTTAGCCAATTATTCTGGTAATGGCCAGAACTGCGAAATCAGGCACACTAATTTTAAGGATATAAGTAGTTTCCCAGTAGTTTCTATATGTGTAATCCAAAATAAACTAACAAAATCGAAAGAAAAATATTTTTCTTAATAGTTTTTAAATGCGATACAAAAAAATTAACAATACGTAATTTTCTAGTGTCTTGAAATTTACACCAAATATGTAACTTTGTACTATTTATAGTTACGTAAAAAAATTTCAAAGTATCTGCACTGCATGAAGACACATGAATATGCCATGTGGCTATTGAATTTAGTCGCTATAGGAATGTCAAGCTAAATCAAAGTACCTACATCAAAGTGTCTATTGACACTTTGATTTTAGAATTTGATTTGAAGTAATTAAAATACAATTATATTCACATTCTCATCTTTATCGCATAAGCAAACTAAAACCGTATAGCATAGCATCGGTTTCGTTCGTAAACGTCATCACGGTAACATTCTCGGCGTCAGACAAATTTCAGAACGACTCCCAGCCATAAGACATAATCCATGGCAACAAATTCCTATATTATTACGCGTTGAGCAATGATTTAAACCATCAAAGAAGTACTTTTTTGGTTTTGAGGGCTGAAAATTGTACACAACATAGGTTCCATGTTATTTCAATAATGTTCGAAAAACCGCCATTTTTTAGTTTATTAAATAATTTTAAAATTTCCAACAAAATGTGTATTATACCGAAGCCCCGCTCAGAATCGTTTTATTAAATGTATAGCAATAATGAAAATCTAAATAATTCACCTAAACGACACCCGCGGATCGTTACTCGTTTTTTTGTTTCGTTTTTTTATTCTTATATAATAACTTTGTATTTCTCTTGTGTCCCCTCCCCCCTCTGGGTTCGATGATGAATACGAGATGATAATATAATTGCAAATATTATACGTGTTTGAATCGGGTGAGCAGAAATCTACGCTCATTTAACAATATTCAAATGGTCGAGATAGTAAAACGGAATTTATTCTTTCTTCTTGTAAAAGCTTCAACGACGCTACCAGCCGGACTCCGTTAAACCCACTCTCGTACATCCCGGACGCTATTAATAATAATATGAAAAAAAAACCTGTGAGATTTTCAACGAAATCGGTCTAATGATTTTTGAATCTCTAAACGTACGAATTATATTTATATAAAATATGTTGTACACGTATCTAAATGTGTGTGTGTATATACATATTATTCGTGTATACGCATAGCGTGATATGGCAAAATTAATCGACCGACCAACAGACGTCGAAGACCCCGGAGGGTATCGTATCCAGCGATGGACGGGTTACGTAAAAGAATACACCTGTCAATATAATACTATATCGTTTATACGCGTATATATGTGTGTGTGTGTGTGATGTGGCGTGCTCGTCTGCTTCAGTAGATTTATATATTATACGAATATACGTAAGGGGTGGCGTAGGTACACAATATAATAACCGTCTTGATGATGATGATGATGATGACGACGATCCCTGAGTACGTTATGGGAACGAGCACGTCGAGAATAATTCACCGCGTACAACACTCACAACCGGCAATTATATATACACACACACACACAAAAATACATTCGAAAACGGACCGCGGAGAACAAAAATTATAAGAAGTTGCGCGTCGTCGATCGATCAGTCTTGGATTTTCTGTTATTTGTATTATTATAAATATTATTGAGACCCGCGTTTGAATGTCCTAAAAACCATAAAAAAAAAAAAATCGAAATAAATGAATAAAAATGCTATTCGACCCGCTTGAAAAATGCCCTACATTTTTTTTCTTTTATTTCAAAAAAAAAAAAAAATTAATTTAATACATTTTATTATATTATGATTTTGTGTTATTCGTGTTCGAAAATTACGATTAAAAAGTCTAAATAAACGGTAAATATTTTGATAACAGATTTCTTTAGTTAATATTTTTAATTACCTGTAGGTAAAATAAATAATTTTATATTAAAAACTCGTATGATGTGCAAATATGCTCTACAAGGCAATCAAATGACCGAAAATTGCAAAACTCCGGAAGTTTCTGTTACATACGAGTATACTTGGAATACATAGTTCTAGAGAACTCAAAAAAAAAAAAAATAAATACGTTTTGTATTGAAATCCGAGCACTATTGATAATGATTTTCCTGTTATTATATTGGCGAATCGCTGTTCAGACGCGATTAAACGCTATATACGTGTAGTAATTAATATACAGTGGAACCTCTTTATTTATTTCTATTCATAACGTATCTTTTTAAGGAATCGTAAAATGTTGTCTTAAAAACGTTTCCATTCGTCGGATTCATTTTGGAACATAATAAATAAGCACCGTAGCATAACTAATCCAATACAATTTCGGTAATCCAAATACGATCGCGTACGCCGTTTCATTAAACTCAATTATGCCTTCTTGTTGATCGGCTGTATACGTTTCATAAACGTATTTTTCTACCGAAAAATGAATTGAATTATCGATTCGTTGAGGTTCGTTCGTTATGACACGCACGTCCTTTTCGTGCGTTACGCCCAAATCGGTATTGGCACTTCGCAAAGTTTTACTACACATACGTATTATTATTTATTATTACGTATAATGTAAATATTCACACATACGTTCAATTTGATGCAGGGGCGTATATTAAAAAAAAATTGGAGGGAGAAGGGGCTGAGACGCTGAGTAGAATAGCTGAGTGCATAGTTATTTCTTTAATTCGGATCCAAGACATTTGGCAAAACTTACACAATTTTCAACCTATTAATACAACATTAAAACGACACTGTTGAACTTCTACAATTTACATCCTATGGATATGGAGCATAGCCTATGCCGATTAAGGAAACTTGAAAAAAATTTCCTAAAATTTTTGGAGGAGCTCCTTCAGCCCTCCTCCACATAAATACGCTCCTGATTTGATGTAATAGACACGAGGTTTTAAGTGATTAACCCGTATATTAACTACAAGTTTGATGATGCGTATAAAAAAAAGAAAAACTACAAAACTATCTCGCGTCTATTGGAATACAATTTTAATGGAATTGATTTCTGTATGACAAAAATATATTGGACACCGGATTGTCCAGAATTTGTCACGAAATTAATCGTTACGCGCATCTATCGTTGTATAGTCGTTCTGGTTAATCTTTGACAATTAATACACTGATTTTGATTGCTGCAGTGTAATCATAATTGACTTCTGGTCATACACGATTGAGCCGTTTCCCGTTCCCGGAAAATTTCAAGGTGTAAAATAAAAACGTTACACTTTATTATATATAAATATACAAATTTTTTTCCCATTAGTTGCTAGTTCTTTAGAACTCACATCTGTCGACGACTAACATTATCGAAATCAGCGGCGTATCCAGTCGGGGGAGGGGGGAGATTTGGGCTAAAGCTCCCTCCTCCAAATTGTTTTTATACGTCTATACATTATTCTTGTATATTGATTTGTTAGAATTACATCACGGTGTTTTTTTTTTTTTTTCGAAATTGATTATTATGATTTTACGTTCATTCACAGAATTATGTCGAATACGAATTAACGGTGGCGCTTTGTACACGATAATGTAAAATGAATTAGAAATTACCGATTGTTGTTCATTTGTGTGTAAGGAAAAGTAGGAAAATTTTTAAGTTAGCACCACTATAGAAACAGATGCCTTAAGCCGGGCGTTACCAAAATACTGGAGTGTCAATAATATGTAGAGAGTGATTCGATAATCTTTATTTATTTTACAAAAATTCATATACGTATATATATATATATTTTTTTTTTTAAAAAAACTTATTACATTTTTCACACAAATACGTTTTCGAAAAATTATAAAAACAAAAACAAATTTTTTCCTTCTATTTATTCAAATACGTGTATTTTCTCGATTGATTTTCAAAAGTATTCGTTACGGCGAGATATTGTTTATTACTGGGGCCCGGAATTTCATGCAACAATTATTGTTAATATGCACACATATTTGTGCACTGAAAAATTAAAAAAAAAAAAAAAAAAAATGCACGAAATACGCAAGAAAATTCTTTGTTAAAATAATACTGAACGCCTTAAAACAATTACAAAATATATTGCGTGAAAAAGAATACAATTCAAATGTCAATATACTTCTGCTTACGAATGTGTACAAACTATACGTTTATACCTATTGCTCCACTGATTAATTATTCAATTGAATATTTATTTTGGAACGAGTACCGCCGACACGCAGTTACGAAATATGATTTTATATTTTCATGTAATAATAAATTATTACGAAAGCGAACCCAAGAGGGAGATTTTAGGTTAGGACCCCGTTCCACTTTCCGTTGAAATTTCAGCGTTTAAAAATGTTTTCATTTGTGATTCAATGTAATAAAATTTTAATAAGATTTTTTTACACCCTTGTGATCAATGTTTACGCGTTATATTTGTGGTGAAGAATACGCTCGTGTGTGTATAGGGAATTTTTTTTTTTTTACTTGAAACGCCTAGGTTTAAACGAGTAACGGTGCCATCGGCCATCGAAAAAACGCCACTGGTTACACGGATTTGAACATTTTTTTTTTTTTTTTTTTATAAATATATAAACACGGAAAAAATACCGTAAATATATTAACACGATATACCGTTTGATTGATACCGTTTAACGAATTACGTTTTCGACGTTATTTTCTTTTTCATTTTTTGTTTATCGAGGCCGCTGTTTTTCCGGCAAGTTCGTGCGAGTACACCTGCACGGTATACACTCGGCACCCACAAAAAACAAACGCGCAACGCACGGCGAGGAATCGTGAGAACGACCGCGCGATAGAGGACGTTTGTCGACCGGACGACCGCCCGTTCCCCGAGGCGCGGTCGGTGGTTCGTTCGCACGGTTCCGCGAGAGGTCATTGCGCGCGGATGAGGGACGTGGCGGCGGACGGCGCAAGAAAGACAAAAAAAAAAAAACAAAAAAACAAACGAAACGGGCAAAAAGCGCCCAAGACGTGTACGTACACAACGTCGTCGTCGTCGTCGTCGTTGTTTTCACAGGTGTCCGGGACGATCGTCGTCGTCGCGCGTGCGGCCACGCTCGGTGTGTTTGTTATACGCGGCGCGCGCGCGCGCGCTCGCGTCTCGTGCCGTACCTCGTAGGAGGCGGTCGTCGCCGTTGTTGGTTACGGTCACGCAGGAGGGAGACGGCGCGGACGGCGCGGATAGAAGAAGAAGAAGAAGAAAAAATTATTACACCAAGAAGACGAAAAACCCGAACCGAACTCGCAGGCGCGGCCCGGTGTGCGCGCGCGCGCTCGCGCCCGCGCGTGTGTGCAACGGTGCGCGTAGTGGGGAATGGAACGACTGTATGGTAGTCGTGGCGAGCCGCAGTCACCGACGACGGCCGGCACCACTGTAGCGTGTGTGGTGTTCACGTTGCACGTATTTTACGCTATTGCGGTCCGTGTCGACGACGGCGAGGAAAACGCACGTACGTTAACAGCATCCGCCAGATCGCCGACCGTTGTTGCGACGCGCGGTTTCCGCACCCGGACGACGTGCTCAACGCGTGTCGTCGTCCGAGTCGAGGTAAGCACGTATCTGTGTACTTTTTTTTTCATCACCTGTATTTTATACACTTTATACATATATATATATATATAAGTAGTACTACGCGACGCGTAGTGTGATCATTCTCGTCGCTCGCGAAAAAATCGTTTCCGGGGCACCCCGCCCCGCGAGTCACTCGGTTCGCATCCGATTCTGTATCCGCCCCCTCCCCCACGCGTTTTTAACGTCGTCTCCTCCTCCCCGACCGACGAGATGAACTTTTCGCCGGCGGTACAACACCACCGTCCACAACAGCAGCAGCAGCAGCAGCAACAGCAGCAGCAGCAACAACAACAACAACAGCAACAACAACAACCGTCGTCCAACCACCAACACCAACACCGCCATCATAACAATAACAACAACAACAACAACAAGAACAATGATAACGACGACGACGACGACGACGACGACGACGGCGAAGGCGACAACGACAACGACAAGGACGACGTTTCCGTGGGACAGCTGTTGCAGAGGTCGCTGCAGAACGTCGCTCTGTCGCTGCAGACCACGTTCGTATCGTCTCTCCAACAGGCCGCCCTACTGCCGCCCGACTCGCCGGTGGCAGCGGCGCTCAACCTGCAGGCCCTCGAGTCGTACATCACGCTGCAGAGGCTGACCGCCGTACCCCGTCAACCCGTGGCCGCATCCGGTAGCGTGGTGGTTGTACAACAAGTGTTGGACGACGTGGACGACGAGGACGATGACGACGACGACCACGACCACGACGAATCGTCGTCGCCGAACGTCAAAGCGGAACGTGCAGTAGTAGTCGCCTCCGGCAAGGGCGGCCGTCTACCGGCGTTCTCCAAAGAACTGTCCGGTCTGTCCCCCAGAGCCAATAGGCTGTCCGCCTCGTTGACGGCCGCCGCCGCCGCCGCCGCCGCAACCACCACCGCCGCAGTTACCACGACCACGGTCGTCCACCAAGACTGTCCGGTCGTTTCCGCGTCCGCGGACGACGAACCTCCCATCGCCGTTCTTCTGCACCACCACGACGATAACAACGTCTGCACTACCGGACCGTCGCCCACGCCCAGGACCAAGAAACAGTTCATCTGCCGGTTTTGTAACAGACACTTTACCAAGTCGTACAACCTGCTCATACACGAGCGCACTCACACGGACGAACGGCCGTACTCGTGCGACATTTGCAAGAAAGCATTTAGGAGACAGGACCATCTCAGGGATCACAGGTAAATATCGTAATTATTATAATATGTAACACCAAACAACTTTTTGGACATTACGTCATTCATCGCTCTCCGTCATCTAACCCCATCCTCCATCCAATCATCATTGCCACCACCGCGATTCGATGCAGCCGGAAGGAAGTGTTTTAAAACGGATACTGGATGGGAGTGAGTTTCGGTTAGAGACGCCGTTATACAATTTAGACGTGTTCTTATCGTCGTTACATCATTAGAATATTTAAGATTTTTATTTAATTTTTTCCCCCACCAAGCGCATTATACATTATTTCATTATTATTATTATTATTATCATCATTGTGCGTGTAAAGATCCACGAGTTAATGAAAACTTTTTAAAAATAATTATTTTTTTATTATTATTTATTTATCATAAAAAAACGATAACATTTTCTATACTCGCACACAACTGATTACATTTTAATTCTGATCATGTGTACCCGTGTCAGGGGCGTATTTATTTCATCCCTTAGGGGGGGGGGCGAATAGCAAATAGGGCCCGTCGAATCTGTTGCCAACTTAGAATTATCGAAAAATTATATAAAAATAATAAGTTTTAAATAAAAAAATGTTTTAAGACATTTTAGTTTTAGTTCGATTAATTTTAGTTGTCAGTAGATATAGGTACATACACAAGTATCTAGGGGGGGCGATCGCCCCATCGCCCCCCCCCTTGTATACGCCCCTGACCCGTGTTGGTATACAAATAAAAATAATAATAATAATACGTGGAGCTAATGTCGAAGAATTAAATTTGGAAATCGATTATCAAAATCATTATATATTTGATTATAGATAATATAATTATAAAAATGTTATACTCAACTCTTGAGATTTCTGTCTGTTTTGGTGAGCCAATGACCAATTCATATACACCTACGTTCAGTTTTATCTGTGACAATATTTAATATCCGGAAATATAATAATGCATATTAATATACGCGTATGTCTGTTTTTGTTTCCCCCGAAGAAAAAAATAAATAGTTTGTCCATACACTGGACAATTCGCTTTACAGCAGTTAAAATTCACGAATCCCGTCGATTCGTATTCACTTTTATCCATGCAAAACGTTTAATACAATAATATACGATTGTCAATTCTTACAGTAATATTTCAAGAACTCAACACATCCGATGACTGATTTTGTTGTCGTCGTCTTAATTTATTATAGCGTACAGCAACTGCACTGTAACTGTTATATTATACATGGATAAAATCGATACGATAATGAATTATTAAAACAATATAATAATAATAAAAAAAACTCTTACTAATATTTTTAAAGCTGATAGTACAAAAAATAAAACGATAAAAAATCGACGTACATTAAAAACCGAACGAATGAGAGAACGGTCGGTGTAGTATTTGTTTCAGTTTCGTGGAATTCATTTTATTTTCAATTTTCATTTCAATTCGTACATATCTTTTTTTTTCTTTCTGTTAGGCAAATACGAAACGTACAAAATACAAAGGCCGAAAACGACAAACGAGCAAATCATAAATAATGAAAATAAATGAATTTTCCGTTTCGGGGGGGGGGGAGCAATTGCTCCCGTTGCCTTCGACACTGTTTGCCCCGGTGAAACGGGCCGTTTATCAATCGTAAACGCTTCGATTGTCCGACGTTTTCCATATTTCCGATGTACGCGTGCCTGTTACTGGGCGTTCTTCTCTGAAACGTTTGCTCGCGTCCGGGAATCGTCAGGGCTGGGAACGCGTTGAATTTCCGACGTCGTCAAGACTTTTCGTTGTTTCCGCATGTGTCGACGTAGTCATTATTATTTCGGCGTTTTACGACGGTTGTCGGCGGCGCGTTTCGTCCGAATACGCGATGGTATTGTCCGCGTGACGACGACAATCGGATTAATCGCGTTACACGTACCTATGCCACCCGAGTAGTAGTGTCGTCGTCGTCGTCGTCGTATAGGTAATCGTGGTGGTACAATAAAACCGGGGTGTGTGTGGGTCGTGCGGTTCGATAACCGCTAGAAGAGATGTTATCGTTTAAAAATAATTCTCGAATAATAATTTACGGTACGCCGTCACTACTCGCCGAAAACGGTCCGAAAAAAATATTGTGTGTCGTAAAAAACGAATACACGAGAACCGAACGTCGCCGCGGCGACCTGTGGGGTGGCGGCTCGCGCGCTTGGTGCGATTGGACCGCCGTCGCCGCCGCCGCCGCGCGCGCGTATCGAGTTACCGTCGAGTCGTCGCGTAAGTATTTCGTGTAATGTATACGACGCCGTATCCGCGACGGATCTTTTATACACACCGTTACGGCCGTGTGTCATTTGTCCCCGGTGTCGTCTCGGCGTGTGTGTGTGTGTTACTGCTGCTCTCTTCCAGCATTCACGAATTTCATCGTACATAAATATATATATATATTTTTTTAATTTAAAGAAAATAAAACATTTGAATTCGCCGCAAATCTCAACGGATTTTGCGACCTTACAGAGTCGTGTAGTGGCCGAGAGGAAAAAAAATTCTCTCTCTCTCTCTCTCTCTCATCGTCGCATTCCTTTCTCGCCCACCTCTGTCGCGTTTTACAACCGCGGCGTCCTGCCGGTAACGAATCGGTTACGATTGAATTGCGTTCTTGTTTATTTACTCGTTTCTTATACCGATATAATAATTACGGATTTTTTTTTTTTTTTTTTTTCTAAAAATTCTCTCCGGATTCTCTGGACAAAATCGCTCGCGCGCAGTCTTACCGTCGAATTACGTATTTAAAATATTCGTGTTAATACGTGGCGAAACGTGGAAAAACTAATTTGTCCTTTGTACGTTGTCCTCGTCGCGCCCGTTCGTGTCATCCGTCCTGCGCTCACGCACATCGGATATTAATAAACAAATTATTCATTTCTTTCGGTCTTTCGAATAAATAATAACGCGCGTTTTTGCCGGTAAAACGCTTGTAATGCCGAATCAATTTCTACGATTTTAATCACGGACGAAAATGCTCGCCGCGGATCAGACCATAATAGTAGAGGAATGTTTCCTCGCCATTTCGTTAATTCTCTTACGAAATGATTAACAAAATATTACGCCCTACCTCGGACAAGAGAAAAGAAAAAAAACAACACAATAATGTATCGAATTGAAATATTTTATGAAAATAAAGTTCTACGCTTTTTAAACGCGTTTCCTGGTAGTGTATAGTATTCAGTCAGCGATACACTCACGCTAATAATTATTTTCTTCTCACAAAGCGAACGCACACATTGCTCAAATTGCCTGTCTAATATTCCTGATAAATGAATTGCTTTTCGGTTCCGCCATCGACGGTAGTATTATTGTAATATAATATTTTATGATAAAAAAAAAAATCTTTATTTTCGACTTGTCGAAAACTGTAGTAACGTTTTTCGACAGAAATTATTCTTTTTTCAAATACAAAAAAGTCGGCTTTTTTTATACTAGTCATTTATATAGAAAATAAAATATACAATTTTCTGGTTTCCTACTAAATTTTATAATAATTATACAAATATATTATAGTTTACCAATCTATTTCAATCGTTTCGTTCGTCGATTTCTGACAGGTACTGTAATATTACAATAACGGAAATACAAACATTAATAAACACTAATAAAAAACGACAACTGGGTGTTACATGCATTTGTGTCTCACTCGAATTATATAATATAATATACATTCGGCATAAATTAGTGCTATAATTTATTATTATTATTATTGTTATGAACATATTTTAAAACGTTGTTTAAAAGGATGTCACACTCATTGCAAAAATGAAAAATGTATACAGTTGGAAGTATTCGCTATATAATATTTACTTGTGTGCTGTAATCGCATCTAATGGCCAATAAATATAACGTATTTATTTTTATTTTACAGAAAATAATTTAAAGACAATTTTAAAACTCGAAATTTTGTCATAAAATATTTTTGTTTTTTTTTTTTTTTAATAACAGTTTACGAATATATTTGTGGAATATAGCGCAACTAAATTATTTTTACTACGTAAATATTTTTTTACATTAAATCATGTCTGAAAAACAATATAATAAAAAAAACCAGATTTGAAAACGAATAATTTCTTGACTATTAAATATAAGTAAAGAGATCGCTGTTACCCAACAGGTCGAGTTGTCATACTTTTCGATCCGAAAATTCGGTTTCTTTATAACCATATTGTGAAGGTGATCTTACCCGTTTAAAAACTTTTTTTTATTTATATATACGTAACGTATGTGTCACGTGTCACGTCCTCTTAATAATTATATGAAATCGAGTGTAAAAAAATAAAAGACCACTTCTACATACGAGCCCGGTCGGAGTCATGTAGTGTTTTTCATTCGTACAACATTCAAAACTATCCAATTGCTCGTAGACAAGATCGAAACCGATAATAGGTATGAATTAAAATTTTAAAACTTCAAAATACTGTTACGAACGAACGAAAATATTTACGTATTATAATATTCAACACGAATCCGTAAAAAAAAAAAAAAAAAACAGTATCGTCCTCGTATTGTATGGTCGAAGGAGATAATCGAAAAAAGTAAATAAATAACAACAACACGTCGTAATTTATTATTATAATATTGGACCGCGATCGTAATTACAGCAGTCCACTACTGGTTAGTGTCTTTTCTTGCACGTGGTTGCCGAAAGAAAGTATCCAGAGGTGGAGTTTTTTAGGGCTAAAGCCCCCCTACGACAAAAAAGAACAATTTTAAGATTGTACTTGTAATAATTGTAGTAAAAATAATGAGCGGGGGGAGGGGGAATTTCGTAAGCCGTTTCAACGAAAATCCCGAGTGCTCGCCAACTGCGTTACAACGTTTTTTTTTTTAATATCGTCTTCCTTACCTCCTCGTGTCCATACACGAATTTAAATTCCTCTTGTAATCCAGTAGTTTCGATCACTTCAACAACGACGCCCATTGTTCGGTTAAAGTGAGAATAGACCGGTCCACATTCGTCATTTGGTTTCCATCGTCGGGCATTCCTCTAGGCGTCGTATAATAGACATAATATGAACAATACCGTAATATAATTATTATAAAAACAAAGCGCGCGAGCGAGAGAAAATTAAAAAGAAAAAGAACGAAAACCCGTGGAACGTCTTCTTATACGGGAACGATACCGTTCGTCGTATATATTTCACGCGCGATTTATATTTAATTCGTTTATATTTCATATCGACTCCTCCGTCGGTTGCGGTCGTCATAAATATTGTTCGACCGCGTGGGCAGGCAACAGCCTGTAATACACCTATTCCAATTTGCATACATAAAACACGGCGTATCAGTCCGACGATCGTATTATTATTATTATTATTATTATTATTATTATTATTATTATTATTATTATTATTATTATTATTACTACGTTTTGGCGGTTCGGAATTCGTCGTGTGACACTTCGTAATCCTTTAACAGCGGCGCGGACGATTGATCGTCTTCTATATTGTAACACCACTCGGAAACTGATCGAGAGGTACACTCGTATATGTGTATTGTCTGACCGCGGACGTTAATTAGTAGAACTGGGCATTCATCATTAAATCGCTGTGGCATTCGAGTTTTGATGGCTGGTGGTCTCACGCTTTTCAAGTAAAACGTTCGAAACTACAACAAAATAGAGTAATTGGGATTTGTTTAAATAATACGCATAGTCGTCTTGAAGACTGTACTCTATATAAAACTATATAGAACGCGAAGAGTTTTGCCAGTTAAATTTGCGTGGAAAAAAAAATTTCCAAACCCGTGGATGATAAAGAATACGAATAATTGACGTATAATGAAAATCAAATAAAAGTGGATGCTTGTTGATTAAATTTCAGTAAATTACGTGAACACGTCTTTTGGTAAAAAAAATTATTCCTCGACCGTCCTTTTCTAAATCTAAAATTGTCGAACATTTATTATAAACAGATAGCTCGTCTCCGATTTGGAAAATTTCCGAAATCATCATAGTACGAACGATTATTTTTTATTATTATTATTATTCTTATGTTTTACTTGTAATTTCGTCACAAGCGCCGCTTTGACGAGACAGATTAAATCGCGTTATTGTATTTATATTTGTATTAATTCGAGGTATTGTATTCTATTTCGATTAAAATAAATAAAAACGCGTAAATACATTATATAAGCCGAGTCCGAGAGATTAGCGAGAAAATCGAAAAAATACCGTCAACGCTCGGAAACTGATATATTTAAAAGAAAAAAACAAAAGCCTGTCATTAATTCGAAAGGAAAACTAATTAAATTTGAACTTTCGACTAACTGGTGTTTTCAAAAACAAATGAGAAACGTGCGTTCGACTAGAGAACGGATTCAAAAATCAATGTTTACGACGCGTATGGTCTCCGAGCGTTTCGGGCAGGCATCGACTATACCGGGGGGGGGGGGGGAACGCGAAGAAATCACATCGAGAATTTGTAAAAAACAATAAGAGAAAACCGTTACTCGTCTGTCGTTTAACCGAAATGTAAACGTGGACATATTATATTATATTTTTTTTTATCGGGATCGAACTCCGTGGTTTCTCCTCGTTTAGACGAAATAATAATAATAATTCAACTCGAATTCCGCGTGAGATTTTGAATGATTGGAATGTCGATTTTTCCCCCTAAGACCTAATTATAGTTGTGTTCGGATTTGAATGGCACGTCAAACATACGGACTTCGACGGGATCGTCGATAATTCGGGGAAAGGAGTGTGGTATAAATGGGGGGGGAGGGTAATTGGAAAGGAAATTTTCGAGGGCCGAGAAAAAACGTAAATATCAGTATTAATAAAAAGTATTTAATTTTTATATGAATAAATTTTTATATAAAAAAAAAACCAGTGTTGACTGTTGTTTTTGGCGGTCCGGTTATTTCGTCTCTGCGGGCGCCGGATTTCGACCGCCAGCGTAGTGAAAAATAATACAAACGCGGTAAAGAGAAAAGAAAAAAAAAAAATACCGCTACGAATGTTTCGGCTGGGGACGATAAAATTTAGAACGCGTGGAAAAATAACGTATTTAAAAAACGAAAACCAGTCCCGCGGAAAGTTAGAAAAATCGAGCACCGTGTCGTACCTGTGCGTGTATTTATATACACGTATAGAATATTGTCGGTTAAATTATTACAATTTTAACGTGCGTCGTTAGGTTAGCGTTTTTATTGGACACTAAAAACTGATCTGTGTGGCGCGATAATAAATTTGTCAACGACACGGCAGACCGGTGCGTGTGCGCGTGCGAAAGAGAGAGTGAGAGAGTGGAGGAGGTCTCGTAATGGTAAGCGGCTGACGGCGGTGGAAGTGGGGGGAAAAAACGAGCGTTTTCGGTCATATGGTGCTCGCGCGCGGAAAGAACGAGATGAGAAACAGAAAAAAAAAAAAAGTCGCGTTGGCGGAGTGGTCGCGTCGCTCGTCGTGCGTCCCGGAGAGTAATGCACGCCGCGCCGCGGTATCGTCGTCGAGCGGCTGGACGAAACCGGCTTGCGCGCGCGCGTGCTCTTCCCGTATAATATTCACCATCGTACGAGATTTTATTTTTAGTTATTCGTTATTGAGCTAAAAAAGGATGGGGAAAAAAAATTACATAAGTATCGGAATCGTATGTGTGTGGTTTCTGATTATTATTATTATTATTATTGCGTTTCGCCTCTCCGTTTGGATGTCTGCCACGAGTCATATATATATATATAACTGGCGATAATAATATGTAAATATATAATACCGTGAGCGTTCTGACCGCGGATGTTCACTCGGTCCGGCCGGAAAAAAAAATACCAACCGATCGTTTTGTGTCCGTCGTGTCGTTTACCCGAAAGAGCGCCGCGTGACGTAATTGCAGGTCGACGACGAACGATCGAGTCGTCTCATTGTGTCCGCCGACGCCGACGAACAGTCCCCGAACGCGATAAATTATACATTGTGAAATTAGCAAACAAAAAAAAAAAAAAAAAATTAAACGTCCTCGTTGGTGTGTTAGTGTCATGCGCATATTTGTCATCGGAGAACGTGTCCGCGGAACCTGACCGCACGAGATACGGAGATCGCTGAAATCGTAAAGGACGACGCGTCGTACCTAGTGAATTCTCTGCGTTCGAATCTCTCAAATCCGATCGGATCTCGCCTTATTCTCGCGGAAACCGCGAGTTTTCAAACACCCCTTTCGTCCGATTTCCATCGTTGTTTTCTGTGTTTCATACGTATTTTTTTCTTCGACGCGTCAAATGTGGTCCATCGACTGAAACTACGGGCAAATGTTGTACATGCGTAATTGGCTCCGTCGCGTCACTGCGGACGATTGTACGTTTGACGTAGTGTAGAAACATTGTGAATTTGTATTACGAACATAATTGTGGACAACAACAGCTATTAATTAAAAACAAATTATAACCACAATGACGTAAATGTGAGTTAAACGGTTTAACGGTTTACGGGCGAAGAGTTTTAGCGATTGTCTCCTGTATCGAATATACGTATAAATCGGTCGAATGTACGTAAACGGTAACATTTTTTCACTCGTACAAGTAAAACGAAAAAACCGTAATACATTTTATGTTGTATACAAATGACCGATATTATTTTACGCAATCACGTTGTACGCGTTGAAATATTTTGTCTAACACGCGTTTCGAGCAATCGATTTGTAACTGAAAATCCGACGTGTTGAAAACGTCGAAATATCTCACAATCTAACGTATTATGATCCGAAATTGTACTGATGAAAATTCGCAAACAATAAAATTTGTTTTTCTCTATAACGTTCGAAAACAAATCACGATGATTTTCTACAATATGACCGTTGTTTAAATTTTACCAGACACTGTTTACTGATCAATTACATTTACATATAAACGGTTTATTTTATTTATTTGAGAATATAATCTGCAGAGATAATAACTTTTTTTTCCAAATCAAGCACTACCGAAAATTCAATCAAAATCACGCCTAATAATAATATATTCGTTGTTATATTAAATGGGTATCGCGTTTAAACGAGAGAGTTTGCTATTATTCACAAATTATACGTATTCGTATGTATATAAAATATTGTGATTTATGACACTAATATTATGTGCGTATAATAATATCTACTAATGGGGACTGAAATATCTGTAGCTAGTGCGTATACGCGATATTTTATTATAACACGCGGGCATGCCCGACAATCGTCAGATCCGGCGAATTCAACTCTGCGCAAGATTTAAACCGATTAAATATAATATCACGTATTCGAAAATATTAGAAAACGCGGAGAAAATTAAAAGTCCCCAACTAGTCTTTTCAGATACTTATTCCAACGTATCTTTTTACTACGAATACTTATCTAAATACTTTTCAAAATATGAGTACGAATTCGAAATACATTCGAAACGTCACGGAATTTTTGTTTTTTTGTGAAACAAAAGAAAAAAAGGAAAATTCCCAAGGAAACGTCTCTTATTTTTATCAAATACACATTATTATTATTATTATATAGGTAAACTGGTTGAAAGTCATAGAATAAGTTTATAAGTATATTGATAATCGTCCGATAGTTATCGTTTTATGTAGCTACGGCCTATATATAAACGTGTAAATATTAAGATGCCATGTTCGATCGTTGTAGTCGGAAAATCACGAGAATCGAACATTGCCAGTTCAGAAAATATTTTGTTTTTACGTCATTCAAAAAAAAAAAAATAAATATATATATATATATATATATATATTTTCGAATACATTTTTCTATTCATTCAAATATGTATTCCGGAATATGATTTTCCAAAAACACTTTGGGTTACTAGTACTCCTCCAATAATAGTATTTGAACTGATTCGCTCAATATATTTGACAAAAAAAAAAAAATACCGGGAATATTTTTATTTGGACCGTTGAAAACGTTTAAAATCTTTGTCCGGCACTGGTAACAATGAGATGCGCGGAGAGACGACGCGCGTGAATGATGATGCCGATGATGATGATAATAATATTAAGATTGGATAACGCTTCAGCGGTACGTGTGTATATATATATATATATGTAATCGGTCAAGCGACCGCGCTCATCAATTTATCACCTATATTCGCCCGTCGTGGGAATGAATAAAAGGTCAAGTGCACGTTTACAATACGACACAAATAATAATAATAATAATAATAATAATAATACGCGTCGAATGTAATATATTAATATCGGTATATTATAAATAATAATAACAAAGGACCTCCAACGCGATGGGAAGGGTTTTATAATACTACTACGCGGCACGTCATCGTCCCTCGTAAGACGACCGCGCGACGATTTATACGCGCCTTTTATGTATAACGGCTTCATTTATGTTATTGCGTTATACGCGCGCGCGTCGTTGCCGCCGCCGCCGCCGCCACACGCGGTCCATTAAAAAACCGATTTCACAATACAAACGCTGTATAAACATAGTTGGTAAGAAGAGCCTGCAGGAGACACATTTTTTTTTTTTAATAAAGTCATCTTCTCGGCGTTACAACACACAACCGTACAGTCCCGTTGCGAAAACTAACGTAATTCACTTGCGTACGAGTATACAGGCACATAATGTTATTATGAACCCAGCCAAACTGCAATTAGAGAAAACACATTTCGTACCACCGATCTCACAGTGTACGATTATAATATGATAAACAACAATCGATTTCAATTGATATAATAATAGTTTACGCGTTTCTGGGCCGTGGATTTATTAGAAGACCACCGCGGAGTTCGTATGTTAATTACATTTTTCTTTTCTGCTGCCAATTCCGACGGGAGTATTAAACACTAAGACTGGTTGAAATAATGGTTGAATTTATTTCAGTGGAAGAAAAACCACGCGATAGAAAATATTTTAGAAATGACCGTGGGCGAGTTATTGCTTCGGAACAGTCAATTACTGTCCACGTGCTTGACAGCCTACTAAACCGATTGGTTCATTTTCGGAATTCAAATAATATTCGAAATAACCGTGTACAGTAATATTTCGAAAAATGCCATAAAACTAATATTAGTTGCGTGTGAGTAGTGACAAAACACTACTATTGGTTTTATAGTATTTTTCGAAATAAAAATATACGCGGTTATTTCGAATAGTGTTTAAAAAAGTGCTCTTTACTCTAGGACCCCCTCCGACAATTTTGACGTTAAATAACAAATGATGTATTTTAAAAAGCGAACTTTTTTAAAAAAAAAAGAACCCCCGAATTTATTGAAAATACTATAATAACCAATTTTCTTACAACCCCCCCCCTATTTTTTCGGTTAACTTTTGTGCATTTTAATACTCGTATTTCACGCGCGTATTGTTCAAATTGAAATCGTCACCGAAATCGAATTGACAGTGAATATACAATAGTTTTAACACGAAAAGCCGTTAAGTATAATAATACATTTTAGCCGCAAACTCAGTTGAACGTTCCCCATGGTCACTAGTCGAATTCGATTAGTTGCGGTAAAAAAAAATATCCGATCATAAATTTAGTTGCCTAAGTTTGCCGCGAATGCGTCGTGGGGGCGACATTCGCATATGATCGTTTTTCGCGTGCGTTTTACAATATACGAGAATAGCTTATTTTCATACGTTTCCGAATTGTTCATAATAACGAGTATAATGAAAAATAAATAAAATCGTTGGCAAATCGCAAACGAGTAAGTTTTTTTTCTTCTTCGGCAATAAAATTGTCATTACTATCACTGCGCAAAAACGATCACGGTCAAACAAGCATATATTATATAACATACGAGAGTTCGATATTATAATTTACTACACATCACGTGCAGTAATAAAACGGACGCAAAAAATAAAAAAATAAAATAGTTTTACTCAAATACACATTTCGTATAAATTCCTACTCGAATTTAATGTATTATATTATACACATTATATATATATGTAAAATACGGTTTTTGAATATGCTCTGCACGTGTATAACGCCCACAGCGCAGCAGCCGCGTGATTTTTAGCCCTATATATTATATTGTTGATTTTGTACGGTATAAAATATTTGTAGTCTTCGTAAATTATTATTATTATTATTTAATACAGAAGTCTGAAGCGACAGAAGCAACAATTTCTGATCGTTAAAATTCGTATTTCGAACTATAACGTCAATTGAATTCCGTATATTATAAATGTCGAGAGAACGTAATGGTCCCAATGGTTTTCATCGAAATAATTGATACGTGCGGGAAGAAAATGTGAAGAGTACAACGGTCGTAAATACGACAACAAATTTTAATGGAAAAGATAAATAAAAAATTACAATATTGCCTATGGAATATCATAGCGATTTTTATGAAATATATACTTGAGCATAATATTTACCGTTGTAAATTTTTTAAATCTCGTAAATTAAAAAGTAGCTCTGTTATTTGCACTATGTACATTACAATAAAATTGTAATTCATTTCGCGTTAAAACTTCGATATCACGAGTAAAACAACTGCGGCTTTCTGGGTGGTTCTTTCTTTTTATTTTTTTATTTTTTTTTCGTAACCATAAACATTTCAATTCCCGAACGCTTTCCGTACCTAAAGGGCGCCGAGCGTGGGCAACGTGGCACGTGTAGCTTCTTCTTTTTTTTCACTAAAAGTCATCATCGTCTTACGCGTAAATCAAACGACGTAATAATTCGGGCGCGCGCAATAACCACCGACGACCGTAGGAACCATAGGGAAATAAAACGAAAAGAACGCGCGAGCCGTCGTCGTCGGCTATTAATTTGTTTTTTTTTTTTTTCCCCCGGACCGACGTAATTTTTAAACGACGTTTCGGGTTGATGAAAAAAGAAGAGAAAAAGAGTCACGGGCAAAGAGTGTTTTTTGACAAGGTGTTGGAGAAACAGAGACGCGTTGTTATAAATTATGAACGCGTTACAAGCGCAAACGACCGGATTTGTCAAGACTAGTTTACCAAAGATAAATAAAATACTAAGTGGAACCGGTTCGGTTCTTTTTTTCTTTTTCGTTTCGTTTTTTTTTTTTTCGGTGACAACTGACATCTTCCAACAATGCGATATTTCAAAATATTTATATGAAACGATATATTGCTCCAGCGGACGTTTTTAAAAAAGAAATGTTTTTATTTTTTTTTTTCGCTTTCCTCTTTGGTGTATCAAAACGTAACGCGAAAATCGACGCGACGAATAATAAAGTACGGTTCGATGTGAATTTTCGCGCCGCACAATCGTCGACTGCTGGAAACGACACCGGTTATGACGACGTCGATAGAAATACTTTGGAAAAACGCGCGCGTTTAAAGTGTTCGTTTTTTAATCGATTTCCTCTCTCTCTCTCTCTCTCTCTCTCTTCTCAACGCAAACGTCGTTTACCCGCGATTGGGAGAGACGGAGTTCGTCGGTCAACGGTAAACAAAAAAGAAAAAAAAAACTATTTGAAAGTCGAAAACATTTTTTTTACACACATACCGTCTCGTAACCCCCTGCGCACCGCATCGGATTTGCTTATTCGTATTTGTTATTCGAAAATTAAATTATCCGTCGCCTGGGCGTCGCGTTGAAAAGAGAAAAAAGCGCGGCCCGGATACACTGCGATCACGATTGCCATCTTCGATCGCCTTGAAGTCCGCGCAGATACCGGCGGCAAATGATAATTTATTGACACGCGCACGCTCGTAAACAATATTATGTACGGCGCATTATAATATACCACCGCGCCTTTCCAGCTTTGTGGGTACCGCGCGGCGGGCAATCGTGTGTACGTGTAAAAACGAATATCTGATTAATACGAGACGACGAAACTAATTACTCACAACATTATCGTATTATTATTATTATTATTATTATTATTACGTGTATTACAACATGCTGAGTTATTCGTACGCATTATGGTACACGATTAAAACATTTATTTTTTTCATCCTGTTTGTTATTATTTTCCTTTTTTTTTTTTAATATTAAAAAATCCGTTTTAATACCGGGGGACTCGAACATTTTTACGATTTTCTTTTTTTTCTGTTCTGGTGGGGGGGGGGGGGAAATTATTTTCGTTCCCGGTAAACGTTCGTTTTGAAATTAACAAATAATAATACACACGCGCGCAAACAGAATCGATACCGTGTTTACAGTCGCTCGTCGAAATTGACTTAAACGTACATTTTAAATTGTTAAATTTAATCGTTATTAATAATATTCAAAATAGTTTCGAAAACTTTCGTTGAATTTTCTTAGAATTTCTTAGAAATTTTAAAAATACGAGTATATACAATACCGAATAAAATTTAACGCCGAAATTTAAAAAAAAAAAAAAAAAAAACGATACGGGTCGAATATAAGAAGAAGAAAACAAATGGATTTTTATTTTATTTAAAAATATAACGAAACTAAAAGTCAATTTGTATATTATCCATATTATGGATTTGTTGTGTCGCATTACGATACACATTTTTCATTTTTACACGTAACATACTAAAACAGATAACAAATTTTAGACGATCGAACGGAATTTTCGTGACGTGATGTCTCTTATGATATAATATACATTTTTGTAGGTTTTCAGTAGACCGCCGTCAATATCTTATATAGTATACAAATCGATAATAATAATAATATTTATATAACATCACAACAGCATATGATATAATGTTAAAGAAACTATTGTTATTCGACTCGGTGAAATTTCGACATTTGTTTAGAGAACGATGAGACTGATTTCTATATTATAATATGGAATATTTGACCACGGTTGGACTGAAATCTCTATATGAATTCGTGCAATTAACACAATATCGTGCAGTAATAATAACACATACAATACGCAATCGGGTCGATTCGATTTAAATTTCACATTTAAATTGGATCGTAAGCCCCCATTAATAATAATAATAATAATAATACAATATTTTATGATATTAGGTCGACCTGTCACCGCGCAACCGTAAAAAGCAAAATTAATAACAATAATATATTACATTGTAATAGGCGGAGGCGCGACGCGAGTTTGTTGTTAACGCGAAACGTGTCGGTGAATTTGAATAATTCGTGCGAATCGCTGTAGGTCAAATGTATATTTTATATATATATATATAAAAAATATGTATACAGTGAATATACAAATAAGTCATAGAAAATAAAGAAAAGTATATAGGAGTTGTTGTTTCGACAAAAAGTCAAAGCGAAAATGAAAAAAAATGAAAAATGCAAAAGAATAATAATAAAATAATAATAATAATAATAATGAAAAGTAATAATGAACGAAATTACATAAAGAAAATTATTAATTTTATAATATAAACGGCAAAGAAATCGTGTGCACGGTAAAGTGAAATGTATTGAAAACCACTGTGGCTTGTTTATTAATATTGAAAAATGTATTGTTTACGAATAATAATTTATAGCTTCTTATTCGTTTATATCTATTCGCCCCTTATATTATTCTTTTTATTCTTTCGTTTATTTAATTTATTTTAATATTGTTTTTACTATTTTATAATAAAAATATCGTATACATAAACGCTACGTTATATACGAGCCGTGTAAACGATAGAAAACAACTCGTCAGCAGAACGTTTGTGTAAGAGGGATACCGCGTACGTTTCAATGAACGAAATAGGAAAAAAAACCCGCGTCTTTATCCGTTTTCGTTCGCGTTAGACACATTTAATTTTTCAAAAACCGAATGCGGTGTACTCAGTGTAAAAAAATTGTGAAAATTCAAAATATATTAACCGACTGTATGTATATTTATTCACGAGAAGGTGAAAACGTGGCCGGAGATAAATACATACGCATCGTGTACAATATTTAAATACTACGCGTATTATTGCCGGTGGCTAAATCTTTGGTTTTCGACATTGGTCACACGAAACGTTCCCGCGTTCAGGGATTTCGCCGCGCTCGGCGAACGACCTCGAAAATATATTACGAAATATATTATATCTGCATCGTACACGTATGTAATACATAATATATATATATATATATATGGAACGCCTAGTGGCCTATTTGAGGATTTATTTAATGTTGGGAGGTGTGACAAAAAAAAAAAAAAAAATGTTTCTCCGTCCACTCGAAGCGCATAAGCGAAAATAAGTACTATCAATTTTCAATAACCACATAGCAATACATATATCTAACCTTTAATTTCCATACGCACGCATTTATAATGAATTTCATATAATCAAATAAAACAATGATTCTAGCCTCATGGGTTTCCTCGTCGATCGTTTCCTTAACATCCGATATAATACTATTATACCAATGGATAGCAGCGTTGCAAGCTCATTCGAACTGTTCTACACTTTTGAATTTAAATCAGTTATTAAACACAAAAAAAAAATATATATATATTTTAATAATAATAATAATAATAATAATAATAATAATAAATAGTGAAAAATATATATATATTTTAATAATAATAATAAATAGTGAAAAATACATTCATAGGGTTCTTTAAATATATATGTACGTCTTTTAATCTTTTCAAACGTAAGAACTGTACGTTCGGGAGTTGAAGATTACAAAAGTCCTTGCAATCAATGTTTTCCAATAAAAAATATTATATTTTTATTATCCACTGATGAAGTGATAAAAGGAAAACACAACCATAACCGTATAATATTACGTATAATATGTCGGAAGGAGAAAAAAGGCGAATGGTGGACATACATTTCCTTAATCTCGCCTTGTAAATACGCCAAATTGTAATGACTATTTACGTGACCAATCATATTTAACGTCATTGTAAATAAAAATAATATATAACTTTAAAGTACAATTTTTTTTTTGTTATTTCTCGCCTCAAAACCCACAAATATAATGTCGTTTATATTTATTCGTTAAATTCGTATCGAATAGCGGAAACGTTTTTTTTTTTTTTTTTGGAATTCGGAAACAAAAAACAAATTCGTATAAATTCACACATAATTAGATATAATTAATTATTATACAGTTTGAAGTTGTGTGTACTAATCGGCATTCACAATAATTACGGCATTTTAATTTGAATGAGTAACCGGCCGTTTATAACATCACTTCCTATTGAAAATATTTTCATCGAGAATTTCTCAAAAAAATAATATAAACAATCACCGCCCCAGAAGATCTTCTTCTACAATAATTATTTTTGAATCCGTACGCTTTACTCGGGTCTATGAAACCCGTCATAAAATTTCGTTTTCTTTTTCTCTCTGCGAATTCGTTCGATTATCGCGAGTTTCCCGGCGTAAATCCGAATTGCTATTCAGCACGCGCGACCGTTTATGCTTTCTCCGCTACATTTTCGTCGCCATCTTCACAGTATAAGTCTATTATACGAATCGTCCGCACACCCTTGTAAATCGTCGTCAATCCTGAACACAAGACGACTCCGTGTCATTTTCCTCGTTTTATATCCGAACGAATAATGTTTTCAGTACGTCTACTAGTACAAGTGCTTCCCCCACGTGATACAACAATAAAATTGAACGCGTTCTCGTTTTTTCGTTTTGTCCGCAGGTACATACACTCCAAGGAGAAACCGTTCAAATGTCTGGAGTGCGGCAAAGGGTTCTGTCAATCGCGCACGCTGGCCGTGCATAAGATCCTGCACCTGGAGGAATCGCCGCACAAGTGTCCGGTGTGCAGCCGGAGCTTTAACCAGCGGTCCAACCTGAAGACGCACTTGTTGACGCACACCGACATCAAACCGTACAATTGCCCGACGTGCAGCAAAGTGTTCCGCCGGAACTGCGATCTCCGCCGGCACAGCCTCACGCACAATTTGTCGGCGTTCGTGACGACGGCCGCGATGACGACGACGACGACGATGACGACCGCGACGACAATGGTGGCCGCATCGACGACGACCAATGACGAAAACGACCACGCCGACGACTGCGACCGGTGATCTCAAAACGAAAAACGAAAAAAAAACGCCACCCCTCGCACGCGCTCTTTACGCGTGTACAACGATTCGATCGTACCGCGGTATATAGTTATAACGGATTTGAAAACAACGCGTAATTTATTTTCACTCTCGAGAGATTTGTACTAATTGTTTTTTTTTTTTCATTTTATACGACGCGAAAAATTCTTGTACTCGGGTACGACGACACCCGTTCGTTTTTTTAGAAAATCTAATTTCATATTCGCTGTGACGTGCGCGTTATGTTTCGCGTTGTTTCTATACGATATTTATATCTTCGGCCTTTGTACGTATTTTTTATTATTATTATTATTATTATAATTGACGAATTAACGTCGATTCGTTAACGAGAGAGAAATAGAGAAATCGAAAACTCCTATATAATACTAATTTGTAAATTCTATACACATAATAAATGCGTATTTATGCAATTATGATTGTTTCTGTTGTTTTTTTATTCAATCGTTATACACGTATAACTTTTTTTTTTTTTTTTTTTAATCATTATTTACTATAAATATAGCTAAATTCTACGTAAAAGAGACGTATTTTTAATTACGCGAACGAAAATATTGAATACTTTATACGAGGATCACGTTGCAAAACGGAGGTTTATACTATTGTTTTCCAATAATATATCAACAAAAAAACAGGGGCTAAACGGACAAGACGACTGATATTGGAAAACTGGATAAAAATCACTATCGGGACAACAGAACGCAGTGTTAAAAAACGAGACAATCTCGAAAATTAGGTAAAACTTACGTAAGGAAACGTGATTTTTTTTTTTTTACACGACTGTTGTCGCGTGGAAACGTATACGAAAGACGAAATTCGACTATGAACTAAAAACGTTCGCACGGCTCGTGCACCGGTAATCGATTTAATTTATATTGTTTTTCTTAAAGGAACAAAAATAAAAACGTATAAAAACCTGACAAATAAAATAGTTTAACAAGAATGTATGTGAATCTATAGAACACTACGCAAGCAAACATTTTTCTACAGATTTCATAACGGTATAGACCTAATAATAGTTTAGACCAACGACTATAGCGTTTAAAAGTAACCGAGTGGCGAACTTATGATATCGCCGTGACAATTTTCCATATTAAAATAACCCTTTTACGATCGTCGGAGGACTATAAACATATTGTATAAATATAATATTATAAATCGTAGTAAATATATTAACGGTGATTTACGGTTTTGAATTATTTCAAATTATAATATAGTTGGTTAATGTATGTAAATATGTATAACGGTCGGTTGGTTTGTTTCATTAAACACTAATCCCGCGTGTATAACGCGTTATTTAGTATTTACCTCGTGGCGGAAACAAATATCATATTTTACAACCGTCCAAGCTCGAGGGATATAATATACACCGCTAGCGATGATCAACGGGTGAACTGATTGTGGGTAAATAATAATAATAATAATAATAATTATATTATTATTATTTTACTATTTTCACGTATAACCAGTAATCACAGCACAAGGAGCTCGCGTTTTCCCACGCACGTGCACGAACATTCGAGAAATACAACGACTAATTACAACAACAACAACAATAATAATAATAATAATAATAATAATAATAATAATAATATATAAGAGGATGAAATGTGTTGGGAGAATTAAAAGAATATGTGTCGCCATCCCTTGGGGAGGAAAAAAAAAGAAAAAAGAGTAAAGTAATCGTTCCGTGATCGGCTATTATTCCGGTTTCATTTATTTGTGCTCGTGTGTAATAATTTAAAAACATCCGATAATACAATATTAATCACGACAAACGATTCCAACGGCCACACAATAAATTACAAGACCGTCGGACTTGTGTTTTTTTTATTCTTTTTTTTTTTGTGTGTTGTTTTTTATTTGTATTTCTTATCAGATCCACAAGAACGCATAGGTTGGTTGGTGGCCGCGCGTTTTAAAATATATACACACGGATATTACAACGGAAAACACATTGTTCAACCTAAAGATATTATTATTACTACTATTATTATTATTATTATTATTATTATTATTATTATTATTATTATTATTATTATTATTATTATTATTATTATTATTATTATTATTATTATTATTATTATTATTATTATTATTATTATTATTATTATTATTATTATTATTATTATTATTATTATTATTATTATTATTATTATTATTATTATTATATTCCTCTTCTTTGTGGCGGAGGAGTGAAGAGAATTCGTTAAATATTGCGATATAGCCAGTGACGGATATAAGTGTTGAAATTTAACGAAAAGTGATAGAGAACTGCAAAAAGAGAGAAAATAATTAATAATGCGAGTAATTTTGAAAATTATCCGAAGGTTACGAATAATTTTGGAATGTTTACGAATAAATACCGGATTCAGTACGTATGTGTTTAAAACCTTAAAAATAAAACGTTTCTATGCTTTGTGATTTCGTCGAAATAATCTTTTTCGTATGTGCATAGATTTGAAATATAATATTATGTTTCATAAAAATATATTATTAAACACTGAGAAAAGAAAAGCAATATTGATAGAAATTAAAAAATGGTCGAATTAATCTTTTGAAAAAAAATTACTTTAACAGTAACTATACATAATCTGTATACTTTGTGCGACGTACATTTTGGCACTATGGCTTAGCATCCGAATCGCGTACCAAAAAGTAATGTCGGTCGACAATCGAATTGCGTGCACGTATTTTTCATAAACTTTCTTAAATTTATTTTCGCGGAAATTTTAAGTAAAATATGCGTGTTTGAAGCGTAAACGCATATAATAATTTTGTTGTACAAATAATTACTATGTTTGTTTCTAGAGCATTCCTGACAAAGTTTTAACGAGAACTGTCAATTATTATCAATAGAGAACGGATTTATTAAATTTTATAACATTTAATTGCAGAAAATTATATCCGCAACACTACACTGACTGTTCGTTTTCAGTTCAAGTACATTCGTATACATTGAAAATGTGATTATTTCCGACCAAAAACGACCGATCGTAATAAAGTACGAGCAGACAAAGGGTGTTTTGAAATTTATGATTTTAAAACAGTTTTTATTCAAAAACGTAATTTGACACATTTTTATAACTGGAAATAAGAATATAAAGTTGGAAATAAAAATATGCACTGAAAAATTACAAATAGTTACTATTCAATATAAATACTCTCGAGTTTCAGTAATAGAAAATATACTTTACACATTTTATTTGTTATTCCTTATTATCCATACGAGTGTATTTAAACATTAAAGTGTAATGATTCTTAAATGAAATTAAATAATTCGGTATGTTTAATGTAATATTATAAATTAATAATATAATTAACATATTATTTCCACTCTTCGTACATATTGTGTACATTGTATATTTGTATTCATGTATATTATGTTTTATATATATGTAATTGAGTTATAAAACCTAATAACATTTATTATCTGTATATTGAAAATATTTTTATATATTATTCTAACACATTCTTTAGCGTTCTAAAGCTAGATTTGAAAAACACGCACTTTAGAAAAAAGAAGTAAAATATCGCTTGGACGTTAAAGTATAGAATTCGAAAAATATAATATAAATTCTATATTTTTGTTTTTAATGTACTAATTTAATCCTAACGGACTATGGGCAAGAAAGTGCTGAATTAAATTTTCTTCATTATAAATCGTAAAATTTTTAATTTAAAATGCTTAAAAATCACGATTTTCACAATGTTAAATACATTTATCGAATTTAGAAAAAAATTCAATTTTTTTTTCTTTTTTGTGAGAGAAAACCGAATGTTTTATTATAATAATATACAAAATTCATAATAACGGCGATTATAATAGATCAATCATACATCAATGATGTTTAACATTATAATACACTTGAGTGTGCGTTAAATAAACGTTCAGGGTCGGACTGGGCCCGGCGAGGTGCCGAGTAAAACTCGGTGGGCCGATCAAAATAATTGATTTATAAGCCGATTCAATATAATTTACTTATATTATATATTTTATTTCATCTTTAACTTTTAGTTTTAAATGAACATGTTTAATACGCCCGTGATAACAACATAATATAATATTATTGTAATGAGGGCGGAATATATTTTATTACCTCGGGCCGGACCGAATTCCCAGTTCGACCGTGTAAACGTTTTATGCTGGAGTCCAACGTAATTATTGACTTAATAAAACAGATAAACGTTTGAAGTGCGCTATTATTTTAGAAGTAGTTCACATTAAAATAGTATAAAATATTAACCGTACATCGATTGTGCATACGTATTTATTTATTTATTTATTTGTTATAAATAAAAAATAACAACCGAATTAAAATGTCGATGAGAAAATGGATGCGAATATAGCTGCAGCTATTACTAAAAGAGATAAAAATATTATGTTACCTATCTATATAAATAATTATATACGTCAGGACCAATATTGGGTTTCAAGGTTAGGGAAATATATTCGACGCGCAAAACTTGTCAAGGACATTTATCTCCGGGTGCTTTAGATGAGTGATTTAAGTGTGTGTGTGTGTTTTTTTTTTTTTTACATTTTCGTTTTTTATATGCTGATTTCAATATGTTCATAATACGTTTTAGTTCAAGTACTTTTATAAATCCTTAAATTGAACAGTATTTTTTACAACAGCCAGTCGTCGATTTAACAACAATTCATTTGTAATTCAAAATATTAAAACCCCGAAATGGTTCACTGTGAAGAGCATTAAAAAACTTAACTAAAACGGGGGAAAATATATCCCCATTTCGATTAGTTAATGGGACATATAGTATAACGGACCAACAGAAAGCAAATACTTTCGCCAAACAACTTCAAGACATTTTTAAATCATACCCAGATATCGTTGACAATAATACACACTATAATAATATACTTAATTTTCTCGATAGTCCATTGCCAATGTGTCTATATGCGAAACCAATTACACCCGGTGGTATTGAATATACCATAAGAGAATTAAAAACGTGTCGGCAAATCTCCTGGATACGATTTAATAATTAATAAAATATTAAAAAATCTCACCAAAAAAATACCGTTATATATGTATAACGGTATGCTAAGGTTGTCATATTTCCCTTCGCTTTGTAAATCTGCAACAATTATTATAATTCACAAGTCTGGCAAATCCAAACACTTAGTTATCTCATACAAATCAATTAGTTTATTTTCTACACTAGGAAAACTCTTTGAGAAACTACTTCTTGAAAGGATTCGACCCATAATGCTGAATAAAAGAATCATTCCAAACGCCCAATTTGGGATTCTTCCAAAACATTCAATAAGTCACCAAATTCATCGCTTAACTGATTGTATAACACTTAAAAAAAAACAATACTGTACAACCCTATTCTTAGACATAGAATAAGCGTTTGACCGAGTTGGGTACGAAGGTTTAATGTATAAGCTTAAAAAAATATTTCGGGCACCATACTTTCTACTACTCAAATCTCACTTAATAGACAGAACTTTTCAAGTACGTCAAGGTAATGAAATTTCTGATCACTTCGGTATTTATGCAGGGATTCCACAAGGAGGCGACTTATCCCCTGATTTATATAATATTTTTACTTCTGATATACCTACCAGCTCAAATACGGTGCTAGCAACCTACAGCCAACTAACCTCTTCATGCTATAAAATTTTTTATAATTAACTCTACTCACATACAAACCTCCTTATAAAAAATATGTCCTCTCGCACCTCACCTGAAAACCCAGTAAGACGTTTAAAATGAAATTGGTCACGTGACCTGTTACAATAATAATAATAATTATATATAAATAAATAATAATAATTATAATAATAATAATAAAAAGAAATTATTCAATAGGTACTCATAATAATCAATAAATAAACAAAGGTAATGAGGGTGTTGTCAATGGGTCTCTTCCCTCACGTCATGTTATTATATTCTTTTAACATATTCACTTATTGTTAAATTGTACGGATTGTAAATTTTCTTAAATAAAAAGAAAAAAAAATTCAAAATGTTCACGCTCGTAAAAATTATAGAGTAACCATATTTATGATTTGTTTTAATTTTGTTTGTTTAGTGCGGTTATATAAAAATACGATTGAATGGAACCTCACTTAGAACAACGATTAATGTCATTATAGTAGATAATAGTGTAAAAAAAAAAACGATTTAAAGTCTATAAAATAAGTTTACGGACAATGTGCACATACATTTTATGTTTTTATATAACCGACAATATAGAATTTAAAAACATAACATTCTAATTTAATAGTCGTATGACGAATTAATTTAGCGTTATAGTAAAACAAGCGGGTACAGTTTACGAATAATAGGCTACGATATTATTATGTGTGTTTTAAAATAATAAGTGAAAACAAATATGTTTGACCTTCGTTTGAATACACTTTACAATCGTTGAAAATTGATATTATGTCAGTATGCTAATGAGCACCGTTAATATACGTTTACACGTACGCAAATGTTTAATAATTTTTTTATTTACTTCGGTGATTGACACTTGTGAATAACATAAATCGATATTACTTGTAAATATCCTTTATGTTAGGTCAATGTTGTTCTTACAAACTCTATGATAATTTTTTTACGAACGTAATTAATTACCAGGGTCGTCACTACATAATATTTTACGGTGTATGAGACACTCAGTTATCGTAATGATCTCTAAATATTTATAAAAAAAAAAAACAAGTAAAACAATTATCCTAAATCTCTCTGTCTAAATCTAAATCGCTTGCGTTCCGCAAATGTGTCAACAGTTAAATGTCATTAAAGCAAATTTCGTAGGTTTTGAATTCACGTTAGTTCAATAATTAGTTCTTAAATAATTTTCATTTTAAAAATAATCGTTTTATCGTCACAATTGTTACGGGTAGTGGCAAGCGTAATGTAAATACGTGTAACAATATTAGCACAAACCTCACAAAACACTATTATTACGACGAAGAATATTTTGTAAGGATATGTAATAATAAAATATTTAAATTGTATATTTGTAGAGTATTACTTTAAGTTCATTAATTAATTATCACTCATTTTGTGTCTATGTTTTCACAAATCTTTCTTTTTAAAGTTTATTTGTAATTTCAAAATAAATTACCGATATTCAAGAGGAATTAAAAATAATCACGGGAATTGTTTAAACAGATAATACTATTCGAATTGTATTTGTTCGTAATTTTCGAAGTCACACCAATGGTAAACCGATTCAAAAGTAAATTTAAATAAAAGCGAAATCGTTTTTTTTTTTTAATTTAATATTCCGCTGTGAAATAAAAATTTAAGTGAGTATCGAAAAACTTGTAAAAATGGAAATGAATAACCTTTGTACTGGAATTCTACTGGAACTACTTATCCAATCGTCAATTTGGTTTTATTTAATTATAGAATATTTCACGGAGTAAGTTTTAGTTATAATTTTAATCCGATATTTCGTTAAATAACCGACCGTTTCACGTTTATAAATAAAAACGAAATACGCTGGAGTTTCGTCCGTGTTTTTTTTTTTTTTTGTGAAAATTCATTCCGATTCAGCCTAACGTCGGGTTGTTTTAATTTCCAGTACGCCGACGATTACAAACAATTATCCGTTTAAATTTAAACGTATCGAATTTTCCATAAAGCTTCGCTTTGCCGTGTCCATTGAAAAAAAAAAATCACAAGGAAAAACACCGAAGGTCGCAAGAGCTCATAAATCACGACGAATCCCTGTTTTACTCCACGTTAGCTCTCCGTAAAACCCGTGCCTATGAAAACCTTACAATAATATCGTTTACCGAAAAATATTACGAACGCAATACGAATTCAATAACGTTCGAGTTATTTACACACGATATTCCCATACGTTATATTTTTATAAAAATATACGCTCGCCGTGTATGGATAAATAACGCACGCAATATAAATAAATAACAAAAGGGGTTTTACGGATAAACGATTTGAGGTGTAATAGTGCGATATAACATTTATTTATTCGACTCGAATATTTATGAAAAAAAAAAAAAAAAAACGAGAAGAAATCAGCTCCACGCAACTGGTGCGGCGGTTCACACTCTAAAGTCTACAAAGAAATTTGAGCGAAATACCGCGAGAATTGAGTCGGCGGGGCGTAAATCGTCCAGTCAATACACCGATTTTTAGTGGAAAGCCAATTTTAAATGAGAAAACGTAAACGCCGCGAGAATAAATTATAATATATGGAATTAACGACGGTCATACCGCACGTCGTATGACGGCAAAGTGTCGTCTCGGTTGACAATATTATTTGTTTGCGTCATATCAAGGGTATCCCCTTGAACATTTTGAATATTCTTACACGGCACGGCACACCTAACCGCACGCCCGGTGTATTTGACGGAAAACGGGTTTTACGCCGCGTGTACGTACACATTATGATGATTATGATTGTATGCGAACGCCAAACGGGATGCTGCTGGTGAACGTGCACAAAAATGCGGGAAAATTTTAACACTCGTCGCATCGTGTGGAGGTATTTGTTTATTTTTTATTCGTTGTTATTATTATTTATTTATTTTTTTCGCAACCCGCCCTCCGAACACTCTCCTTTCACATTTTTTCGTACGTGATAAACAAGCCGTTTTATTCGCTGTTGACACTGTGGAGTCTCCGGCGTTCGATATTTAAGAGATGACCTACACCCGGGGGCTCAAGAGGGCTCATATATTTTTATTATGTACACACGCACACGCAGAATGAAGAGGAGTAAAATCTACAACAAACCCCCAAGTCACCACATACGACTCCATATAGGTAATCCGATAATATTATATTGCAATAGCCGATGGACTCGCTATTCGCGCAATGTAAATATGCGATTCGCAGAAATATGCCAGAATCGAACTTTCTTTGTCTTCGCTTTAACGGCACACGAGCATCCTAACTGTGGTGATTCTCGACGTGTCTCCGTACGGTTTACAACGTAAACCATTGACGACGACATCGAGAAAAAAGAAATCGATCACTCGTATTACATGAAATATTTATTGATTTCGAAACGTGAAATAGAACTCTGTTGATTCTAATCTCACGTGTCCTTCTCGTGTCGTCATATACTACGTTATATATATATATATAGATTTTCAATGCAGTTAAAACAGTTAATTCGATTTTTCAATACCCACTGGCGTGTCGTCGTCACGGGAAAAACAAATCGACGAAAAATGTTTAAAAATTCCAAAATTCAGAATATACTCGGGGGATTATTATTATTATTATTATTATTATTATTATTATACGGAATTACGATCCGAATTCATTAATTGTTCTATTCGTTATCCGAAACAATAGGAATGGTTATTGCTATTAACCAGCTGAAAGGTTAAAATTAAGTTGAAAAGACTCTTTGACGTTCATCTACCTAATTCATAACTCAAACAATTTACTTAATCTATTTTAACTTACTTTAATCTTTAATAACTTTCTAACTTATGTCGTTGTATTAGATACGCGAAATCGCCTGACCAATTACTTGTATACCGATTGTCTATTTCGCAAAACAATGCGTACCTAATTGCAATAGTATTATTGGGCAAATGGTAAAAGTTGAAAAAATAACTGAATTGGGTGTATGTTAAATGCCCTAAATTAACCCTTGCACACAATATTGCGTATAATGTGTGCGAAAAATAACAATTGACGTACGAGTATAAATAAAAACAGAAAAAAAAAATTGGAATTCAATCCTCAACCGCACTGCAGATCATACAAGTATACTGTATGTGTACAAAATTTTTGGTATTCCATAAAATCCGAAAGACGCGAAATACTCAAAAAAAGTAAAAGTTTTATATAATAGCCAATTCTATTATTCTCTAAGCCAGGTTTCAAGTGTAAATAGTGTATAAAACTACATTTTATTGTGGCTTAGTAAGTGCACTCACTAATAACGATATGGCGATCGATGAAAATTGTACTATAACGATTATTAAAAATAAGTTGTTTATCGTGACAATTTTGGTATAATAATAAACCTGATGATATGAAATTTTATGAATATATTGCGGAGACGGATAGAGGCAGAGAAAAATCCAAACCGGATTCCGCGATTGAAACGTATTCGATTAATGAAAAAGAGTTCATTTGACATCCTGTAATCTGTATGAACACAAAGGAACCCGAAACTGAAAAGCAAATAAATGCCGCAGAAAAGCGAAAGGTTAGGTTGAGCAGTTAAATATATATGGAAACATAGACGGATAAAAAGAACCCCAGCAATGTATACTTGAACTAAACGAGGAAATGTCGCGTCTATTGCGGGCTGCAATAACACATATTAATTGTAAATAATTGGAGGCAAAAAAAAAAAAAAGTATTTTTTATTTAATATTTTACTTTATACGCGTGGTATTATTTCAAAAAAAGAGTGGCGAGCCTCGGGTAAACACCCTGGACGTCTCGTTGAATTATTCAAATAAAGAATTTCGATTTTTTTTTAATACTATACATTCGAAAGCGACGAATAAATTATTGCATTCAATAAAATGAATGGAGCATAAGTGTACTATTAATAATAACAATAATAATAATAATAATAATAACAATAATAATAACAATAATAATAATAATAATAATAATAATAATAATAATAATAATGTGTGTGTGTAGATTATACGATTTACGTATTATATTACGTTTTCGTCTATCGAAAGCCTAACAATTGTTATAATTTTATGGAATAAAAATTTCAAAATCTGTAAGTTTAAAAAATATCTCGAAATCGGAAAACTATTTGAAAAAATGTATTTAATATTTACGTTGATATGGTAGCAAAATACATATTTGGTGGAAATTCAATTCCTAGAAAAAAAAAAAACAAAAATGTACCGAATAAAAATAAAATATATACATTAATTAAAAGGCCGTTTTGTCGAAATTCTTGTCGTGAATAATCATATAAATTAGCAGTTCCCTATCATCATAGGAGACAACAGGAAATTGTCGTGTATTTTCATTATCCGCATCAAATCGGTATGCGTTTTGTCAGAAAAGAAAATTTAAAATACTAATAAATAAAAAAAAAAAACAAAATTACGAATAAGGATTTCCGAGTTTCTTTTTTCTCGAATATAGTTGAAATAACGCGTGACACGGAAAATCGTACATAATTTTCCATAAAGTGTTGTTCAGCCCTAAATCGAAAATCATAAATGACGAGACTCGAATAACTCGACGTCTAAATAAGTGGTATATAAATAGGCAGAAAACGGAGGACATTTTTTTTTTATCGCATTGATAATGTACATAGTAGGTGTGAATTCCGAGACTCTACTAAGACCATTGTTTTCGAAATTCCGGATAAATATACAACGGCGACGAACGTGTTTTTAAAATCGCGTACTTACCGTTTTCAATAAAATTTTTCGCTAATTTTTCTGGCCGCTTTCAACAAGCGATTGGGAGAAAATCGAAGGAAATTCCCATCCTTTAAAACGCGTTACGATCTACCGGTAGAAAAGTTATGTAAAAAAAATAGATAAACATCAATAGGTTATTATCGTCGCTTCGTTCAGTACATCCAACAGGTGTAATAAGCGATTTTCTTATTTTTTTTTTTTTTTTTTGCTCTTACACGGCACATTAGCGTATAAAAAAAAAAAAATAAAATACGGAATTCGGCGGACACTCTGCCGGTCCTCTAAAATGAATATTTTAATAAAAAATTTTGTAGATAGAACGTTTAAAAAGTAATGTCGCCGCGATCGTTTCGAAAAACGGGAAAAAAAAAAAAGAAAAAAAAACAAGAAGAACGGTCGGTCCGCGAGGACAGAGAAATCGTGTAGCAAAACGACGGCGCGTACATTACAATAAAACGTAATATTAATAGGTACGTACCGCAGAAAAGAAGAAGAAAAAAAAATTATATATTATATTATGAAAGAAGAAGACGGATGAAGAGGAGGAGGCGGCTGGCGTATAATCGGCGTGTGAATGGATGTGTCGACCGTAAACCGCAGGAGGTGTGCGCACGTGTAATTTGTCTTGTACCGGTGCCGCCGCGGTCATTATCCGTGTGTGTGGCGGCTGGCTATAATAATAATAATGCGAAGACGACGACGACGGTGGTGACATAGAGAGAGAGAGAGAGTGATGGAGTGAGAAGAGAAAAAAAAGGTGGGAAAACGCGAGCGAACAATATCCGACGACAATGCGCGGGCGCACAATGCCCGCGACAAAAATATAATAACAGTTACAATAATAATAGTGTAATAATATACAACGCATGACGGCCCTGTTGCATATTGTACGATGTTATTATTATTATTATTATTATCCCGAGTACAGAGCCCTCGCGGATCGTCCTTTTTATAAGGCACTTTATAATCGAGAGACAACAGAGGAGACACGTATAGAGGAGAAAACGCGAGCACGTTAATCATACGGATCGTGGTGGACACCGCGATTTCCGGGATAAAAACCGCGTTGGAATGAACGGAGAAATACTTTTCAAACACTTTTACAATAACAGCGGTTCCCAACTTTTCTTTTTTTCTTTTAAAAGCGTGACGCACTAATGTTTTAAAAATTAAACTCTTTGCGAACCTAATAATAATAATAATAATATGTGAAACGCGCTTCCGCGACCCGAGGTTAGAAATCGTTGCACTATAATATTATGACGGCGACGTGTTTTTCTTAAAGAAATCGACGATTTTTCTTGCAGTCCGTTTAAAGAGAGAGAGAGAGAGAGAAATGGTCTGTTCTCTCGCAAATTTTATAATATTATGTTATTTTCAACTCTAATAATAACGTTTTGGCCACACTGGAAATCCTGCGGTCGTCATCCGCCGCATTTCATTATTATATTTTTATTGTCCACAGACGATAATAATAATAAAAATGAAATTCTCAAAATTTTTATTAAATCGTAATAAAACGACAATAACCATTATTGATTTATAATAATAATAATAAAAAGACGCGTGGTTTATGGAATACGAATGTGCGACGCGGATTGTCTTGCCCGTGATATTTTCGATTTTTTTTTTAATACGGAACGTTTTTCGAAAATAATATTTATTATTTAAATAATAGCGTATTAAACGCGGTTTTATTATTACATTTATTTGTTTTATCGGTGTTCTGGTCTTGGTTATACTTTTTATCGATTAGGTCTTGGTGTTCTTTAGTGGATTGAAACAAAAAAACCGTCTAATCCGATCCGGTTTTATTATATTTCATTTTATCGATCCGTCGGTGCTGGTCTCAGTTAAACTATATAGATCCATTCGATCCGGATTTTCGTTCCTGTTACGATTGTGTGTGTAGAATGCGTTCACGTTTTGTTCTTCTTTTAGATATACAAATGACAAACGGACGCACACAACATTATAAACGACACCGCGTAATTACATATTTCGAGAGGGGAAAAAAAACGAAGAATATTATTGGCTTCCACATACGCGCATCATCCGGACAAGTTCGTGGCCATATTTTCAATGTGATTTATACAAAAATGGATTTGATCGCGACCAGGCGTACACGAAGGTATTAATTGTATCCAGACATAACGAATTTCAAAACCCGGTGAAAACGACAAAATACGCCCGTTGTAAATTTTTTTCGACGTAAAACAACTAAAAAAAAAAAACCTGTTAAAATATCGTATTATAACTTATTTTCATACTGAGCCAACCGCGATTTCGCCGAATTTCGTGTTACATTCCATATGTACAATAACTCTTCAAATAAAATAAAATTCTCTATATTTAATATAGGTATAGGGCGATTTTTTTTTTAACGTAAATCGTTTAGAATTTATAAAAAATTGATTTACTCGGGATTTTATTATATATTCCGTATGTGTACAATGCACTAATTTATTATCCATAAATTGTATTTGATATACAACTTGCTTTCAAAAGCATTATTCGAAACGGCTTCGCATGTTGCGGACACACTGAAAATGAGCATATCGTTGTATAATCAATATTTCCCTTTTCGCTCCAAAAATCTAAAACATTTCGTGGACACTCGCGTTCAATATCATAAAATGTTTCTATTGAATACAATATTTCATTTATTTGCATGACAAACGACGTTTGAGGATATTTTCGTAAACTTATTAACTATACAATAACATATATAAAGTGATTTACAATATTTTTTTTTATTAATTATACAAATGTCGTATAAAAGAATTAAGTAGATTAAACAACGATTTGTTTTTTCCTTACAAAATAATGTCTACGAATAATAGTCATTAAACATATTATGTATATTTAACTTTCACTATTCATTATGAGCAATTGGTTTGAATAGTATTTTTTAACCAATTGTTAATTATATTTTCAATCTTATTACGTATGTATATACACACACCGAAATCTTTACAAGTCATTGCAAATCGAAAATAATATAACACTTGACATTGACGATAAATAATTTGTTCATTATACATAATACCTAGAAAATTGAAGTAGGTATATAAATGCATATAAAAAATAAAATTTAGAAAATTATTTAATTTGTGCCAAATGAGAAAAACATACATTCCATTAAGTATGTATGGAATAGAATAAAACTAATTATAATAAAATCTAATGTAATATATATTAAATATGATATAATATATGAATAACATTTAAAAGGTATTTACATTCTTCTATTATACTAAACATATAATAATAATAATAATAACACATCGAATTTCAGTTAATTCTTTTTCATTTGAAAAATATATAAGAATACAATTTATATAAATGCTACCGCAATATATGGATAATTCGCTATTGTAAAACGCCTAGTCACAATTATTAGCGGCATACGTAATTTGTAATTTTCCAAATTATTTTATATACGAAAATCTAGTAGACAATATGGTAAATATAAGGCAATATTATCAATGGAAAATGTATTTTTTCTATTTATAATTGTTAAATTATTACCTTTGGTTTGGTTGATAAGTTACTACTACTTGAGATTTATATTTAAAATTTTTTGTTATTGGCATGTCTCTGACTATTTAATTACATAATAATTGTTCAACATTGTTAATATAAATAAGTCAGTTTTTTTTTTAGTTTACCATGAATTAAAAAAATTCACCGTTTCGTCCGTGTAAATGTTTAAAATAAAATTAATTGTTTATACGTTATTTATTCGAATTGACGAAGACTATAATATTGTCATTATTCACATAGCCGATACAACGCTGTGGTACCGGTTCGTGTTTCTGTTGTACATGAAACGTGAAAAGAGTTAAAATTCTCTGTACACAGAAGAAAGAAAAACAGACATGTATATATAATGTTACGTTCTTATTAAATATATTTCGGTCTTTCGTGCTTAAATAGGAATAAAAAGATTATGATCAGTCGTTGTAATTGGTATTTGTACGCCCAGAGCGGTGCGTGAGGCTTTGCGTGAGGCGCCTTTTACGACAAATATGCCGACCGGTTAAAACGAGTAACATGAGAATATTAAATTTGAAACGAAACGAAAAAAACAAAAATACGTGTGTGTGTGTGTATGTATGTATTATAAACGCACGTTTGAATTCCATAACGTCCCGATCAGATAAATAAATAAAAAAAAAAATAAAAAAATTGTCTGAAATATAATAATAATAATAATCCATTGATTAGGCGAAAATGCTCAGACCATGAGATCATTATATCACACAAACGGGAATACAAGTTATAATTTATTGTGCAGTCGATGCGAATAATTTGCGAAACACTAGTGAAATTTTAGGTGTGGACGTTGAACGTTGAACGTATCTACTACAAACGTAGTAGGAGGATTTTCTACTGCGCGCATAAACAGAAAAAAAAAATAATAATAATAATAATTATAATAAAAATTACACGCCGCATTATACGTACGCGAACAACTGTTGGAATAATGATGCGTGTAGGGGGGAAAGATCAATTTGATGTAGTCAAAATTCAATCTGTTCGGTTCCTTTATTGTTATTATTGTACACGGTGACGTATATAAATACGTGATTTCGTGGAGTAGAAAAATAATATAAATAAATAAAAGAATCCCGAGAAGAAAAAGGGTTATATGATAATGAACTCTCTCAGCTGGAAGCCATTTGTCGGACGACCGGGCGTTTTGGACTTCAAAGGGATCATTAAGTGCCTGTCGGCGGGGGGTGCGACCCCTGTATATATATATACATTTATACTTTGGTACGTATGAAATCCCTGTTAAAAGGTAGCTTTTATTTTCATCCCCTAAGCACCATCATCAGTCAACAGCCGTTTTCATCAACGGTGCGCGTAACACCGTTAAACGGTTTACCCATATATGCGTGTGTGTGTGTGTGTGTAATACACCATCGGGCCACGACGATGTTATTATTGTTATACAGTCGTATGCTGCTGGACCGTATATAAGAGAACGTACGCCCCATCACTTGACTTTCCACCGTTAAATTTCTGTTCACCGTGTATTAAAATAACAAAATCGGTTTGTATTTCACGTTTTTATTATGGAAATATAACAACGCAATCGTATTTATCGTCTCGTGCCGAATCCTGCCGGCAAGATGATATAAAAAAAAAAAAACTTGTATAATATATATATATGTAATAATACGCAATCGAACCAGAGAGTATTATATATATATAAAAAAAAAAAACTATATTAAACTAACCGAAGAATATTTAATTCTGTTTATTAATCGTGAAAATGTTTTATTCCGTTAAAAACAATCGTCGAGTGCTGAGCAAAAAACAAAAATACAACGAAAAAGAAATCGACAAGACTACATAGAGAAAGTCGCGATTATACGATAAAGAGATAAAGAATTCTTCGAGAAATTCTTTAAAAAATAGCGAAGAAATTTCGTACTTATATAATATTATTTTTAAAATCTGTTTGTACATATAAAATATATTATGTCAAATTTCTTTATATACGAATGTAATATTGTTCCAAAACTAAATTTATATAAATATTATATTGTATATTCAAATTTCCTAAGCCACTATGTGTATTAAAAGTAATCGTATGATTACTTTCTAAAATATTTTTAACAAAATTTTAAATTGGATTAGCTTTTTATTTTGAATTTTATTTTATAAATTGTTTTACCAATATAAAACGTATTACGATTACATTTGAGTTTATAAATTCCAGAATAATTAAATCATAATAAAATACAATTAATAGTTAATTTACACATTCTTCAGGGTGTAAAGTCGGAGTCAGTCATACGGGAAGTGAAGTAGGATTATAAAGGTAGTAATAGCAGTAGAAAAATGTTTTTTCGATGTGGATGTTCCATTGGCAGAGGGAGTCGACTCCATTTTCGTCTCCCCTCCCCCCTTGAACGTCATGTATAATCACCATCGCTCTGAACTGAACACATCGTTCAAAAATTCCGTCTGAACCGTTTAAAATTTCCATCTGTGCGATCCACACATTTTCAGCACGGTTCAGTGTCGGAAGCACCGACTCAGGGATAAAAAATATTTTTTAGATATTGAGTTAAAATTTGAACCGAAACACTCAGATTGAACTATAACGGTTCTCAACTGAGAGTTCGTAAACCGTGTGTAAACAGTTACGATTATTTCAAACCGACATTGAACGGCAAAAATGTTACATCGGCGGGTGGTCCACATGTTGTAGACGACAGTCGGAAACTTACAAGATAGCGAACAGCAATTGCAATATTGTCGTATTAAAATTTCGTTTAGATCGTGTACTACGATACGGTAAATGAAAATCGAAATTATTATTGTATAAAAAAAAAAAAAAAACGTGTAAAATTCGACAACGACAATGACGTTCATTGACCAGACAGATTTCGCCATATATATTTTATATAATAATGTTATTCGAAATAGTGTACGCGCACGTATACGGACCAGCTCTTTGTGTATACTTTTGCTCGTAATATAATACAAAGAACAGTGCACACGATATAAACCGAATACAACAGTACGACGAGAAAAAGGAATAAACCGCTGTGAGAGGCATACGCGTATATATCGGAGCGAATAATCGAATGAAATTTATCTGACGCGAGCGCGCGCCCGAGTAAATTAAAACGTATACTGCGCGCGATTACTCTGGCGATTTTTTTTTTCCTTTCTTTTTACACGCACATTTTCCCCTCCGTTTTAACCCCCTTTTCCGCCTTCTGTACGACCACTCTGTGCCCGGTTCTCTCTCTCTCTCTCTCTCTTTAACTCTTTTCATCCGTTCCCATCGCCAATAAAGCGCGCGTTTGTGAGCGACGGACACAGGTGTGTGTGTTTGGAGAGAGAAAAAAAAAAAGAACGAAACGAGTAAAAATATTGTAATCGTTACAAATTGCTGGTAGGTACGTACACGTCGCACGCGCGCGCATTAACGGGCAACCGCGTGATTTGAATATAATTTGTTTTTATTTTCTTTACACGCGATTCGCAGGAACAGAACGTCGTCGTGGCCGTGCACTCACACTGATATTGTGTGTATAAATAGGATCTCGACGGGCCCCCACACGGATCACCGGCCCACTCGATGAACTCGCATATAATACTATTTATTTTTTTTTCTTCTTTTTACCCGCCGCATTCGTGACGCTGCACTGTTACCAGTGTACGCCGTACACACACGCGCGCGCGCGTTTTCCGTCCGAAACATTCGCCGTACGAATTCGTCTTCTCTCCGTCCGGTCGCCGGAGTGACGGAAAATTCGATTTTCTTTCGGTTACACTACGCGTGTAAAAATAGTTTTTGCAAAACGTTGGCCGCTTCGTGACCGGACCGCGGATTTATGCGCTATAAAAACTATAGAAATACTCACGCTGTCAGAATACGCCGTTATTTTATGTCCTTCGAAATACGCGAAAAAAAAATGAAAAAAAATTCGATTTTCATAAATAAATTCTCTTATCGTTTAACAAACCGGCGATTTAAAATCGACCGAAGCAAATCAGTCCACACAACATTTACCCTTAAACTGGCTCCTGCTGATGTATCACTTTATGGCGCTCAAATCCCATCGTACTCGACCGCAATTGATAATACTCGCAGATCGCCGTTCTCACACGAGCTCACCATATCAAAACTAAACGATTACAATCAAACTCCCGTTTGCGATCATTTAAAACACTAATGGACAATAACAAATACACGGACATTAAACTGCTAATTTATAAATCTCTCCTTGAACCAACCGATTTGGACCTTCAATTTATGGGGATGCGCCGAAAAATCTAATTTAAACAAAATGCAGCGTTTTTAAAACCTCGCGATCGGAAAAATTACCGATTCTCCTCCAATCGCACACTTTACACGGACTTACGTTTAAAAACCGTAAAAGGAGAAGCGAGTAAAGAGATTCTATTCACGTTCTTATCATTCACTCTAGTGCTCTACTCCTAAACATTTCAAATGCAGTTAATTCCTGGCAACCCGCCTAAACGCCTGAAGCGTCATTGGTGTATCGATTTATTAATATCATATAAATTCTTCATTAATAATAATAATAATAATTATTTAAAAACAAAAAACATATATATTTATGCTATCAATATATACATATATCTACATATTTCGAAATATGCAGCTCATGTCAAAAAATAACGAAACACGCAGAAAGATGCAAAATTAAATTTTGTATTTCAGATCTGCGGTTCAAACTCGTAGCATGTCTCACTACTTTTTGGACTGTTCAAAAAGAAAGAAACCACGCAAAAGGCGTATAATTCCGGGCCTAGTATAATAACGTATTTGAAATATTCTTTATTAAGAGTCGCGCTCTCATCACACACACACACACACACACACCGCACGGATATTTCTCAAATTGCGTCAAAAACGATTTGCGTAAATTGTCGTAGAAATAAATAAGTTCAATATATTTTGCACGTGCAAAACGGACAGACGGTAATAAGCGAGTGAGTTATGATTTTATTTATATACACGCGCGTTAAGATGTCTTTCGGTACATATTATAATAACGCGCAGCCTCGCGTGTGAATACGACGAATTCATAACGGTCCACGCGTTCCGCCGTGTATTATAATAAATTGTAGCGGAAGACGCGCTGACGGTGAATTTTTTTTTTGTAATTATATTACACGGCGGCGGTGCGTAAGTACAACAAAGCGTTGGATGAAAGTGAACCGTGAGAAAATAACCGATTATTATTAATTCGAAAGACTAGATTACCACGCATTGCGCCTATATTACACACACACATGTATTATATTTATATATTCCTTTCAGGCAAAATATATATAAATTATATTTGATTTTTTTTCATAATAATAATAATAATAACAATAATAATAAAGCTGTAATCGCAAAACGCGTCGTATTTTGAAATTTTCAACCTACACAATATACATATATATATAATATATATACGAGCTCGATAAATTTCATTAACGAGTGTTGTGCGTTTACTAAAATACGACATTAACAACCCGTGTTGTAGTGAAATATTATTTCACGTGTACATTATAGAAATAACTACTATTACATATCGCGTTTAAAACAAACGTCAGTCGTACGAACCCAGTGTGTAATAAATTATCGTGTCATTCCCACAACGAAGCACAATACTCCAATACTCGCGGTGGACAATTGGAAATACGATGTACGTTTTCTAAACGAAAAATTCGAAATCGTACACCGATTCAAAACGGTTTACTCGAATTGCGCGAGTAAAGTCTGTAAACTCAAAAAAAAAAAAAAAATGTCAAGTGCGTTTATTACAGTATAATATATTCCACATACGCGCGGTACATATTATAATATTATAGTTCACCTATATACGTATATCTAACTGGTGCTGTCTCAATAATTTACACTTAAATACAAGGTAGAACAATACGATGTTCTCGGATTTCCGTAATTGTTATTTAAAATAATGTTGAACTCATTCGTGTCTAGTGCTAATAAAGATTTAAATGTACTTTTTGACGTGCGCCTGACTTTTAATCCAGTAAATACTGTACAGGCGTCTGCAAAGCAAATCATCCTATACTCTGGGTTTTATCATACGTAATCGTAAAGTCCTTTTTTTTTTTTGAAAATCCAGTACCATTGAATATATTGTTCTTGTATATAGATCTGTGTTTGACTATGACTCTGTAACTCGGAAATAGTGTCTTTTAGACGCGCGCGGTACAGTGTTTTACGTGTCAATCACATTCCTATTATTATTTCTAAACCCCGAAACACTAGAAATATTAGGTTACAACTGTGTTTTTTTTATTTTCGAATTATTAAACTTTTAATTTTTTTTTTCGTATCCATTATTTCACTGTCTTATTTAAACGGAAATGAATTCACGTAGAAAGAAAAAAAAGGTTTTTGTTTTATATTTGTTCCTATAGAAAAATATTGATTCCTCTACTCGCACGATCTAACCCTGATCACGCCACTGATGTGTTGGAACGATCTTCGGTAAAAACCGTTGGATTTCCAAAGAATTCTCTCGTATTCAACACCGTAGCCAGGGGAGAGGGGAGGGATGGCTTTCGGACTTAAATTCCCCTTTTCCCACCTCCCGAAATTTCAGACGACAATAATTTTATTAATCGAATTGAAATACAATTTCGTCCGCGTGATGATGTGGTCGTGATAGGCCGGCGGCCGTGTTGCAACAACGTATAATGAATTTTTTGTTTTTTTGTTTTTATGTATTAATAATGATTATATGACTTTGATTCGATAATACGCATAAACTATATTATCAGCAGTACAGTGCGAAAATGATTTGTTGTCCTCATCGACGATAAATAACCCCTCCCCCCCCCCACAATCACTCTCGAAAAAAATTCCTCGCCGCGGCCACTGCTCGTATTCACATAATAACATGTAATACGAAAAATTGTACCATACGCAGTGTGTACGAAACGTAGTAAAATCGTTTTCCTCTACAACATACGCGTACGGAACGTAAAACGTACTTAAAATAATAATAATATAAAATACAATACGTGTATTACTCTATCGGGCTGCACACGCGGCGTTTGGACGGCCAAGTAATACATTATACGCACGCGATCGGTGATTTATGTCCACCCGCGGTCGTCTCTCCGCGCTATTACGAGCATATGACGCGGACGTGTCACCAGACTAATGCGCCCAGTTTCCATTGAGTCGCGGGACCGCATAAAAAAAAAAAAAAAAAATAAGAAAAAACGGACCTCCCATGGGCCGCGCCACGCACTGATATCGCGTGTTATTATTATTATTATTACACGTATACGTTTTTCCGTCGTCGTCGTCGTTTTATTATTATATCGTTTAAGTTTCTCTTCTTTTTTTTTTTTTTTATTCCGTATTATTTATACACACACACACGTTATACACCGCGTTGCCGTCGTGAAACCGGGCGGTCCGTTAAATCCTCTCTCGTTTTTATAAATACGCCGCCGCCGCCGCCGCCATACGCGCCGCATCATTAATGGAGAACTGTTATTGCTGCGAGCAGAAACCCGTGCACTGTTCCCGCAAAATCGGATCACGCACTGCCGTTACAACCGAACGGATTACCTGTATTGTGTACACGCCGTAACGCATTGTATTGATTCGCCTAAAAGAGTCCATGTGTTCGTGTTAAACGAGAGTGCGAGTACAAGGACTCTTGGAGGACCCCGTACGACACGGCGGTGTGGCGCGTGTGTAACAGAAATTGTTCTGTCCGTACCGCTTTCCCGGCCCCGCCGTCGTGTGAAATTATACGAACCGCGACATAAAGAGGACGTTCGATTGTTTTTGTTTTTTTGTTTTTTTTTTTAACTCGCACGGTCGCACCGCACGTCGGTTCCTCGACGTAATCGCCGCTTTCTCGACGCGCGGTGAGATGGCCGGGTGTACGAGCGATTTTTCTACACCGTTATTTTACGTACAACGAACACTGTGGGGTTGAAAAAGAAAAATTGACCGATATCCCACCTCGGTTCGGTCCTACGGCGATCGGAATACGACTGGAGAATATTCCCGGACCACGTAGCACAAAAACACATCACGTATTGTGGCTCTAAATCGAGGAGACTCGCGGATTCGTATGAAATACGGACCGACTGGCTAATACAACGGTTACGTTATGCGCATGTGAATATCGTAGTCGTGTTCGATGCGTGCAACGATTCACGGAGCATATGAACGTTTTCGGAACGTAAATACATTTTCAGTAGACTTTTGCGTTCCTCTACTGATTGTTCGTCGCGAATCCGCGGGCGTTTATCCCCGAAATCTTTGAGGACGAACTAAATTCACACTCAATTGATAAGTTATAAAAACACGAATAGTTTTTCAGCGCGAGAATAAAATATATTTATAAAATTATTTTTCTCTTGTCCGTATAAACTATTGCTTTTTTTTTTTTTATTGTATTTCACGTCGTCCACGTGTCGTAAATCCGTCGCGATATTTAACTGTGGCCGTGCAAACGCACTTGTCTCGTCCGTTCCGTATGCGATTAATGACAATTGACAATTAGTCCGTACGCTGTTAGATAACAGCGTCTACACAAAGTGATTTGTTGCGCATTTTCGTGAAATTTGTCGATGCGATTTAAATTAATTATCGTCACTTGTGTTACCAAATTATAAATCGCATTGAAACATAATGCGGCGAGTGGTGATTCGCTACTGAATAGAGTCATCAGCATTCTAGGCTTTCGCGACAATAAAACGCCAATCAGTTTTGTATTTTGTTTGTAATCAAAGAATCAGTCAATCTGCCGTACGAACTGAACAGAGTCCTAAAAACAGTGTACACGCGAAACATCGTGTTTTATTGAAATACGGTTAAAAATAGTGTTTCGATAAACGACGAAGTATTGAGTTTTGTAGGGAATAATGTAGAAAAAAAAGTAAAAAAAAAAAATTCTAGAATAGCGGATGGTCTCAAGTGATGAGATCTGCAAAAAAAAAGTACTATATGCGCGCGCGCACTACACACACTACACAGGTACGCAATATAATAGCCGATTGTTTGAGCGTCCAACGGTATTTTAATTTAATCACCGCGACCGCGTCTCGCGGATGTACTCGACTCGTTGGTCAACACGCGCGCGCTTAGTAGTGGTAACGACGAGGCGGTGTTTTTTTTTGCTTATAAAATGAAAATCAACGAGTGTACACACGAACGGATTATATTATACGACACGAGTTTATGCGAATAACCCCCCCGGCACGTTATTCCTGTCGGTAGTGTGCCGCCGCAGTACACACATACATTATGTAATATAAATGGAAAAGAGGACGTCCTGTTAAAAAAACGCGTCGCCATCTCGCACATCATAAATCACACGATGGGAAGCCGCAGGCAGGCAAACGGCATCGAATTACGCGTGTCGTGGAAGTGTTTATTTTCGTTATTTCGCGCAGATATCGCGTATGCGATAAACGACTAAAAGTGCGCGTCTTTTTACAAAAAAAAAAAAACGCGCCGTCGAACAACGAATAGAGAGGTACGCGCTTCGAAAACGAACGAGAAAATCGATCCGCGCTGTATTTAAAAGTTCCTTTCTATACCAATAATAATAATAATAATAATTGAATCGATGATTGCAGAAACGACATGAGTCAATTTTTGGATAATTGATAAAATGTGTATAATTTAAATAATTCTGAAAAAAATTCTTATTTAAAAACGAATACTTGACTTGTAGAAATATATTATGCACTGATTATACATAAAAGTTTTTCACTCAACACATAAAAACAGATGACTAGCATGTGTTTTTGCTAATATCTAAATTTCACAAAAAATGTGACTCGTGTCGTTTTTGCAATCATCGATTCAATTAAATAACGTGTCGCACCGGTATTGCAATTGTTTTTATTTGCACGCTTGCGAGTGATATATACGCGCGCGAATGAATTGAAATCGAACGTTAACGCGAAATTCGATTTTTTTTTTTTGTTCTTCTGAATCGGGATTTTAACCGTATAATACCTTTCTTTTTTCCGTGTTTGAACCGAGGACCTGGTGGGAACCGTTTGCGCATTACTTCCACCAGCTCCCCATCGTTTATTGAATGACAATATATAACAATTATAATCAATTACAAATAATTTTTTAAGCGGCACACCGCGCCGTCACAACAAGAACATGGATGCTCTATCCTTTTAATCTCCGGCCTTTGGTTCACGACAAATGCACTACACTTATTCGTCAGTTGCTTCCTCGCGTTCATCGGATTTAAAACCGCCGGCCTCGATTCTCACTGTGTGCCCTCCTCCGTTGTCCTCGGTTTCGGGCTTCGCGGTCGCGCTCGTCGCTTTCTTTGGTCTTCAAAATAGCTTCCACCATGCGTGTAAAGGCTGATCGAAGTCTCGCTCCCGCCTCCGTGGTCCGCCGGCAAAGGTCAGGGAATTCCCTGTTCGCCTGGAGGTCTGGTGGCCCGCACAGGATATCCTGGACGTCTTCGGGCGTGGCATCTCTTCCTCCAAAGAAGGACTTCATCATCGAGCGGATGTCATCCCAGTGCGGGCACGAGAAAACCACACATTGTCCGTCACCGCGTCCTTTTCTCCGCCGCATCGCCGATAGTAGAAGACCTCCGTGGTCTACTCCATTTTTGAAAAATAAACGTTCGTTTATATAATATTATGTCTTCAACGACTCGCCTTGGCCGGTAACGGATAAATATTCGATTAAACAATTATAATAATCCGTCATTATAATGAACACGTCCTCGTACAAAATTGAAATTGTCTTCGTTACGTCACCTTCCTCACCCGATCCACCACATAAAATGGACGAGATCAATAGACTGCCCCGGAGCGCCAAAAATTCTAAATACGACCATGTGCAGACCGATATAGTACAAAAGTTTAAAGAGGATTTCGATTAAAACAAATGTTTTATTATTTAAAAATAATATAGATCGTTATAGTAAATAATAATATAGTAATTATTAATACACTACACACAGCCGAAAGAAAACTTCACGCTCGAAAACAAAACAACTAATTTTTATAATAAATTCGATAATTTAAAATGTTCACTTTTCTAGAAAGTATTTTATTTTTTTTTTGTTTTACGATTTTTTCATTTTCCACCAGTCCATTTTATTATTTTCGTCGTGAATGACTACGATATCCTCGCCGTAAACGCTCGCCAAATACAAACACTAACTGTATCATAATTGAAATCGTATGTAGATTTTATTATTATTATTATTATTATTATTATTATTATTATTGTGCGCATTGTAGGAATTATTACAACGATAATAATAATAATAATAATAATAATAATAATAATAATAATAATAATAATAATACAGACGACTTTCGCATCGTATTTCATGGAAGAGTGTATTTCAATAAGATATTATAATGTTCGTTAAATTTATTACCAATAATAAATTCATATATCGTTGACATTGCCGTGTGATTTATGCAAGACTATCAATAAAACAAAGTCCAATCAGTTTTAAACGTATTATACACAATATATACATATACGTATATAAAATGTAATATACGCATAATTCATTTGCATCGATACGTATAATATAAATCTTTTCGAAATATAAAACTCTGTACAATAATTATTTTTCAATAAAATAAAATATCTCGTGTTTGCTTCGATTCGTGCGTCCGTACTTTTTTTTTCATTTTTATACGCGATGCAAATATAAATCGTAATATGTAATGCACGTAAACGTATTATACGAGATTATTTATGCCAGGAAAGTTAACAATGCGATCGATATTTTATAAGAGACAGACCGCAGGAAAGTCCAGCGAGAAAAAAAAGAAACTTCGTTATATTTACATATATGTATATATATATATATATATATATATATATATATATATATATATATATATACTGTACGGCAGGGATGTCCAACCGGCGGCCCGTGGTAAATTTTTATTGTGGCCCTCATTTCAATTTAACAAACATTAAATCAATTGTACATAATATTATTAATATTACGAGAAAAAATTTATTTTAATAATATAAAACTACAAAATATTAAACATCAAATAAAGATAAACTTTAATAGTGTTCTATCTTAATTGGTTCCGATAGCAATATCCCCGCCGAGTCATTTATCAACGAATAATAATAAAATACCTATGTAGAATTATTGCTAGGCACATGTAATCCAGTACAGATATAAATACATTTGTGCGCGTGTAATGGTCAGACGTTCACATTTTGTTCACAGTGGTGTTAGTGCTCAATATTATTATTATTTATTTAATAATAATTTTATAACAAAGTAGTGAAAACAAAAAGAAATTTAAATCAAAAACAAAAAGGATATGTAAAAATAAATAATTAAAAAGATAGAAATAAAAAATTACAAGTTAATACTTGTTGTATTTTTTAAATTACCTGATGATGACTTTTTGTCGAAACCGGTAGTAATAAAATAATTTATACAACAACCTTCTTTTATTTTATTTAATACTCTTTGGCTTTTATTGTATATTTAAGTATACATTTTGATATATATATATATATATATATATTTATTTATTTTATATATATTTTTTTATTTAATAGTTTTATAATTTCTATAATAAACTAATAATCAAATAGCGTCCCAAAATAAGAAAAGAAAAGTAACGGATGAAGGAAGAGTGTTTAACGAAAAGTGGACAACGGAATACTTTTTTATGGAAATGAAAAAATGTAGCATTATGCCTAATTTGTAAGAAAACCATTTCAGTTTTTAAAGATTATAATTTAAAAAGACATTATTTACAAAAACACGTGCAGCCAAAATGGACTCTTATCAAGGATTTTTTCGGAAATAAAAAATTTTAGAATTAAAAACGTGTCTTTCTTCTCAGCAACTCAATATTAAAAAAGCTACTTTTGAGTCCCATTCCGTTACAAAATTTCAAATTTCACATTAGTTTTATTATTATTTTTTTTTTTTATTATAAACAAATAAATTTTCCGTGTAATTATAATTAAATATTAATACTTGTAAAATATTTCTGCTCATTATTCGCTATAGTAAAATTATAAAAAAATGTATTGTTTTAATATACTGTAGAATATAATTTAATTATTAAATTTGAATGTATTATTATTATTATTATTATTATTATTATTATTAAAAAGTATGTGGCCGACAACAACGTTTATCCATATGATGTGGCCCAGTCTTCACAAAAGGCTGGACACCCCTGCATTTACAAAATTTAGAAATGGCATGCGATTTTTTCTTTCAATACATATAGAACGTAGAAATATTAGCATAAGCTATAAATATTTTATTCTGTGTATGTAATAATAATAATAATAATAATAATAATAATAATAATCGCATCAATTGAAACCGTTAAAATAATTGAATAACTGATGGGTGAAAAAAATTGATGAGCGATAAATCGAAACTCATATTCATTCCGCGAATCACAACAATGGTACCTATATCGCATATATTTTTTGTCGTGGTCGAAATTTATGAAAATACACGCAGGCATTACAGTTTATAATATAGATTTGTGTCTGTTGTATTTCCCTTATTGGTATGGAAAACACCGTCGATGCAAACACAGATAGTTTGTATATCTCCGTGTTCAAGATGTAACAGTGATAACAGTTAAAATATACAATAGAATATCCTCATAGAGTATTATTGTTATTTTTGTTTTTTTTTTTTTTTTTTTTGTGGTAACGCATTTCTCATAACATATCACTGATATTTACTCACGCATGACGATTGTACAGCAAACATTTGAATTCATCAATAAATTATATAAATACAATAAAATATTATTACGTGAATTGTAACGCGTATATGACGTTTGAAGCGCATTTGATACGTTAACATCATAATATAATGTTCCTACTATTTAGCATTTGCTCTCGTATTATCTAGCGCATACACGTATAAATCGTAATCCCCTCTCCCGAAACAAACGTTTCCCGGTTGCGCACACTGGTAAATTATGACGTTTTCAGTACACGGATATATAATAAATAATATTACACCGGTCAGAAACGTCGATGACGACGATTTATTAATATCCTAATATCATTTTCGAATTTACACAGAGTATAATAATAACGAAATTCCGTTCGAGTATAATTCGCTTGAGCGACAATCCCCACGACGTTCCCGCGCGGCTCGTTACGTTTCCAAATCAAACGAATATGAAATTCGTTTTCCTCCTAACGTTATTCCGAGGAAATAAAAGTACGTTATTTGTGACCTCAACGTGTGCGTTCGCGTATATGAAAATAATTCTCAGTTCGATTCTCAGCGTAGTAGTAAGTACACCCGAAATTCGGTTCGGGGGCCCCCACGGTCGAAAATCTCGCGTCGCTTTCGATTGTCTTCTCGTCGCGTCACGGCGTCACGTCAGTTCGTTCAACCGTTCACCGCACACGGGGCGGCGCGGACGTTTCTCGGACCGTTCCGGGCGGCGAAAACAATAGGCGCTTTGTGCTTATTTCGGCCCTCGCCCGCGTTGTGCGCACAGCGTCGGCAGCAGCAGCAGCAGCAACAGGTTCGACGGGCGTATGTATGTAGGTGTGTGTGTGTGTGTGTGTGTACGCGCTGAATGTGATGTGCCGGAGTCAAAGGTGAAAACACCGTGAACCACTCCTCCACCTACGGCGTTCGTTCTCTCCGGCGTTCGAGTAGGGGGCACGCGCTGCACGTGTATTGCTGTTGCCGCATAAACACACACACACACACACACACACACACGCACGCGCAGAGGACTAGAAGGAATGACGTCACATTGGATTTCATTCATAAAAACTATCCGTCGTTGATCGTCATAATATATTATAAAGGATGGGAGGTACGGCGCGATGACGATCTGTAGCCTGCAGCACGACGACGACGACCAGGATACACAGCGGTGTCGGTATATAATATGTCGTGCACATATTATTATTATTATTATTATTGTACAAGCGTGTGTTGGTAACACGAACAACAGCGTGTCTGCGAGAGAAGAAACGAAAATATAATATGAAAAAAAAAAAACTATACGTTATCCTCATCATTTAATTAACCCGACGATTCACCTCTCTCTCTCACTCTCTCTATAAATAAATATTATACGGTTTGTTTTGCGACGTAGGAGAAGCGAGCGTGCGCGGTTTTCAACCGTCTGTCTCACACACATACACACACACACATACACAATCTATCCGGTTTCTTCTCACCGTCATCCATATATCCCGGCGTTTTATTGTACGCCAAAGCGCGTTCATTGTTTATTATAAACGCGTTACAACAGTACAACGCTTGTTTGGACGTGTACAACTCGACGACCGCGACGACGACAATGAGCTAATCACTCACAACATAACCCGCCCGCGCCTTTTTCGGTCTCTCGTGTCAGTCAACACTTATATTATAAACGTGTACCTATATACCTCTATACACACACACACACACACCGCGTCGCGGCACGTGTGTATGTGTGTGTGTAATGAGTACGCGTAGAGTTTTATGTACCGCGACCGCGGTTGTGGTATGTGCGCGCCGCGTGTGATTGAAACGCGAACGAACGAAGCTCTCGACGAACAATAAACTCCCCGAACGCGATGTTTATAATAATTATTGTCATTATATTATTACAATAAGGGTCGGAGAGAGGTGACCGGCGCACTCGGACGGAGCCGCAGAAACCGTTTATTATTACTGCGGTACCCGGTCAGGAGGTCTCCGGAGGCCGCGGGTTACACAGAGAAGCTGCGTGTACGGGGGGTTCGAGTCGTCCGCGATGTCGCGAGAGGAGAGATACGCGTACAGCGATTGAGGTGCCGCGTAAACACGTTAATTGATTCCCCGGTGTCTATAATTGATTTACGCCAAAGAATTTAATCGACACGTCGTTAAAAAAAAAAGAAGAAAAAAAACGTTTTCCTTCCCGTTTTAACGGACTGTTTTTAGGAATTTTTCTGTAAGGAAAAATTCTACAGGAACGGTTAAAAATATGTATATAAAAAATAAAAATAAAAACACAATTTATCGTTTCTTTTCACTAATCTTTGTTGAGAACCCGTACGGTGTAATTCGTGTAGACTAGTCTATGCGAGCCAGTATTTACAAAAAAATTGCGCCGGGGGCGACATAAGATTTGCCACCTCCCCCCCCAAATAAAATTGTATTTTGATAGTGCACGATTGTTTTTTTTTTTTTTATTTTTCGTATTTCATACAAGGCTAAAATAATTATAAATTAAATAATTAATAATTAAATAAAAAAAAAAAATATGAAAAAAAATTTTTAGACGTAAAATACGTAGATAAATTAAACCATTAAAATCACTCTAAATACATTGTAAATAAATGAAACATCTTATAAATTGCATTTTGCAAGTGGTGTACGTAGTTACATAAATAGGAACCATAACTCAGACACAATCAATATTTATTATAATTTATTAAAAAACACGATATTAGCTTCTAATTTAAAAACCCTAATCCTCAAAAACCAAGCTTCTCTCTGGATTTTTCAATATTTTTCTACTACGAGCATTTTTCGATGCGAATAATTTAATTGTATCATCGTACAATTTATTGATTTGGTCATAGTTAATTTAATACTATCTATAATAATTTAATAATTCAATCGTTTGGATAATATGTTTGATGTGGCTGAACTATTCAATTTTTCCGACTACACAGTCGACCTCAAATAAGTTTTAACACATCGAAGCGTAGAGAATAATCTTTCCGTTGAACAATTGGAAGCATGAGTACTAAAAAGGAGTGTAACGTATACATATGGAAAAATAGTCCGGATTTATCATATCGGTTTACAGTCGTATGTTTGTTGACAGAAGCGAATAAAGCCTTTTTTATTAATGTTGTTATTATATTATACATTACTCATTGGGTAAAATGAACTATTTATACATTTTCGACCTTTCAAAATGTTGTCGCCTCTAAATATCTTGCTTATTATGCCGCTAAGAGCAATTGCCCCTCCGAGCCTCTCATAAATAGGGGCCTGAGTCTGTGTCAACGTTAACGGGATTTCACTTGATTGTAATATTAACGTTTTTATTACGTTTTTCTTTATCTCGTGAGTACAAGTAATAAAATTTCCGGCAGATAATTTCCGATCTGTGTGCGTGTGTGTGTATAACGACTAACGGCGGACTCGATTATTTCACTTTTTTCCCTCATTCGTGTACGGGACTCGGTTAGCGTAATACATATAAACTGATTAGAAACGCGGCAGGACTTAACGCGAATCGGTGTTTGTCGTTTGTGCGTCGGTAATCTCTGTATACTGTTAAAAGAAATCGTTCGGTCGTTTGCGTTTTATTAACAATATAACGAGTTAACAATGCGTTGAAATTAAAGAAATATCATATCAAACAAAAGAGCCAAACCGTTTACGCTCTATAATGAATTGAAAACATACACGATTCACAAACAGTGGCGGATCTATTGGATTTTATTATTATTATTTTATTAATTTTTTGTAATTATTTTCTAAACACAATATTTAAGATTTCGTGTATAGCCTTCAAATAAAATATTATTCGAATTTTTCTAACACGAACAATTGAAAAGTATATTTTATTTTCGACAACTTAAAATCATTATGAACTCGTGACAATTACGAATAAATAACTGTTTAAGAAAACGGTTCCTCCCCCCCTCGAATCCTCCACTGATTCGTAAACGATAGTTGTTTAAATTGTACCAACGGGGAAATAAATCGTAAACAATTTTTAAGATAAACGCGGCATACAGATTTACAAAGACTCAGATTAAAGAAATAGAAAATATTAATTTTAATATTTAACGCGGTTTAACTCTAACCAAACTAGAAGACAATTAATTTCTATTCTGTTAAATTTAAAACAATTTTTTTTATAAATTTCTTTTTGTATGTATTTAAAACAAAAGCAATTTACAATTTTTTATAACTTAAAAATTAATTTTAATATAAAATAAACAATATGACATTCAAATGATATACACTAGAATTTTAAAATGACACAAATGGTTTCTAAATCTCGTAATCGTATATATATATATATATATATATATATATAATATATATTATATATTTTATATATATATACATAATCCATTTGCGCATCACTCGATATTTATAACAAAAAAAAAAAAAAAAGAGTAAAACGTAATTTTTAACAATAGCGATGCCCCCGAACGTATACGACTGCACGCGTGTTTCAAGAATTCGTCAAGGTGTGTGTGTGCGTGTACCGCTTTTGCTCGACAAATCCCTGCGAATCTTTCGATACTAATTCTTCCGTGTGGTCAAAAACCAATCTTATATTGTCACTTGTCCCGCAATAAACATGTCCAATTTATAATATTCTGTATGGTGTCCGAGAGAGAGAGAGAGAGAGTATAGTTTGCAATAAATACGACAGTCATCTGCGCAATACGTTTCGTTTTATTAGGTTTCCTTCGGCCATTGTGACATCCGACGTTGTAACGTGAATGCTGTGAATATTGCTCGCGTCCGGTGGAAAAATAATGAATATTGCGCTGCGCGATTTGAGTTGAAAATTGTTTGGGATTATTTTCAAATCGATTTATGCGGAAAATTATAGGAAATAGTGTTTTATTTAAATATTAAACCCGTCTAATCCGGTCCGGTTTTATTATTTGTCGGTTCTTGTCCTTGTCTCGATCAAGCTACATACCGCTCCGGTCCGGTGTATGTTATAAAACAAACGCGGACCATGCGGATTTCTAATTGTGTACATAAACAGTTATGACAACATCATTTTCACGGTGGTTTTTTTTTTTAAATTTTAATTAATTTTATTCAATAGCCGCGCCACGGATACATTTGAATTCTTGTTTAGGCGCACTTATACGTTGAAAAAAAAATAGTACCTATATGTATTTATATTAACGATTTTCATTCCGTTTGTATATTATGCACTACACATTTCTGTCATCAAGTCGACATATCGATTGCGGTACTTTTCGGATTGTACCTTATAGAAATATCTTCGTCTATAATATTGTACAAACATAAATTTCATATATATGGCAAATATGTGTAGGAAATATGAATTCATTTCACTTATAAGTATTCTCCTGAAACCCTTCTGGAGTAAACATTGTTTTTCGTTACGAAATGTTAACGAAAAACGAAAACAAACGAATAGTATAAACGGCATTCCGGGCGGTAATTACAAACGCGGTCATACAATACTTCTATAATTATTTCTACGATAATATATTGCGCAATACCGATTTCGAGTTATAAAATACGTTATAAACGAATGCGCGTGGAAAAAAAAAATTGAAATTATCATATTTTAATGGCATCCACCGGCGGTAATAAAACAAAAACATTATAATAAAGTGTTATTTACATTTTGTAAAGTAATTATTATTACCGCATTCGAAAACGAACATAATGTGTTGTTGTAGGGTTTACCGAAATAATATTGATAACATCGTAACAATATTATGCGTGAAAAATACACAAAATAATAATGTATGTATGAGACGTATAATAATTTATTTCCTCTGATTTATTCGAATACAAATGAACCGAAATGAATAGGTATTTGCGGGGGTTTAACGCGCCTAGTAACGCACCTGCAACCGAACGAGACACACATACGTACATACATTGGAACGGAATTGAACCGAAAATAACCGGTTTTGAATCGAAATCCCTGTGAAAATGTAGAAACTGAAACTGTAACCGATATTTGGAAATAAAGGGAAAAATTTTTTTTACGTATAGTTGTAGTGTTTTTATGTTATTACTTTAAATTTTACCGAGTTATGTAATAATAATAATAATAATAATAATAATAATAATAATAATAATAATAATAATAATGATTCGTGTACAAGACTGAGCATTGATAATTTAAAAATTATACTTTAATTCATTTTAATAAGTAACTGAGAGTTATTACTTTTTTAAACTTCAAGAGAACGTTTCGTGCAGAAAATAATAGATAACAATGTATGATTTCGTAGTACCGATATTGCGACTGTGAAATTCAGCTTCGAAACACGATTTAAAGATGCCGTAGAAAGACGGGAAGTTCTATACGAATGGAAATAAATTTTTTAAATATGATAGAAAAAAAAATTATATTTTATTCAATTTTAGTAAATATACGACTGTTGTTGATTTCAATAAATACTAATTAAAATATCAAAATTTCGGTTCCGCCAAACATTCGTGTAACATATTTACATTTCTTTGGGTTTTCTGAAAATCATGCGTCTACTACATATATATCGAAGACGCGATTTTGGAACTAAGAAAACAATACATACAAATGGTATTAATAATTTTTGCCATTGCGCCGCATTCAGAACGCTATTCCTGAAATTAGTTGCCATCGGTTGTCGTCAACGGAGACGATGACGAGATTTATTGAGTTATCAAGGTGAGTGACGCATTACGTGTCATCTCTCGAAAGTTGTGTGTCATCGCGATCACGCGAGACGTCCTCTTAATTACAATAAATTCATTTTTTCGTCGAATAAAAAAAAAATAATAAATCGAAAAAGATTTGATTTGCGCCGGACGAATCGCATTACGGGATACCGTACGATGTTTCATTAACCCGTAGGACATTTAGAAAATACGCTACTCATTTTCCCAACGCTATTGCCCGTTTCGTAAAATGCCTGTGCCGTTGGACACGCGTGTGATATGTAAAGAAAAAAAATAAATAAATACCCCCCCCACCCGTTTTGTTACGGCCGCGCGGGTTTCGACGGATGGATGGACGGACGACACGCGTGCGGCGTATATTATGATATTCCGTTATATATTCCGCGTGCGGTTTTATTCCGTGGAAAGCTAATAAAACCGCCGCCCCTTGTCGTTGCATCATTTATTATTATAAAACACGTCCGACCGGCCGCGGAACGCTTACAAACGGGGAAACGTCACCGGAATAGTATTGTGAAAAAAAAAAGAATAGAGCGAAATATCGTTCAATATCCTGTCGGAATATCGATCGCACGCAAAACGCGATTTGATTCAATCGAATTCCCGCCTATTCCGCCGTGCACGTTTTACACGCAAAACGCGTTATTTGAATGCGCACATCGTCTTGCAGTGTTACTCGTCGGAGTACACGTTGTAACGCGTAACAACAAGAATTTTGTCGCGCGCGCCTTGAAACGAATACGCGTTGTAATTTCTTTTACAAATCCATTACGCGTTTTCATTCGATTTTATCATTATCGAATAACGAATACAATCGTATTCACGGACGACGTTGATGTCATGAGCGTACGCAGACATTTTTTGGAGAGGGGGTCCATTATTTTTATTTCATTTGCCCTCTAATTACAATAATGGTTTAATTCGCAATCACAGATTACTGTGATTAGTGACACTAATATCATTCACAATAGTTATACGAAAAACAAAAAAAACTCCTCTGAAAAATACACGTTGTCATAGGTGTGTGATACATAATTTTAGTTACTTGTGTACATTTGGGAACAAATAACAATAATTTCGATTTCAATTTACCCGTATAAGATCAATACCTGTATAATATTATTTAACTTCCATTAAAGTTTTATTAAATTAAATTTGAATCATATGAACACTTTTTTAAATGTTGAAATTTCAATAGGGCATAATCCGAATTCCCCACCCTTGGGTGCGTTCATGATTGATCCAATAGATATAAACGACACACTAACGTATGCGTGTCAAAACACAGAGCCACTTATTATTATTTTTTTTGAAATTGATATAATAATTTTAATAATTTTGTATATCATTAAAATATCGAAATAAATAAATAATCGCTAACGAATAATCCCACGAGACTCGAAATCGATACCGTGACAAATAAATTAAAAAATATTAAGTCACGAGGAGAAAGTAATGTACTAACATAACTAACGAATAACAGCGGGAAAGCAGTAAAGAATGCGGAAATATGGCAAATGATAAACATAATTCGGGAAAAACAAACGAGACCAGGAGATTGGAATACGGCTATAAATATTTAAAAAAAGTGACTTACTTGAAGTGAAAAATTACAGGGGAATATCTTTATTAGACACGATTTAAAGTATTATCAACGATTCTATTGGAGACGATAACCCTTCACACTGAAAACGTTATAGGATGATATTGATGCGGTTTCAGAAAGAGGAGGTCAACTACGCATTTTCCTACTGAAACGAGTAATGGATAAACATTATGAATTTGGCCTATATCTGATGTATGTTTATTACAAACAGGCATATGACAGTAAGTGTACACAGAGAAGAATTATGGAAAGCGATGATTAACTTTAGAATACCGAAGAAATACATAGATATGATTAAACTGTGCAATACCAGAACAATATTTAAAGTGAAATTTCTCAGACAGTATTACGACAAGGAGATACTCTGTTCTCGACCTTATTTAACATAGGCCTAGAAATCGGTCCTGTTCTAGACGAACAAGAGGATTTCAGGATTTCTTTGTTTAGAATCGGCGTTAGTAAAGCAAGCTGATTTTAAAATAGCCATTGATTAATGACTCGTGTTTGTATCAGAAAAAGTAAGAAAAACTAAATTTAAATTACTATAATATATTATATATATATATATATACTAGCTGTCCTGCCCGGCGTTGCCCGTGCCAAAGATTTGTATTTTTTATTACAGCTGAATTACCCGGCTTCGCCCGTGTACAGTTTTGAACGAACTTGCATCATTTATTAAACTTTAAAATTTTAATTCAATACACATGCTCTTCTTCTCCCTCGCCTCTAACCCAGCCAGTAGCGTATTTTCAAATTTTTTCTCGGGGGTCTAGTAATTTACATTACCTATAACTATTATATAAAAAATATATATTTTTAATTCCGCCTAAAATAGCTGACCCGACAGACTTCGTCCTGTCAAAAAGATTTGTAATGTGGCAGTTTTTGTGCCTACGTATTTTAAAAATATTCTCCTGAACAGAACCGTCAACCTGGTGATAGGGCGTTGTGAATAAAAAACATATATAATGATTTAAAAGTAAGTAATCGCTTTATTGTTAATCATGTGAATCATAATTATTATTATTATCATTGTAGTGCTTTGTGGTATACGATGTTTTTTGTTTGATTACCTGGCGCATAGATAAACAAATCTGATGGTTTTCCAACACGGGAACAGGCAACATACAATTGACCATGTGAGAAACATGGGTTTTCTAGATTAATACCACAAACACTTAATGATTGCCCCTGGGACTTGTTTATAGTCATAGCAAAAGCAAGACGCACTGGAAACTGTAGTCGTTTAAACTCAAATGGCACATCAGTCTGAATCATTGGGATGCGCGGTATGAGAACATCTTCTCCTTTATACTTTCCTTTGAGTATAGTTGCTTCTATCACATTGTTTAGTAATTTTTTTATCGCTAACCGTGTACCGTTGCAAAGACGCGGTTGGTTGATATTTCGCAACATTATAACCACCGATCCAACCTTTAATTGAAGATTGTGAGGTGGCAATCCTGGCAAATCCAGCGAGTTTAAAAATTCCGGTGGATAGTTGACTACATCATATTGATTAGTAGCCGAATCAACTGATTTATATATCCTCAATTCGCCTGTAATTTGTTCTTGAATTTTGAAATTTAATTCATTTACATCTATGTTTTTGCAGCCAGTATAGCTCGTTCGCTCAACCAATCATGGTTTCTGTAATTTTGAGAAACATCTGGAAACACCTTCTGAATAAGTTCATCTTTTGATCGAGTTAACTGACAAAAACTTTGAGGAAAGTTAATGCAGCCAGTCAACATGTCTATAGGAAATTTGCCATTACCAATGTCAATGAGTTGTTTAGAGAATATGTTTCCAGATTGGTCATTTTGCAACTCGACACGCATATTCTTGCTTAAATGAAGTACTTTGACATGTTTCCACAAACTGGAGGACTTTAGACATGCATTGAGTTCATCAGCTGGCGTTGATCGTGGAATCACCGGCAATGTTTGACGAAAATCTCCTGCTAATAAAATCATTGCACCACCAAATCGGTTATTATTGCTCCGTAGATCTTTTAAGGTTCTGTCCAAAGCCTCCAAAGATTTTTATGTGCCATCGTGCATTCATCCCAAACAATCAATTTACATTGCTGCAAAACCTTTGCCATTGCAGAGTTCTTCGAAACGTTGCAGGTTGGAGTTTCATTGCTTTGCATATTTAATGGCAATTTTAGTGCTGAATGGGCTGTTCGACCACCTTCAAGCAAAGTTGCTGCGATTCCCGACGAAGCGAGTGCAAGTGCAATTTTATTTTGTGAGCGAATTGTTGCTAATATTAATGAAATCAAAAAAGTTTTTCCTGTACCACCAGGTGCATCTAAGAAGTAAATCCCTCCAGTTTCATCATTTGTTACTTTCATAAGAGTTTCAAATACATACTTCTGTTGTTCATTTAACAGTGGAAGATTTGTTTGAATTAATTCTTTCAAAGCGTTGAGATCATACAGTCTTTCTCGATGCAACTCTTGGTTAAAAGCGTCATGCATTGGACAATTGGGCGCGGTCAGGCCTAATTGAATTAATAGTTTGTTTGACATTATCAAGCACATGTCCTCAATTGAAATCAATGCTTCATTGTAAATTTCTTCACTGATTTGTATATTTGGATTTCCCATTCTATTCTGTATTTGATACAAAATATCATCACACATATAATCTTTGTACTTGATCCACAAATCAATTGGGTTTGATGGGAAGCATGTATCTACATGCTATGATCATATCTATGATTATAGAAAACAATATTCGTATTTGATGAGCGTGTGATGATATTACAGCATCATTGAGAGTTTGATCCCAATGAGCGTCATTTTCAAGCAATTGCAAACGTTGACAGGCTTCTCTGTAGGATCCACACAATTCACCATCAACAGTTCGTAATTGTTGGAATGATGTTGGGCCACGTACATTGACTAATAGCAGTCGTAAGTAAAAACATTCATCATTGCTTGGATGTACTGAATAAATCCGGCCAATCGCATCGGTGGAATATACATCTGTATATCCTGGAACTGGTTTTCCTTGTTTCCGTCGTATAAATCTCCTTGAGGATTGATTCCAGGTATAATATTTTGGCATTTCAGAATATAGCAATGTTTGTGCGAAATCATCGTTTTGGCATGTCTCAAAAAAACTGGTTAATGTAGTAGATGGTGGCTGAGCAACTCTTTGTACTGCGTTCTGTGCTGTAAAATACACTCTTTGTCCATTTTCTAAATGCACAGCTAAGTGAACAACAGAAGGGTGTCTCTCATGAATAGGAAAAGAAAATATTCGCCAAACTGCTTCATTACTACTGACATAGCGGCCCATTTGGTATTGGGTAACTTCATCATTGGAATTCTCTGCACCAATTCCAATCACAGCCATATCACTCCCTTTGGTTACATATTTGCAAATGTATTTAATAGATTTCACTGAATGGCAAGATTCAACGTTGATGTGTGCTTTGAATGTCTTTGATAAAATGGGTGAATATGGAACAATCCAACGATTATCTATTTCAATATCTTGTTGATTTAATTTGACAATTGTTGATTTTCCATTGTCTGCTGTCGATCTGCGACGATACAATAGATAACCGTCATTACCAGTAATTGTTTCCGATATTAATGTCCGTGGATATCGTTTTGAACATTTACCATCCATCATACACGGTGAATATTGATTAAGAGTTCCACAGGGACCATGTATCATGTTTTTGATAACTACCTCATGCAATCCAGGATCTACTTGTACATTAGGGATTTCAGCTGATATCACTGCATCAACTTCATTTGGCCTTATCTTTTCAACCAACCAAATCAAAATGTGTGCATGTGGCAATCCTCGTTTCTGCCACTCCACAGAATACATCCAGCAGCGTGTCTCACCAAACACATTATGTTTTACGATGAAATCCATTAAAGATTTCAACTTTTGTCTAAAGACTCTGGCTGTAATATCATGACGATCAATGGGTGATTGCCCAGAGAATAACTCCTGCTTGATTTCTATCCATTGCGGATTGCATGTAAATGTGATGAACAAATCTGCTGTACCATAATGACGAACATACGACATGGCATCTTGAGCATATTCGTGCATATGCCGAGGGCTTCCGATGTATGTTGCTGGAAGAATAGTCATCCGACCGACATTCTGTGCATTTCCATCAGTATTAATCGCATCTCGAAGGTGAATATACTCTTCAGATCGGAGTTTGGTTTGATTCAACCTGATGAATGTTAATCTCTCCGTTTCAATTTTAACATACATGTCAACACCATATTTGTGATATAATCGCCGACATTTCAATATGTGATTATCTTCATTTTCCCGAATCATTAGGCGGTATGAATAATAGTTCATTGAACTGACTTTTTTGTTGGTTTCAGAACCTGTAAATAGATTTTGTTTTAATAACATTCAAATATAAAATTAAAATACATAATATAATGACTGAGATATTATCGCCATAGCTAAACTAATATTTTAGTTACCTGTAATGGGATTTATCATTTTTATTGAGAAATCGTAGCCATCTTCACCTTGCCAAAATATAATGGGATATTGCAGTGCATCATATGAGCGGTGTGTTTCCTTTATACGTTGTAATTAATCATTCCGACGATGTAAAACAATATCACGGGATTCCAAGTTTTCTCCAACTACAACGATAGCAACTTCATCAATAGTTGGTGCATTAAAACGTCTTGTATGTTGACCTGCAGGTGTTTTATCAGCTCTGATTACAATTTTGTGATTATCGGATGGCATCAGATCCAGGGCAGTTTTAAACAATATAATCAATTGATTGTGTTGATGAAATAAAGTTTGTAATTGTTCTACAATAGACCTCTTTACTAAATTGTTATGTGCACAACGCAGATCAATTTCTTGTGGTGAATTGCCCATAAAATAAATTTGCAGGAATTTGTTGTCGCTATCTGACACTGGTAACAGTGAACCTGCTCTGTGATATATTTGCCCTTGTATCTGTAAAAAAAAATATTATGGTGTGGTATAAATTAATGGATTGTCGGTGGTCAAACTTAAATAATATTTGATCTTAAAAAGTATATATTTAGTTTTAACTAATATCTATCAAATATAAAATATAATAAAAGTGTCACTGAAACTGAAACACCATATAATATGATAATAATAATATAAGTGATAATAACTTATAATATAAGTGATATATTTCGTAATGATTAAGAAATTGAAGATTAGTGACACATCTTAACTTTGGTGACAGAAAATTTTGTGCGCAACACAATCCATTGGCTTCGTTTTTGTATTTTAATGCCTTACAGTGTGAGCAAACCGAGTTCATAGAACCAATAACAACACATTGGTAGTTACTGTAGTCAATTGACACATCGTAACTGAAAGCAGCTCGATTCAAACTTGCGCGATTATTAGTTGAATGTCGCGCTCGCGCTTCACGCGTTTGTGATATCCGAATTCTTTCACGTTCATTTCCGTCGTCACGTTCTTGTGCAGTACGATTAGATCGGTAATTAGCTTGGTTTGTAGCATTTCTGGTTCTTCTACCTAAATTGCTTCGTCTTATAGGAGGCATATCAAATATAAATTATTTTTTCACTAATCACGAACTAAACAAACACTAACTAACTAAACACTCTGCACAAAACACGATATACGAATTTGTTTCGTGTAACAGTTGACAAAAGCAAACTCAGTAGATTAGGTAACAGACAACTTTTTTTTTTTAAATTTGATATGACTTGAAGTCAAATCCTTTTAAGCCGTACGAATTGTTTTATTTATTTAAAAATAATAAAACACTGTTGGTAACGCGATTTTTGTAACCATAGCAATAAAGCTCAAATTGACTACGTTTTAGTTACAAATCATTTGTATGGGAAAAAGAAAAGGGCTATTTTTAGGGTTTTCCAGCAATAATTCTAATTTTTCTCGCCGTAAAAACCATCCTTGAACTTCAACGAACATTTGAAAAAAAGATTTGGCCAAATTGGTCCAGGCGTTGTTGAGTTATGCGCTTATCAACACATTTTGCGATTCATTTTTATATTATAGATATATATATATATATATATATATAATACCGTGGTATTCTACTCCTAACAATTACCTGACAAAGTTAATGATAATGTGATCAAAAATAGTGGAGCTCCAAGGTATTACTCCCGGGCCCGGATTTCTGTCTCCACGGCCCTGACAATAGTTAAATCAACTGGCTTCGCCTGTGAACCATTACACTGTTTAAATTATATTTACATTATTTTAAGCATGATTTGTATTTATTAATAACTGTTGCTGTTTTTCGGTTCCCGGTCATGTCCTAATTAAGTTGCTTATAATACAAATAATCTTAATAAGATATTGAATTATTGTTTATGCTCGTGTTTTCAATGTTTTTTTTAGACTATTCCTAAACGGCTATACGTGTGTATATGGCCATAGCCTTCAGTCGTTTTTACGCGACCAAATCGTATTATGAAAAAATTCTATAACAATTCTTACAACCAATAGATTGGTAACCGTGGAAATCAATATACATTTTTTCCCCTGGTAAATCTTAAGACGCCAAATCTTTACACGATCGATGCCTAACGGGAACCTATTATGATGGTCCGTTTCAGACAGAAAATCAGACAAATAGTCGCGGGAACTGCTGGAAATTGTCCATTGCCCGGGTGAGAGAGATTTTCTCCTCTCGTAGTAATCACACCCATTTTATTTATTTATTTTTTTTAAATACATTTCGTGTACACGTTAAAAATTGTTAACGTATAAAACAGAATCGTTGGCCGCATTGTAAGTACGCTACGGTAATCGGAAAAATCGATAACGTATTGTTTTGTCGCGCGAAATATTTTTAAGAGTTTGTCACACTCTAACCCCCCTAACCACGCGTTTTCTCGATATTTCTAATAGTTTTTGCACGAAACGATTCAATATAATATAGACACGTAAATATAACGCGATATTCGCTTATGATGCATTTTAATATTATCACGTGTATATTTAAGTACAAGTTTGAGTTATATAAGTGTACACGTCTCGGGCCGTACGACGGACAAATGTGCGCGCGATGCAGTGTAATTCTCGTGTGTGTGCGTGTGTCGAGAAGTAATATATATATACAGTTTAAATCACTTTAGGACTATACGAACTGGTGGTATAGTCATGTCGACGACATGGCCGTGTTGTAAAATGCATTACGTTTTAATAAGGTCTGAGGAGAGCGAGAGAGCAAAAGAAAGCGAAAAAAAAAGAAAAAGAAACACACAATATCGTACGTACGTGTATGTGTACATGCGCGGTACATTATCCGCGGCGGCGAAGGACTGCACACGGCGCTAGAGACGCGTATATTAACAATATTATTATTATTATTATTATTATTATTATTATTATATACGTATGGAATACGTGACACCGGGGCCCACGCTGTTGTTTTCGAGAAGAGAGCATAAAAAAAAATAAAAAAAAATATATATATATATATAAAACATAAATAAATACCGACGCGCGAGACCAGCCGGAGAACGCGTTCGCGTATACACATGCGTGTATTACATGTATATATTAATACATGATGTGTGTGTGTGTGTGTATAGAATGATTTTGAAAAATGTGTTAAAAATAAAAATTACGACGACTAGGTGATCGGTAGGAATGACATATCATTAATTATTATGTATACGCGTTATAAATACGTATTACATTTAATACGTTTTTCTTTTATCCGTATATATTTTACAAATATAGTCCGTACTAATGTCCCATATTATTACATAATATGTGTTATTGCGACACGAAATAGTTTTTCAATAATATAAAATATATTGTTGAAGTTTTCAACTTAAATAATAATAACACAAATATACAGTATAAATCGCTTATAATGTCATAAGTTTTAGTGATCTATCGGATTTTATGACCTTAGATCGCACAAGTCCCTGCAAAACTCCTATATTTTGCGCACTAATTTTTTATCGATTATAATGACGTCTGTATAATTATTATACACGGGTCTTATGACGGTTATTTTCGATTAAATCGGAAAAACATTTGATCTGTAATGACTTTATACATACATACATACATACGTATTTATGGAAGGTACCCACTATAACCGTTAATACCGATGAGATTTCATCGTTGTTTCGTAATTTCATCGTCACTGTTCTAGTGTCCCCGTGTACTTGATCGTAACCGCCGTGCGATTAACTGTGTGTTGTGTCGAATTGTTGTATAATCAGATATCTATAAAACGAAAAAAAACGAATTAAGTCGAATTTAATACGCGGTAAAATTGGTAAAAAAAAAAAAATTCATCCGTTCGTAAAACACACACGTACATTTCTTACGAACATTCGACTATCCGTTGTGCACGAGGAATTACGACGATTTAAAAACGTATATATTATCCATTTCGTATTTTATACATTAAATTCAATTTTAAATCGTTTTTTTTTATTTTTTATTCGCGTCTCATACGTATTACGCAGTGTTTTATACGAGCCAAGGACGTGCGAGCTAGCTGCTACGTATATAAGTATAGTGAACATTATAAATTATAATATACTGGAGATCTGACATTTCCAATTCGTTTGTGTTAAAAATGTCGTTCACGCTGTATATACACGTCTTTCACTCTCATATTTTCATTGTAAACAAATATGTAATAAAAAAACAAACTACACCGTCCAAGAAATCGTACGTAATACGATATCAGAAAGTTCGGGCCACATTCGAAATTTATTTATTACGAATTACTAGTATGTTGCATTTATAAGACATTTGAAATTGTCTAACTTTACGGAAATCAAAAATGTGTAAGTCGGATAATGCAGAGTATTGTGTTCAAACAAAAATGTCATTAATTGATTCTAACCAATGTAATATATGTACTGCGGAGGAATAATTGAATTTAGGCAAAATATTCAAAAAGGTTTTGTTTAACTGACTAACCATTTACATTGGTCCATACTAAGGATTGTCATTATTACACATTGCACACCGGATATTGAAATATTTAAAGCGAACACAAATTCTGCACCGATTTATTTCTATAAATAGTTAAATATATTTTTTTTTCAATTAGAAATTATTGTAATAAATTTTGCAGTTCTTAAAAATTCGTTAAGGTTATAAAAAATATTTTAAATGATAATTTTTTTTTTATTTATTTATACAAAATAAATTAAATTTATTTAAAATTTCTTATTTTGCGATATTTTCTGCACAGGCCGGTGGAAATGGTTCCGCGGGCCGCGGGTTGGGCACACGATATGATATAAACATTTTGCATTTTAATATAGTGCTATATTTTTGGTTATTATTCTTGTTAGAATATTGAATTACGTTAAATTTTTATTGTATTCAACGATTAAATAAACTTTGTCAATATTAAATAATATTTCAACCTATTATTTCCAATGTTGTGAGAGGAGGGTGGGTTGTAAAATTAAAGTAGTTCTTATTCTGAGATGCTAAGCCCGCTAAAATCAAATCTTAAAATTCACCATTGATCTTAATCAAGTTATAGGTAATATAAAGATTAAAGTTTAAAAACTTTTATTATAGAACATATTCCAATCCTCCTCTGTTACGTGCGCTAATGAAAGTAACTTATTTGTATATTATAATTCGCTAATTTACCTGGATTCACTCGGGCGGTATTTAATATAGTATATGTATATATATATATATATATTTGTATTATGTATAACTTGACTGTAGGCTAAACCGGAAATAATATTTTCAAACAAAAAAAAAACATACATATAAGTACATTGAAAAAACTCCAAAGTATTTTATACTTTAATTCTAAACATTATTCACTGGAGTATCTATTCATTTACCGGCCAATTATGATTAAAACCTGCTCTATGATGTATTCTATATTATTTAATATTAAAAAATCCCGTATAACGATTGATTGAGTATAGTTACAGTCTCCAGAGCTAATCAGCCAATCAAAGAAACTCGTAATTTTTTTTTTTTTAAAGAAATCGAAGGAATAAAAACAGCGTCTTAATATATTTAATATATAATTTTCGATTAATAAAATAATTGTCAACTTCACTACATTCCCCGTTCTGTCACCTACTTATGTGCTTATAATGTACTCGTTATTGATCAGATCAGAATGTATTATATTTAGATCCGAGTAGCATTTTAGGTGCAGACGCCATTTTAAATCTTCAACAAATGATGGTTCAAGGTACGACGCAAATTTGGTTCATAGCACCGTGTTATTAACAAAAAATGAATACCGAATATTTACATGAGTTTAACCCTGCCATAAAAATGTTGTTTTCGAATCGAACACAGTAGTACTGTTCAAAATAGGTACACGAATCACTGTGCGTTTACAGTACAATTATTAGTTAAATATCGACTTGTGAGTTGGTCCTATTATGTTATAGCTATGCTCGGTTTTCACAGCACCCCACCCCTTTGGACATCATGTATAAGGCTGGAATAAATGTTCGATCGACGATCAGCGCATATGGTATACACTGATCATCGGTCGTGATTTTGAGCAGTAAGTGCTTTAGCTGACGGTAAATTCGGTCGGTCGAGAAAACGTGTGAATGAGAATAAACCAGTAAGAGGTAATAAAATAATAAAAAATGCGAAATAAACAAGTAAACGTGTAAACGAGTGTGCAACGAATAAGGATGAGTTATTATTATTATTATTATTATTATTATTATTATTAATACATATAACAAACGCGCATACAATTGATCGCTCGGTCAGCGTCAAACTAAACACACGCGTATACCGACATAGCGCGTCAGTCGACCACGATAAAACAGGAAACGAAAGAGTTACCCGATAGCGCACAGACACCACATAGAGGGGATAGCAGCAAAACGCATATAAATAGCGGTCCAAAACCAACGGATCGCTCAGTATAACCGCGGTGGGCAAACGTGAACAATCTTGACCATAGCAAAAACACCGTGTGTGCGTATATCACACATACACACACGGTGTATTTACTGCGGTCAGAAGCTGACAACGTTGTTCGCGTTTACCGTGTGTGTGTGTTGAACTCGTTTGCCGATGCGCCTACACAGTGGCGCGGTCCAATGTTTTCGAACCGCTATTTATAAGCGACTACTTTCTTTTTCTACATATCTGCATTTCGTCTTAATAGATTCTCAAACTATTCTTCTTGGTTATTGTTCTTTGATATGGATATTTCACTGGCAGAGGGAGTTGACTTCATTTTCGCGACCCCTTGAACATCATGTACGAACGTCACTGCTCCGAACTGAACGTAGTACTCAAACGTTCTGTTTGAACCGTTTAATTTCCGTGGGTGCGATCACGAATTTTAAGCATGGCCATTGTCGGAAGTACCAACTTAGAACTATAAAATAGTTGTTTTTAATATTTAGAAAAAGTTTGAACCGATACGCTTAAATTGAACTACAACGGTTCTCAATTAAACAGTTCGTATACCGTGTATAAAATGTTGAATTGTTACGATTGTTATAAACCAACATTGGAACCCGTCACCTGGGATTAGTATCAGGTATAAAGTCGAAACTTTCGATAGTTATTATAAAAATCGAACTCGCTTTAAACAAAACTTACTTATACTGTAATATTTTAACGTGACGATGAACGATATATAATTTTTTTTTCAATAAACAATTGTTGGACGCGGGTGCGCATTGCGCACGTAAAAGTGTAGAACTCATACCTATTTATTTTATACGTATAAGCCATATAGATGGATTACGAGACTTAAACGGAGAGACGTGCAGACACAAACGTTTGCTCGAAGGTCGAGACGCGCGTACGTACCACCAGCTAATATTAATTGGACATTTATTGTTATTTGTTTTATACGTACCTCGCTCGTCGTATATTATAATACGTAATACGTGCGAGCACACGTCTAATATTCGTCGTCTCGGCGCATGCAGGTTATATAGTAATTTTAATTATTATAATAATAATAATTATTATTATAATTCAATGTCGTCGACGGGGGGTCCGATCGCTAGTTGTCACGTTGATTGGATGTGTTCCCACCACCAATAAAACCATATTGTATTTGTACTCGTTTAAAACGCGATTCTAGCTATCGGTTACCAGAAACCAGTCGTTACACGTGTATTTATAGAGCGTATATGTATTATTCACGTCGTATTACAATATTATAGCGTGTGCGTTGGTCGTAATTTCCCTATTTGTCTCCCGGTTTTCCGTTAACGTGTAAAATCGACGTGATTTGAAAAATCGATATTCGAAATCCGTGTACTTTTTCAAGTCGAAAAATGTCATCAGCTTTCTGCGGTACAGGTGGGCAGAGATTGATGATCCTAGCGCGATGCGTCCCACGATGTTTGGTGGGTATTATAATATAATAGTTCAGTTAAATTAGGCAGAAAAAAAACAAAACAAAGACAAATAAATTGAGCGAGTTTAAATTCGAGGGCCATTAATTTGTATTCCCTGTATATATATTTTGATTATGAGTTCCACGGCGAACGAGTTATAAGGAAAACGTAGATCCAGCCCTTTTTGTGAGGTGATGGGAGGATATGGTTCGGTGTTAAGTCTTTCAATAGGTGCACACGTTCGATTGGACGGAGAATCACACCTTTGAAGAACACGTCCATAGTTAACGCATCGGTCAAAAGAAATACCTAAAACTAACGGTGACGTCCTCAACCTGTTACAAGAGACACTATTAGAATACAGAAATCAAGAAACCTACTACGGAATCCTTACATAATCTGCAGTCCCGGATGACCGCCGACTGAAGAAACGTCGTGACTGGACCATACTCAATAGAATTCGTAGAAACTGTTGCGAGATGTTCAATAAATGTGGTAGATAAAAAGATAATCCGGACTGTGACTGTGCAAGCTGTCAATCACAAACCGCTTTTCACATGACGAGACGAGCTACATTATTCAATAGTGATCACTAATTAAGCATTTGTCCCATTGAAGGGTCTACAGCAAAAAAGAGGTAACTCCATCCTGTTTTGAGTTATGTGTCCTATCGTGTGTTAAAAAAAAAAAAGAAAAAAAAATTCTGTTTTACGGTACAAGAAGGAATTATCTCCGTGTACTAGTTCTCGTAGCGATGTAAAAACATATTCACCAAAAGTGAAATTTCGGTTTTTAAAGCGCTTTTTCTTTTTTAATTTTCCGAAAATTTAGTAATTTGGAGCTATCTCCCCGATAGCTGCAGACCACTCCTCAATAGTTATTTTAATTTACGTTACACGTCGTTGCGTTTAAATTTCATACGTATCTGTTACATATTGTTATGTTTTAATTTAAAAAACTGGCCGAGTTCCCGACCGCGCGTCTTGTCCGCCCCAAACTCGACGGACACCATGCGGCGGCGACCGTGTAAACTTCGCCCCGACTAATCGTGTTTACACGCCGTCGGGGGACACGGTAATTAATATCGTAACGCACTTGTACACGTAATATATCCATATAACATGTTACATTGTAATATTATCAAGTTATACGAGTTTAATCCCGTGTGTGGTGTGAGGAGAGAGAGAGAGAGAGGAACCCGTTGACGTTTGATAAAGTAGCGGTTATCACCGTCGTCACGTCGACGACGTGCTGTTGTTTGGCGTTTAATAATAATAATAATATTAATATATCGTTACCGTCGTCGTCGTCGTTGTCGTTTTCGTATTATTATTATTATTATTATTATTATTATTATTATTATTATTATTATTATTATTAAAAATTAAAATAAATATTATATGAACACTCGGCGGCGGATGGACGGACGGGCGCGACGACGATCCCGTGCGCAGCATCCGGAGACAGCAGGTAGCTGCTGCTGCTGCTGGCCGAGACACCTGCTGACACGGCACCGAGAAGACATTGCGACATATTATTATTAGGACATTATTTATACGCATTCCACGTCGTGTACATACGTATATATATATATATAAAACAATATATTATATTTCTTATTACTTACCAAATGTATATGATAATATTATGATGGTGACTGCCCGCGCACGGTCCGTCGATTCTGATTGGCCACCCATCGATTATTGCGTCGAATTGTATTTTAAACGCACCAGCGCGGCGGCAGAGACTAACAAGTTGCGGGTGACGGCGATTTTTCTTCAAAAGTCCCGTGGCCGGCAATTCCGAAACAGCCGGCGGAGTTTTGAAATATTTTACAGACGATTTTTACAATTTTCAATGAAATGTCTATTACGGACCCTCGTGATCGGGTGAATTCACGAGAAGTAGTATAATGTTACAAAACATACGATCCAGCGACATATTAATAATAAACACTTTACAATGTACGCGGATTAACGGTTAAGTTTTCCCGCGTTTACGTACATAATTTTTCTTCGTAATTTTCATCTTTCTTATATTGGTATAGATTTTCTTTGTATTGTTGTTAATTTAGAAAAAAAAAAGACATCAATTTATTATAATAGTTTATTTTCATTTATTTCGATCTATAGCGGAAAGTTTGACGTATATCAATTTGGTTTTGTTACGTCGTGTAGAAATATTGTAATCATTGACATTTTTACGGTATATAATTTTTTTTTTTTTTTTTTGTTCACTATTATCTTGATACAGACAAAACTAGTATTATTTATATAGTTTAAGACCGCTCCGCGATTCGGTGACGCATTTATTTATTTTAATCATTAAATTATTAGTGTGTAAATTTTTTATGACTAAAAAAATGATTAAATTTGAGGAACAGATAAATTTACCACATACCGTTTTGATATAGGACGGCATTTATAATTTCGCCCAGGCCGGCAAAATGACTAGCGCCGGCTGTGTTTAAATACACATTTTTATTTACGTCGTATGTTGTTCAAATTATTCCTTCGATTTTAAATTTATTTTAAAAACGACGAGACAGGTGTAAAAGTATTATTAAAATAATCCAGTTTTAATTATTATTATTATTATTATTATTATTATTATTATTATTATTATTATTATTATTATTATTATTATTATTATTATTATTATTATTATTATTATTATTATTATTATTATTATTATTATTATTATTATTATTATTATTACATTGCAGTTTCAATTCAACGATTACAACACAGATTTATCTTTTCGCTCTATAGGTATCAATAAGCAACGAAATAATAATCCAAAAAAAAAAAAAAGTATTAATTTATAACTAACTAACACAACATTATACAAACATGTATAATATATATATATATTTAATATATTTTTTCAACAAACGTTATAAAATTAAGGAAAAAACACTATTTTTTTTTATAGATTCAGAAAATCTAAAACATGTAACCATTCGAACATAATAATAATTTAATGGATTTTAACGATAATAAAATCAAAATTATATTAAAAAACCTAAAACTAAAATTATACTAGTATTTCCCATCGAATTCTATGTTTTCTGCTTCGATATCATCCACGGTCGATCAATATTCCTTCATTAAATTTCATATCTTCTTATACGGCGCTACATATCCTATAACTTGTAAATTGTAATGACGGCAATCCGTCCTGAGTGGACCGTGAAGCAATACCAATGAGAATTTGTTGAATATTTCGGAAAAAAATTACTCGTCGAGTGTAGAGTTATTAATTATTATACGTGTGTGGAAAGAAACATAACGAGTTATGAATGTTTTAAATCACAGCCACGCGTTACAAAAATATTAGATATTTATTGAAAAACGAAAAAGAGAAATTTTTTAACGATATTTTTTTTCTTCCTATATGAATTCGACGAATTTCGACTTATTCGTATCAGTGTAAATAGTGTACCCCTTGCGTTTAGTAACAGTAGAATAATAATCGCACTCATCGACTTATAATAGCAATCATTTTACGTATACGCATTACGTGTTTCACGCGTTTTTGTGAATAATAATAGTAATAATAATAATAATAATATTTAGTGATTTGTGTATTTCTACGCGTTATTATTATTATTATTATTAAAGATAACGTAAGGAATTTATGGATATTGTATTCTAGATGGACCGCACTCAGACGCGCGCGTGTTCTCGTACCGTTTTGAACACGTACCGCGCGCATACGTTCGCCGTGAAATCACAAAACGTGTTGTGTTGTCATCGTGGTGTTTTTTATGAAAAAAAAAAATAATAAACGTTTTAATGAAAACAACGTTGTCAGTCCGCGATAACGTTATTCAGTGCGCGTAATAATATTATATTTTTACATATTTATTATATACGCGCGTTTTGGTCGTCTGCATACGAGATTTTCTGGTTATTAACGAATATTTGTTTTCGGACTCTGTCGGCCGACGTAGCCCGTGCAATAGCCGAGAAAACAAAAAGAAGAAAAAATACCGACGAAAAAACAATTAATCTTTCGAACGCATACATATAGAGGAACGTACCGTATAAATACATATGATTTAGGAGGATTCGAACAGATCACCGTCGCACGCATACGTATATCGCATCAGATACGAGGCAAAAGTCGGCAGAGGTTATCGCCGCGGTGCTCGATCGCCGAATAAATCAAGCGTGTCGAAAACCGTTTGAAATGTTGACCGCACGATGACCTTTTAACAAAAAATATTGTCAACCGCTCACGGAGTTTCATTAATCACATTTTTTTGTTTTTACAATTTCCCTTTTCCCTCTCTCGTTTGCCGTTTTTTTTTCTTCTTCAAATTAAACTTCTAACGGCGGTCCTCGCTCGCTTCGTGGGTAATCTGACGAGAGATCGTGACGAAAAATATTTATTACGATCAAGGACGGATCCAGACGGTCTCCCCTACTCTCCCCTTCCTCCGTTCGCTAAAAAACCGCTCGACGTCTAGTTGGTATCTTGGAATCCACGTCTTAATTTATTTGTTTTATAACCTTGTCAAATCTCGAGGTTGGAAAATTATTAACCATCCTCTTTATCGCGGTTGAAATTATTTCATTCTTCGACAAACCCGTGGAAAGACAAAAAAATGATCAGAAATTTCTAATATCATCTTTATTGTTTTCCATAACTACGATATTATAGGTCTATGGTAATAGTCTAAAATTGCGATAAGTGTTTTATAGACAAAAGATTAATACGATCAAGTTTGAGTGTTATTTTAAATAAGAAATCTGCTACATGCTATTACGGAGAATAAGTTTGTAAGTATGTTTTTTACTCTTGATTTATTGTCCAAGTACTGTTTAACGACTAAAAAACATCGCGGTATAGGTTCAAAATCAAGGAAATAGTTTTAATGAGAGTATAGTAATAAAGGTGTAGTCCGCCACAATACTTAGTTTGATTTTCATCGTTTCCGTGAGCCCATTCCATTTTTAAAATCACTCCCTCCGTTATTTTGTCGTGGATCCGACTCCGATCAAGATGACACTTGTTGTTGAGGTGTCGACATCACCGATAACGCCTAACTCCGTTTGAACACTCGTGTTTTACGCTCGTTACAATTCGTCGATCATGAAAACGATCAATGACGAAATATCGTTTTTACACCAATTGATTAAAATATTACAGTTTTTAATTGTCGTATACGAAATTAATTATGGTGTTTGGGGGTTTTTTTTTAAGGATTTTATTTAATAGGTACTTTATTAAACGCTATTATAACGAATTACACCCTAGACAATTAACGACTATTTGGAAATCAATGAACTAAATATTGTGGTATTTTAACTGTTTTAATTTTTTATAATACTCGATATCAAAGACTTTTAATGAATACATTCGTTTGAATTCTACGTGTTGCCCCGTGGCAGATCGTGGTTATTATTGTTATTTTTATTGTTACATAAATCAGAGTAATCCGATCCCGTTGTCCGATCAAACACGCCCGACGGCCCGCGCATAGTACGTCGCATAGCATTACGCGCGTTTGGGAATAGTGGTATTATATGTGGTAACGTCCGGGGATGTTTATAAATCCCCCCCGTCCGTCAGTGTTTTCGTTTACAAAACGCCGACGGATTTGTCATCCAATTATACAACGTCTGCTGTGGTCTAACGCGTGTCCCAATTAAGAGGCATTTAAATACATACCGCGTGTGATGGATACCGTATTACCGTGCGCACGGTAAACGATAACGTAGAAAACGATCGAGCATTAAAACAGTAAAAGAATTTCGAAGAGGAAAAAAAAATAATGATAATGCGTATCAACGCGACGAATTGGAGAGAACGTAATCGTATCGTTTCGGCGTTTTTAGACGTATCACGGACGTCTCGTCGACTATATTACTCCGGTGGTGGTGGTGGTGGTGGTGCTATTGTCTTTTCAAACGTTTAATTAATTAAATGACGTACACAATTTCTTCGCTAATTTTTATCATTATTATTTTTTTTTTCAACTCTGTCTTCTTATTCGTAATTTATCTCTATGTGGGAGAACGTGTTCTTTTTAACACCGCTTAATATGCACCTCCTGATGATGATGATTGCTTCTTGTCGAAACCGGCATGCAGTTAACAAATATGCTATTTACGTGTATCTTCATTTTTCCCTATACGAATTTATTATTATTATTTCCGAGTTAATTAATATTGGATTAAAATTCTTTTTTTTTTTTTTTTTTTGAACATCTTTTTCATTTCGCCTATTACGTCTCCTCCGTATCGTTTTTACCATATTTTTATAATTTTAGCCGATATACGCGCACTCGCCAAACGTGCGTAGTTGCCCCGCCGTCGTCGTCCGAGAATCGTCGTCGTTGCAAATCATCGCGATGATCCTTCTCAACCACTCCGACTGCGGAGGATGCTGGGGGTTTCATTCAAAAACGTCGTCGGTATTGTCGCAACGCGGTTTACGAGTGTCCGGATCGTAAATAACCCGTTCGACGGCCAAAAAACCAACTCCCACCACCAAACACCTCATTATTGTGACATCTTTTACGACACAGCGTTGTACGCGCGCGGCCGTGTGAATCGTAAAATAAAAATGCCGCTTCGCAATCGCAACGTAGTACTTGTAATCCGTCGCGCGCCGACACAATACAACAGTGCACGATTGTGGTGTGTGTGTGTGTATATTATTATAACTTGTATATAATAATATATATATATTGTGTCGGTATATGGTGAGTACCACCGCATCGAATAATAGAAGGTGAGAAATATCTTACTGTCGTCGTATTTATTATTATTATTATTATTATTATATAGTCCATTTCAGACCGAAACTCCGTGTATATGTGTATCGTAATAATAAAAATAATAATAATACGTATTATAACGTGTTGCAAAGCGATTTAACAAGCCGACGCACCATCGGAAAACCATCAATTAAAATCGCGTATACCCGTAAGTGAAGTGTGCGTGTGTGTACTGTAATCAGTACTCGAATTGGAAAACATAAATTAGTGAAGCTCAATAATTGGAAATTAAAAAAATAGCGTTTCGAATTAAATGTTTTATATCGCAGAACCGAAAATTATAGTGAAGGGACGTTAATTTTTTTTTTTTTTTTAATTTATTAAAGGAACTCTGTCTCCTTGAGACCCTTGCGGCAACTGGTAAGTGATAAGTGGTGTGTATGTAGTATGGTAGCTGTTAACTGCTGTAAGTGGTGTGCGTAGTGTTGTAACTGGTAAGTGGTAAGCGGTAAGGGGTATGTGTGTCACACATATACACACGGTGTTTTTGTTGCGTGCAGAAACTAACAACGTTGTTCACCTCTAACCGTGGTAAACACACCGTGTACACACGATTTAAATTCAATATAGGAATAATTCTAATTTTAAAATGTTACATTATTAACTCGAACGTTCCATTTAGACGGATTAGATTTTTTTTCTTAAAAAATCGTTTCAACACAGAGCTAATTGACAATCTTCGGGAATCAGAATCCATTTATTCCAATAACAATAATAATGTTCGTTCTACGAATTAGATTCTGGAGGGTGTATCATTGTCAATAAATAAACAACATCTGTCACTTCCGGTTCTAAAACATCTTCTAAAATACCGATTCGCTTTGTATTATGCATTATTTATATATATATACTAATATCTTTTAAATTTATTTCAGATTTCACTTTTGTCATCTCAACCCATATACTCACCGACACTCGCTTGCTATTTTCTCGTCACAGTCCTAAAGATAATTCCGGCAGTTCTGAATAAATGATAAATTATAATTTATAATTATAATAGGGAATTATTATTATTATTATTCCCTTGTATTTTTTTTTTCATACAATTAAATTGGCAACACGAAATATGTGCATTCTATTTTAATTATGTCGTGTGCCAATTAAGTACAACACCGTATTCTGTATTTACGTTTTACAATTGAGTATCAATAATAAAATTCAACGAATATATATTTTGAAAATTTCAAAAAGCAATATTCATCCACCGCATAATAATCGGTTCGTAATTTCAGTAAATCAATATACACTTACTGACAACTGATGTAAATTCATTTGTTCGAATCGCCACGATTTAAACATAAATATTTTGTTGTTGTTGTTGTTGTATACATGTTATAGATTTATTAAAATACGATAAATTGTAATTAATAATTATTCGCGTTGAACAATAAATTGATTTTTACCAATTCTTTCTTTTTTATAGGAAGAAAAATTGAATATAAATTTACAAAAGTCCTTTTTTCTCGTCCATTTTAAATCGTTTCAAAACTTAAAATAAGTTAAATACCCATACGATTTCATCCATAATAATAGAAACAAATCGTTTTTTTCTTATGATTATAACAAATATAATACTTAATATTTCAACGTTTATCTTCTATTTGTTGTTATTATATTTTTCGATATGTAATAATTTGTTAAAAAAAAAAAAATTGCCTAGAGAAAAGAAATTAAAAATGTGGTCACTTTAATAACAAAACGAATGTAGTAATGTTTACCAAAAACTTGATGTTCAAGTTAGGATAGGAGGAGTACCTTCGCATATCCTTCCGCACACCCAGTAAGTCTACGCTCCGCAAGTTAGGGTTCAATCAGGTAGCGAGAGCAAATACAGGCTCCACAGACTTATTTTAGTATGACACCACTCGTGTATGGCACTTCAAGCCAAAGTATTCGAAGACAATAATGGTCCATTGTGAAACGTAGGCAAACGAAAGATGCAATTACACAAATATAATTTTAATTATTAATATTTTATCTTATAAAACAATTACGCGTTACGATGACGGATAACTTAAATTATCCATTCCATTTGATTTTAATGAATATTATGAAGTTTAAATAATAAAAAAATTGAATCGCATTAAAGTATATTATTGTGTTTAAAAAATATTAATTAAATCTTTTAACCAATCGAGTATGCGTATATAGCGAATAATACGCTAAAAGTCCGTATGCTTTGGTGTATTATATATTGTGATTAGTGAACACCGGCCATTGACCGATCGCAATAATCGTATGTTACACATTTGAGTGTATTATTTATATAGCTACGTTTAGATAGCGTTTAAGATATTTAAAAATTCGTTGTATTTCAAAATATTTCAACGAATTCGTGCGAAAAATACTTTTTTTTTTTTTGCTTAAAACGAATCGCAGAGAGAAAAGATAATTCGTGCGTTGAACGCGTGCGTATATCGTTTGCGCCCAAAACCGGCATTTCATTTCATTTCGGTCGATATTTTTCAAAGAAATTTTTGTAATAACATTATTGTTTGAAGAGGAATTAACGGCGTTTTTACGTCGATATTTCACGGTATTATTTCGATATTTGTTATTGTTTTTACGTTTCTCGCGTAAACGTCTATTATTTCACGAAAAATTCCGTTAAAATAACACATGATATACGCGCGCCGTAGTATGACTGCAGTGTACCGAACGAATTGTGGGTGTCGGCGAACCGGGAAGACAACGTTTTTGTGCGCGCATTATATTACGCGGGGGGGATTACTCGACGATGGAAACCGCAAACACTCGTGTCACGCATAAATGGCGCGAAATTGAAAAGAAAAAAAAAAGAAGTCTTATTCCTTTATAATAACGTTCGACCCTACGCGTTATTGTTTATAGAAGAGAGAAATGAACTCGGTCGTCTCTACACAACTTCTGTAACGTCCCCGCACGCTCGTATAGAGTATTTTATGGTAAACGACGTTATACGTCGTTATACGATAAAAAAAAATACAAACAGCCATATGATATAAAAATGAGTTTCACCGAACGCATAATATAATATATTATCACTCGTCACGTATAAAATGACGTACGAACCGTCCCGATACAATATAATATATATTATATCGTACCGATCGTCGATTCGGATCTTATTTGAAATATGCCGCGGACGATCATCGCGCGCCACCCAGACCTCCCAGATCCGTGTGGTATAACACAGGATTTATTATTGTGTGTATATATATATATATATAAGCCGCAGGGACACGTCGGGAGATTAATAAATTTCGAGAGACCGTACCGGGAACGAAATCTGTCCTTTTTTTCTTTTTTTTCCTTTCTATTCGCCGACTTCTCGGTACATAATAACATAACGCCGTCGTGCGTTCGGATCCCTGCACTGTCGCGTACAACAGTCGGTAGGTTATGCTGCGCGTTATAATACGTATGTCGTCGGGACTAGACGAAAAAATCCGTATATATAATTCTTATTGACCGAATAATTTAACGAGTCTAAGAAGACTATACGGCAGGTTAAAAAATAAAAACAAAAAAATAGGCAGCAGTGTCCTTAAAGTTTTTATTTCCGTTATTTTACCTATACATTCGTAAAGCAACGACAATGTTACGTAATCGAATAAGACGATTCTGAGCGGATCATCGGTATAATTTTATTATTGGATAATGACAAAACGAAAAAAAAAAAATTCTCGCTTTTGCCGTTTTCAACCACAACTTTTGGTAGTTTATCTATTTATTTTGACGCGTTTGAAGACTATTTTAAAATATCAATTGGTTTTTCTACTAAAATTATTTGGGGTTGTTGTTTTGGATTGCCTTGACGAAATGATCATCCTAACATTCTTTCTAATCGAAAATTTGTACACAGAAAAAAAGAAAGGAAAATGTGATTAACGATTTTCGAGATTTTTCGAACATAGTTCTGAAATAACGTACATTTTCAGACTTGCAACAAAAGAAAACTTTTTGCGCAATCAAAATGGTATAGGTAATGCTATGGCGTAAAAATTATAGAACGAGAAAAATTTTGAAAACTTTTTTATCTTTGCAATAGTGTTGTTCATATTTATATATTCTTTGAAAAGAGTGTTTTGTTTGTCGGAATTACGGAGAAGTACTTTGACGAAACCGCTTTTTCACCGTTTTTATATGAATTTTCGGTTGTTTTTGAGGTTGTTTTCTTTCGTTTTTCGTGGAGGCTTTTGAGAAAATAAAAAAACAAAATCTCTCTCAAATAAAGTACCGATTTGATAGCATTTGCTGTCGGGAGGAAATAATTAAACGCGTAAAAATAGGAGCACTCCTTGTGATAAAATTTTCAAACACATTTCTCGTTCCGTTCAGAACATTTAAAAAACGCAAATGATCACCACGCTGCACGATTCAGTTTTCGAAATTCAATCGCGTTTATATGTGTGATTCGTACTGAAATTATGGCCAGCCAACAATAACGTGCAAATATAATTTAAACACGCTAAAATTCGTATTCATATGGAAAATAATTACGAGTCCCCCCACGGGCGTGCGTTATAAAATATATTATATTATAAAATAACTATGGCGGTACTGCTGCTGCTGCTGCACGTGTATATTCAACGCTTCACTTATGGACTCGGTCGAATATTTTTTTTCTTTTTATTCATTTATTTTAATTTTACGCGTCGTAACGAGCGTATTTATTGGTCTCGCGGAGAATGATTGCCGTCGGATGACGGTGTTCGCTGCAGTGCATTTCAAACAATTTTCTCCGGGGGAGATCATTTATATTACATTAAGAAACATAATTTTTTTGATAATTATTATTATCCCTTTGTTATTATTTGTATAATAATTGTGAACAGTATAATTAAATATGGAAAATTTCAATAGTTTAACACATACATATTATTATTTATTTACGTTATGGTTTTAAATACACACAATTAAATTACAATGTACATTAAGCCACATTAACCCGGCGGCGTTCGTTAGCTGATTCCATCCCAAAACGGTCCCCGCGCGCGTCGAAAACAAATCGCTGACATTACTTTTCGAACACACTACGTATAATGTTTAATTTCACGTTGTTTAATGTACCATCCCGGTATAGACATTTAAAAAAAAGTACATTCGTGTGCATTAATACATACTGAAATTAATATCAGTAATTTTTCTACGTGCGAAAATATTTAAATTTATTATGAAAAATGAACGTTTTCTAAATGTTGTATTTATTTAAATTGCACAAAGAAAAAAAAAGTATAATTATTATTTTTGTATACTCAACAGCGTCAAGAACATAAGGACTGTGAAGGTGAACTGAAAAAGCCCTATACTCATATGAAAAATAATATGTCTGATCACCTTAATTATGTCTGACTGATTTGTACTTAGAAATTAAAAATATACTGAAATATAATCGAACAAATTAATAATTTATAGCATACCTAATAGTTTGAGAAATTACAGTGGATTTAATTAAAAAACAAAAAAAAAAACGAATATAATTTGAAAACGCATTTAATAAGACATATAATAGAAAGCACACATCACCGTTTAGTTTAAAAAATAGTAAAGTAATAAAGTACCGCGGTCTACAAACGCGATACGCTTTTATCAGACTAATAAAATATTTTTCTGGTATTATTTTTGGTGTTCAATAATTCATCGTCTTCGTTGTCCAACAATTATTACAAACGTGATTACTGATTTCCACCGGGAGCAATAATTTTATAAATAGAATATTGTGTTGACTTTTATCTGACGATTGTAAGTCGTACACCACGATATAAAAATTTAATTTTTCTAGTATTTGATATTTCTTTCAACTATTCTTCAGATTTTCCAGCCTGAATGCCTGAAAAGAACACCGATCTCGCAGCAAGTAAGGTGGAGACCTTTAGAAAACCGTGCGCGATATTCGGTCGAAGATATACATATATTTTTAACACAGAGCAGAAGGAATAAGACAAAGAATAAACATTAACGATTTTAACGTTATTCTCTCACTCAAACGGCTGTAATCGATTTATCGTTCAACGGACGCGGTCCTTGTGAAAACCGTTCGTCCTACCACCGCCGTCACCGTCGCCATAGAGAGAGAGAGAAAGAGAAACACACACGCACACACAGAATCACTACACATAAAATATTTATAATACTTATACAGAAAAACGTAGCTGATTTGTGGCTTGTAATTATAATGGTTATAATTCACGTGAGGCCAAGTAAACCGATATTGCGTCGTCTGACCGCATGTGTACGTGTGTGATAACCTTTGGTTTTTGTTTTATTTATTTACGTATAATATATTTTTCGTTTATATATATATGTGTATATATATATATATATATTTATTTATTTATTTCGCCTCTTCACGTATACCGGACAAACCGACATCGGTTTATACGGTATTATAAAATGTAAAAGCGCGTAATAAACGACCGCGCGAGCGCGCGTCTGCATTTTTCGAATTATTTCCAAACGATACGCGCGACGAGGTAAAAATCGGCTCGTTTCGACTACACGGTCGCAACGAATATCCCCATGTGCGAATGTAATAATAATAATAATAATAATAATAATAATAATAATAATAATAATAATAATAATAATAATAATAATAATAATAATAATAATAATAATAATAATAATAATAATAATAATAATAATAATAATAATAATAATAATAATAATAATAATAATGATAATAATAATAATATATTATATATTCCTGTGTAACAACAGTTTTTCAATCGTGGCAACGTTCTGTACGTCCGTGTGACTACAAAGAAAATTGCTAGAAGAAAACCATAAATAAATCCAAAGAGTCACTGGAGAAACGTAAATTATAATTTTTTTATACGTGTTTATTTTTTTTTTTACAAAAAAACGCACGGATACATATAATGTACAAGTGTATCCGTATATTATATGCACAAAAACAATAATAATAATATATATATATATATAATTATATTCACTTGTACAGGTACTCGTATCTGTAAAACATATTTTTTTCTTTTGGAGAGAAAATATAAAAGTCCAATACGAATATTAAATGAAAAAAATTTTAACATTATTCTATACTGTTCGTAATACGAAAATTATAATGTTTTTAAATATAATTGTATAAATAATAATACTAACGATAAGTGAAATGACATTGTATTCGTAATGTATCTTTGTTGCGAAATGTTTATACCGCTCATTATTATTTAAATTTATTTTCGTTTTATCTAATAGATTTTTATAATATAGCCTCGTCGGCCGACACTACGTGTTTTTCTCCCGCTTTTTCGCTTCGTCGTGCGAGAGGAAACATATTTTTAAAAACTATTTTTTTCATCGGCGCATTTTGAATTATTTCAAATGATATTCAAACGACAGGTTTCAAAATTATTTCCATGGCAACAAGAAGTGTTCCATCGCATATTTTTGTGTGGATTTTTCAGTATGCGTTTACAGTACAGTTGTCAGTAAAATATCGACTTGTAAGTTGGTCCAATTATGTTATGGTTATGCTCCGTTTTTACAGCACCTTTGAACATCATGTATAAAGCTGGAATAAATGCTCGACAGAAGATCAGCGCATACCATAAGCACAGTGTTGTGAACTTAGCAGTGCAACATTAGCAGTCACCAATCTAACCTATCCAACAAATTTGTTGGATATTGTTGGACAACTTTAAAATTTGTTAGACTTTATTTTCACCAGTATGCAAATTTACATTTGCACTGCTAAGATCACACCAGTAGTGCAAAAGTTTGTTGGAGTTTTTTCGGGCTCAAATGATAGAGCTCCATTTGTTGGACATTGTTGAACAACTTTTAAAATTTGTTGGACTTTATTTTCGCTGGTATAAGTTTGTGTGAAACTCGTTGACCGCCGCGCCTACACAGTGGTGCGGTCCAATGCTTTCGAACCGCTATTTATAAGCGATTACTTTTTTTCTCTTTTTCTACATCTGCATTTCGTCTTAATAGATTCTCAAACAATTCTTTTTTGTTATTACTGTTCGACGTGGAAATTTTATTGGCAGAGGGAGTTGACTGCAGCAAAAATGTTATCCGGGAATGTTCACAAAGATTTTAAGTAAACAAAGTTTTTTTTCGCTTATTTTTCAACAATATGGACCGTTTACAACTATATGCACCCCCTTTCAAAACTCGAAATGACGACACTCCTTCCCACTTATCTTAGTGAACCACTTCAATCACTGAATAATGTTATAATATATTTTTTTCTTATTATATTATTTGTATAGAAAATATTATTTATTGTATATGGTTCCTACTTGTTATTTATACTGATAAAACAGACGCTGTTTTTTCCCCCCGACATAATTAGAAATCTCCGCAGATATTTTTTAATGCATTTCACGTATACACATATTTTATTTCCTTTTTTATTTTAGCTTCCAATTTTATGTTTATACATTTAAAAACCATAATAAATATTGCTTATTAAATAAATCATATATATATATATATATATATATATTATATTCACACATCATCTATAACGACCCATGATTATTGCGTTTTATACATTGTATACGTATTTTACGTACGTTTTTATTTACTAGTGCGTTTTATAATATTTTAGACATCTAACCAACATAATTTAACTGCACTTTAACTACTCGATTATTATTATTTTATATAAGAATACAGATATACATATGTATAGAATTTTATATTTTTCATCAAATATTTATGCAAAACTGGCCATTGGTATACATAGGAATATAACGCGTACACCGGTAATACGTATTATATAATATAGGTATTAAGTAGTAAACTCGGGCCTGTCATTTATTGCCCATAATAAGCTTCTCTTAATAAACAATATTTTTACATAAAAATAAATGTCAAAGTCAAACACACCGTGTTGTTGGCTCGCGTTTATGACAAAAAAAATTCGCTTTAAAAGTTGTTTTTAATTATATCATGTCAGATTATCGTTTGAAATCCTATTAAACTGATTATCAGTTACATACGCGTGCATAATAAATATTTTGTCTTATATATATATGTATAATATGGCCTACATTTTGAGTATAATTCCTGTCATCTCGTTGTAAGACTTAAATACACCTGAAACCGTATAGCAATAAAACAATATTTTAATCGTATTGGTTTTGTTTTTTTTTTTTTTTTGTTACCTTGACCAAATTTATTTCCATACAGAACCAATCTTAACATATTTATAGTTAAAATTAAATACAATTATATCTACATTGACGTTGATTCGAGATTTCATTGTATTAAGTGACACTGAGTTTAGCGTGAGTTTATTATGTGTTCACACGTGATTGTGATATTTATTTAATATATAGATAAATATAATGTAATGAATACAACGAATTTCATTTGCTGCGACTTTATACAGCAATATATTTATGGCGAATCGACTAAACCTAACCTAAAAGAAAATTTTAAACGGACGTTACGTTTAAAGAGCTATATCTTCCCCTCTTTTTAAAAAAATGAGTACACCGATGGAAATCTTATTAAAGAAGAAAGTTTTTGTAAAATTTGAACATCTCTGAGTGACAATAAAAATCGTTGGATACAAATCAAATTTTTCAAAAATTTTGAAATTTCTGAATTTTCATATTTTATGATTGTGCCTACGCTTGCAAAAATTAAATTAGAATATTAATTGGTGTTTTTTTCAAAAAAAATTATTGATATTTTCAAATTTGTTGTAGGACCAATAGTTCGGGACCTATGATCATTCCAAAGAGAAAAATCACGTTTAAAAATAAAGATAAAAATAGAAATTTCAACCTTATACTTGAGAATCAGATTGCATGGTCAATAGGAATGTTTTATTAAATTTAAGATTAAAGTGTAAAAAAAACCCCCGGAGTTTGTACACTTCATCATCTGCAAGGGATGGACCCAGGGGAGGGTTTGAGAAATCAGCTGACCCACAGTTTTTTTTTTCAGTATAATATGACCCATCAAAATGATAACATATTTATTTTTTAATATGTACAATACTACAATAATCAATAATAAAATAATTTAACTCTACCCTAACCTCTATAATGTCCTTATTTTCAGATTTTATTATTGTACAATTTGGATCCATTTTATAAATTATTTCAATTATCCGCTCTATTCAAATAAATTACAATTCGAGTGTTTCCAAAGCTCAACGCGCGATATACGCTAATGTGTGTAAAAACGTATCGTTTCAAGTCTAAACAAGTTTTTTTTTTTAATGATAAGACGCCAAGAGCACGGTTAGAGCCATAGACCTGATAACTATTCTTAAAAAAATATAAACTGCTGTATGCAGTGTAAATCCCCCTCGTGGAACTCACCGTGACGTGGTGAGGAGGCTTGATCGGTTGTCCGTTGAAGCTTAGTGCTATGCCAACGGTGGTGTATTCCACCAGCAGGGTCTCCCATGTTGGACAGGACAACCTGACTAATCAGTTCCAAAGGCAGGGCGGGCTCTTTAGTCTTGACAGACAACCGCCCTAGGGGAAGGAAAACCCTGAACAAAAACCAACACCGGGGGATTGATCGACCCCCGGTGTCCTGGAAGATCAGGATCGTGGACTGAAAACCAGACAGACGACGCGAGACTGGCGTCGTCAATGGAGGCCAAGTCACACTAAACATGATGACAGACAAGAACAAACGAATGGATGTTACTGCTACAGGGGCCTCGGAAACCCCAGAGCCGGCGGTTGGGGGACTGCGCTCGCCCCAAGTGTCGAAATCGTCTTCAAGCGTAAAAAGTGTAGTGATGCCGAACCAGGTCACTACCACCAACCACGGTGTTGGTACCATTGCTGCAACCGGGGGTGTTATGCAGGCCCCCGGCGGTGGCCGGAAAGCCACCGACATTACTGCAAGGCCTGTTGATTCGATTGGACACGGTAAGGACAACGACGCGAAGTGTGTTCGAAAAGTCGTCCTCCAAGAAGACGCATACAAAGATGTGTTGGACGAAGTGCTCCTGGCGGTAAAGGGGCTGGAGTGCGAGGTAGCTCTCTCATCCAACACCAAGAGGGACGTAAAAATTTGGTCTCCTCTCTTGGTAAGGGTTTGAGGAGCCTCCTGAGGCTGAGCCGTCTGGGTGGGCGCCCTTCGATTCAGCCCCCGACTACGTCAATCGGGTCACAAACAACGGCTGCTCCTTCCGGCACTGTTGTGGAGGTTCGTACTGTGGAGGTGGGCATCGACACCCCGTGCTGGTGGGAGGACGCTTTGTCCGTGCCGCGCAATCCGCAAGAATTGCCGGAGCAGCGGAAGGAGCGGCAGCGACAGCAGACGCAGTAGCAGCGGTAGCAGCAACGTCAGCCGCAGCAACAACGGCAGCGGCAGCAACAACAACAACAACAACAGGTACAGAAGGAGGAAAAACGGCTACGGCAACCGGATGTGGGTCAATCCGAAGGACGCCCACCACGGTCCACGCCTGTCCCCGTTCCCGGCCAGACCCCTTGGGTAGAGGTCGTGAAGAGGGGACGGAAACGGGCGGTGGCTAATCAGTCCGGACCGACACCAAGGGCCGTAGGTTCGGACCCCAAGGTGGGGTTGTGCAAATGGGACGCGGTGGCCCGATTCGCTTCGACTGTGATGACGGCTAAGGAAGCGGCCGAGCGTGAGAGACAGTCGCTGCAGGGGATTCCTCCATCGCGACGTGGGAGGGGCCGCAGGGCGGCCCGTGGTCGTCTGGCTTCTTAAGGGGAGAATTTAAATTGTGAGAGGAGGTCCTGTGGGGTTACCTACAGTCCCTCCCCAATTTGTAATTTGTAATTAGTTAGTTATTTGTATATTTCGTTTGTTTATTTTCTTTTTTTTTTTTGTATATATTTTTTTTTGTTATTAATTTGTACATATTACTTTTAATGTTGTGCATATTATTTATTAGGGGTGGGTGTGGAGCCCACCCCATTTGGTAGCGTTGTATTGTTTTTTATTTACAATAAACGATGACGACCCACTGCCCGAAGTACTGCTGTAACTGTATTGCCGATTTAAAAAAAAAAAAAAAAAGGTAATATTAAATAATATAAATTTATAAAAATATGTACTCGGGCTCAAGAATGTTTCTTTAAAAATATAATTATAAATTCATAAGGATATTATGACGTATAAATGTGTATAAAGGCGTGAAGAATAAATATTAATTAAACAGAGTATTAATTATTTAAACACGCGTGTAATACACTGCGTAACATCCGCTCGGCTGTGATAAGAGCCATATGGACCAACCTTTACCATAGATTGGTGTAGATAGGACACTTGATGTTTTCCCTGCATTTTTTACAATATTATTAAAAACAATTTTTTTTTAAATAAATATATAATCCCTTCTCAAAATCGAAAATATTCAAAATTATTTAAATATTCCAGTTAATTTGTTAATTTAGTATACATTTTAATGCAACAAATAAAAATAATACAGTTAATTAATAATATCTAAAGTTTGTAAGTTTTAAATTTTACTTAAAAAATAGTTATGACTTATTGTCTTATATTTATATTGAACGTAGATACGAAAATTTGATATAAATAAAGTAAACCGCGAGAGTAGCGATCGACAGTAAAACATAGTTGGATGAAGCTCTTTATCTACACAGTGGTCTCTCGTAAGTAAGGCAGACCCACAGTACTAAAACCTTGTATACGCCACTGTTACCAACCACTTTGTATTATATATATACATATATATATGGTACTAAAATAACAATTTTTTTTAATCATAAATCATTAGATTCTGGTAGGCCAGTGAACGGCGATGAACGTTAATGAATAACTCGTTCCTAAACTCTATTTAGAATAAGAGTATACCAGTCGGTTGTCATTGGACGAAAATAAATCATGACCTGGGTGCGATATAGCCCCCATGACTCAAAAATTGAAAAACTATCTCAAACCTACCCCCCTTGAAAATTCCTAAATATGCCTCTGGATTTGTTCACCGAGAATAATTAATGTTATATTATAATATATAATATCGATGTTATTATTATATTTAATTTTAATTACCAAATATTTTAAAATTCATTGACATTCTGAATGATATCCCCATTCGTATACATTTCACAAAAAAAAAAAAACGCTTTTCGAAAGTTTTTCTTAGCCTACGTCTAGCTTGGAATGGAGGATAGGTGTTCGCTAAATAATCTCACTCTCAAGTTAAACTTTTAGGCGACTCGATTAATTTTGCGCTCTTTTTTTTAATTAGACTTCAATTCATAAAAAAAAAATTTGTATGAGAAAAATTTAACCTAACTTAACCTAACTTCACCAATAATCGCGCTTGTATTATACGTAAACAGTGTATAGTCCGGTGATGGTTTTTTCGCAAATAAACACCGACACCGAGATCAACGCGATACAGACAACAACAAAAAAGAAGAATAAACCAGTTTCGAGATGTCAAACGAACTGGCCATGCCACTTATTCGTATTTATGCGCACGTTCATATATATATAATCCTTTTGTGAAGCAAAAAAATGATAAAACACACGTGAATATTTTTGTTTTTTTGTATTTATTAAAAAGAAAAAACAGATTCCGATACGACTCGACTACCGGATTATGTTTCCAGATTACGTCGTATAGATATATCGTATGTGTATATACGACAACAATACGTGGGTTGATATAATATTGGTAGACGATACACTAGACACCACTCAACGTGCAGTATAAAAAAATTTAATAAAATAGCGATTATAAAAAACGCGGGTGCGTGGGTCAAAAATCGCTTTCGCCCTTTCGGATAAAAATTATTATACATACAATATGAATATGTTACCGACGAGGCGTCGAATCCGCAATATTATAAAATACTTATGCCTCATATAGAACGAGGAGAAAAAACAAAATTTATATATATTCCATTCGGTAGAAAAGTTCGTCAAGCCATTTTACGATTAAAGAAGCTAAGCCACCGGACATTGCCCCAGTTGTCCGGTAGGCCATTTCGCCTCTGTCTGAAATAATATTCTCCATTTTTCAATATATTATATGCTTATATAAATTAATTATATAAATATCAATAATTTAATAGAAATTTATAATATTAACATATTATTTATAGATACGAAGACCATATTTTTATAATGACAACATCAAATATTGATTTTTCAAAGCTTCCTTCAAATGAAAAATTAAATGAAGTAAAACCTGTGAACAACAGAAGTGTCTATATATCAGGAATTTTAATCAAACTTAAAGATATACCAACTCATTTAAAAATTAAACGTCACTTATATAAAATTCGAGGTACGATTAATTTAATAATATCATCAAATATGGACATAGCCACTATTGGTCATTACGAATCATATTGAACACTAGGAGCTGTATGACGACCTAAGGAATGATACAAAAAAATGCAATGAAAATACACGTATTAATACAGAAATGTTGATCTATACAATTTAACATTTAATTTTTTTTTTAGTACAAAATTAAATCGATACACAATTTTAAATTTAATTTTTATATGATTTTTTTCAGTTTTTTGACTGTTTGTATTTTGTATTTTATACAAGAAAATAATTTATAATAATATACGTACAAATTTCAAAAACGATGTATAAAATTAATTATAGTGTAACCATCAATTACAAATATGAGAATACTGAAATTCGTGTTTTTAATATTATACAAATAATATAACATTTTTCTAGTCCTATCAATTAAAAATTTTGAATTACTCAAGTTGAATGTTTGGCACAAACGTGAAACCGGGTAGAACAAACAACATTAACGTAGCACAAATAAATGCGATAAAAATAAAATATGTTAAATGTCAATGTGGGGAGAAGCTATCGTCAAGTTGTCTTACATTTTGAAATATCAATAACTTTCGAACAGGGATACCATTAACAATGGGCAAAATGACACAAAACTAGCACGAACGAATGAAAAAAGAAAATTTTTTAATTTTCCAATATAAACGTATGCATCTCTGTGTAAAAACTAGTTTACCGAAACATAAAATACCGCGGCTACAGTCAAAATAAAAGCACCAAATTTTGGTACTACATAGAAGAGAACTTAATCTATATCGTAGCGTTTTTATTTTTTTCATAAGTTGTTTCAATTTTGTATTATATATGTATAAAAATAATCATTAAAGTTTAATAGTCAATTACTTAATTTAAAATAACTATAGAAAAAAAAATAAAAACGCTATGACATAGATTAGGTTCTCCTCTATGTGATACCAAAATTTGGTGCTTTTATTTTGATTGTAGCCCCGGTATTTTATGTTTTCGTAAACTAGTTTTTACACAGAATTGCGTATGTTTTACTTTCGGTGTAGCGTCCTCTTAAGAGGCGAGACGAAGGGATCGTTTTGACAAAAATGAAATAATCATTTTTTTTTTAATCTGTCCGCAATACATTAGTAGGTATGGAAATTATTATTTTTGTCGATGTGTTCATTTCAATAATGATCATAATATGTACACGAATACTTATATGGTGTGTTACCGTCGATTGCTGTTTTGCGTAATTTGTAATTTTCACTTAAATAAAATAGAAGGAATTCACATGACGACTTCGGTCCAAACAGATCCGGGGACTTGGCCACTGTAATCTATTAAATAATGATCATAGAAAGACAGTCATATTACCAAACGGTTTTTTTTCTTTCTTCCGTTTCGGACTACTTTTAACCAGCCACAGCAGACCATTAAATATTTAACACTTTTCCCACCCCGTAGTCTACTAGCAGTTCACTCTTCTACCAACCCCGCCGCCTCATAAAAGATCTAATATATCGACCTAATTAAAATTAAATAACAAAAAATCTACACCCTCGGTTCTCTGGGTGATCCCATCTTCTCCGCAGAGTGTGCCTACACTCCCAAGTGACAACGACTCAGGCAATCGGCATTCTGTGAAGGCAAGTTTGGCACTTAATGCGATTCAATCAGTCGGGAGTTGTTTTTTTTTTTTGTCGACGACTTCGATTTACACGAAGTCGGCGTCCCAACCCTTTTTTTTATTTGTCAGTATTTATTTATTTGAGTTTTTTTTCACGTTAATAATATTTGAATTTTAGCCGTCGACGACTTCGATACACGTGAAGACGGCGTCCCAACCATCTTACTTATTTTGGAAGTCTCAAATACCGCATTAGAAGTAAGACGTTTTGTATTCACCCATTCATTGCTTATCTTCCTTGTTTTATTTTCTTTCTATTTTATAAAAAAAATTTCTTAACAGTTCTCGTACTCACGACCCCGGAACACTGCTTTCCGTCAACAGGAGTAAAGTAATAATTCGAATAAATAAATAAAAGGAAAGGAAAGGGAAACACCATCACCTACTCTTTCTCTCTTTTTACATTTTTAAATTTGTATTATTACAAATTGGTCGGAGAATTGCCGTTGAAAATCATCAATTTTCTTGTCGATTCTCGCAGCCGATGTTTTCGTGTCAGACATTAATTGGGTAATTAACCTCTGAAGCGTAACGTCACTGCCTACAGCCGTCGATGATCGACTGGATGTAGTCATCGTTGGAGTTGCGAATGAAGTAGATACGGTCGATGTAGTCGAAAATGTCGATGATGACGTTGTAGCCGCCATGTTATTAGCAGAGGACGACGAGTTGTACGTTTTCCAGCACTTTCCATTTGTAGTTAATGTATTTTATGATCTAATATTTGTAGATAGCAAAAATATCGGTACAATAATGTCACACAATACAACAACAAAAGTAAAGAAAAAAAAACGGTCGAACCGGTGCTCGATACGAATATAGTAAATTAATATTCAACGCACGTTGGTGATTCTAAAGTATAGTAATAATAGTGACAATGGATACGGCACCGGGTGGCGGGATGCGGCGGCGGCGGAGGTTTTGGTATACTCCTCTTCATACTACTCACTCTGAAGAAAAAAAAATCTCCTCCTTCCACTGTGTTATGATATTACGAATATAAATGTCATAATCGATTAAAAATAAAAAAATAATGCGATAATGGTTTATTGAGGAAAATTTTTTTTTTAGTCATCGTTTCATAGTTTTAAAAGACACTTTGAACCATTTACAGGGAGTCTCATCATATCTCCGCTGCGTACGCCACTACTGACGGGGTAACCATAAACGTCTCAATGACATTATAATACGAATAAGTAAAATATAATAAGTTGCCTCTATATATGCATACAAATAAACGGGCGGCGGCGTGCACTCGATTTCTTTGTGCCGACGCCCCCAAGTACACCATTTACGCCGAATCTGTTAAACAAACAACACACACACACACCTAAAACGCTCCGATCACATTATAATAATACGCGCTGCAGACTCATTTCAATCGATCCCCCCGTTTAACCGCGTCGTCATTCGAAAAACGCCTTATCAATTCAATACCGGTACGTTGACACTTGTTTTTGTAATTTTTTTTTTTTCTTTCACTTTTTCCCCCCGACAACCGAGTGTCTACACGAATATAATATTGTAATAACAATAATAATAATAATAATAATAATAACCTATTCAGTCCGTACCTGTACATTCGTCAAATAGGTCGACGTGTAAAAGCCACGTGTGCGTCACTTTCTACAAAAAAAAAAAAAATTGTTTAAATACAATTTTTTTTTTTTTTTTGTATATACCGCGTTTTAAAAACCGATTTCAAAGTATAAAACAATTTCTCCTGGACCCATAAAGATTACTGTCCGGATAGCATTTTCGTAATGATAATATTTTATAAACGCTATAAAGTCATTACAAAAATAGGGTTTTTGTGATGTAATATAAATATTATATATATATATATATATATATATATAGATAAATGTTTTCAAAATAACATTTAACACAATTTATTTATTTGATTTTGAATAATTATTTTAAAAATAATATTCATATATAATGATAACAATATAATAATATTTAAAATATATTATTAATACGATATTTATTTTGGAATAATATAATTTTAATATAATATGACTTTATTATATCATAATATTTGTACTTTCAATATATGATGATTATGATGAATACTGGAACAATAAAATAATATATTTTAAATGTGTTATATACTCGTGTATATATACATATATACAGTGGTCGAAGTGGGGGGGGAGGAATAAGGAGAGATGCCATCCTTCTACTTTCCTATGTCAGCATATTCCATCCACCCACTTGTTTCGTTTAAAATTATTTATCCCTCTTGGATTTTAAAAAAAATCTTTTTACTTATAATTTATCGTTTTTATGTTGCCTAATTTTTTTTAGAAAAATATTTTTTTGTAACATTTTTTTTTTTTTTGTAAGAACTATTTCGTTTTCTTAAATATTAATATTCAGCAGTAGATCTAAACGTCACTTAATCATAAACATAAAAATATAGTTCACTTCTAAGTTTAACAGCAACAGTATTTTGTTAAAAAAAAAAATATTTTTTTTTAAAATATTTTTACTCCTCTCGGGGGAGTACTATGTTTAGTGCTACGGGCTTTGCGAACCCGGGGCCCCGAGCTATGGGCTGACTTCAATAAGTTGGCCCAAACCGGTACAATCCATCCTTGTAAAAAACTAATTGTTGTGAATCTTCTAACATAGCTTCGGATTATGGATAATAATGGAAACTTACATGGAACTCGGAACGGAAAACTTTTGGAGACTCGGTTTGGAACATGGAATATCAGAATTCTCTATAAAGCAAGAGCTTTAAAAAATATTGTGGAAGAAATTGAAACGTACAAAGTGCCAATAGTCGCGATACAATAAATCCGTTGGCTCGGAAATGGTAATGTTCAATCTGGAAATTTAACTATTTTCTTTAGTGGCAAAGAGACAGGCAAACATGAATATGGAGTAGGCTTCGTTGTAAGCAATTTGATAATGTCAAATATTAAGCTATTCATGCCTGTGAGTGAACTTCTATGTTACCTTCGAATAGCTGGATGGAATTTCGATATATGTATAATTAACTGATATGCACCAACAGAGGGCCAAGATGTGGAAGTGAAAAATATTTTCTATGAGAATCTAGAGAGATTATTTAACTCTCCGTAGACAAGAGGGCTTTTATGGTTCAGACCCTCCGAAATTTTTTTGTTAAATGCAATTTAATGATTTCAAATGTCTATTGCGTTAGACATTTGTATACGCGTCACTGTACTTAATACTAGATCATTTTTTTCGTAATTTCAAAACCAAAGCGAATATACGCTACAAAAAAAATAAATATTAAACTATTTCGTAAAATAAATAGCTTTAAGTACACCCTGATAATTATATCCGATCGACTTCAATATTTTACTAACCTTATTTTTAAGCGTATTGTAATAAGTTTTGGGCCAGCACTTCTCAAAATGTAACAAAAAAATAATTTTCTTTTTATAAAAAACGGGCACCGGGAATATAGACCAGATGCTTGATGTACCTGATCAAGTTTGAAAATGCGCAATGATTTCTTTTCTCTAGTGACTACTAAATACTTATAATATTTGGTGGCTTATTTTTCGTAGATCTGTTTAATAAAAAACAAATTTTTCGTTATCCTAACAACGTAATGAGATTGGATTTATTTCGATTTTGACTTATGTCTCGCAAGAAAAATTTGTAATAAAAAAAACAAGAAATCAAAATGTGTGTCGTGTGCGTTTTCACGTTGTTCTGCACCATGGTATATTTTGGAATTGTGATGAATTTCAAAATGCTGTTATTTAAACTTTTTGCGGCTGTTTTTGGAAACAACTCCGTCCGGAACAAAAACTGCGTAGCATTGCGAAACGTGAACCGATCCAGCAGTGACGGATGTGAAAACCAAAACGAATCCTACGACAATATACACGAGCGGAATTCTGTATGTTATCCCAATAAATACTGTTGTATTAGTTAATACTGTTGTTGAAAAAATATCGTTTTTAGCATTCGGTTCGTTTATTTACACAAAATACAGAACATTGTGAAAACGTGTTTTTTAGAAATTAAGTATAAATTTAACTACGGTCAATATTTGATGTATAGCATATAAAAATGTAAAATAATGTAGTTACCTAAATTTAAATAGTTATCTTAATTTAAATTAACACATTTGTATTACACGCTCGAAATTCGAGGATCTCAATTTTTTCTCTCTGGATTAATCTTTTTCGTTTACTACCCGTTGCGTGCTACAATGCGTTTACGAATAACGTTCGTATGTAATGGAATCACAAACGCAACTAAATACGAGTAGGATAACTTCACAGAATCTAAACTAGAAAAATGTTTTCATCGACGCGACAGTGGAGACGGATAAGATAAACTATAATTGCGCACAGTACAATAATGTATAGTAGTAGTATGAGTAGCAAGATTGGATTAGACAGATATTAAATTAAGACATTCCACGATTATTCTATATTCGATAAGATATAAAATTTAAAATTATTTTCAAAAGACAATAAAAATTAACGGCGACGACAATAATTGATTCGCGCAGATTCTCATAAACTGTACTTGTACTGTAACTGCGCGATGGAAATCGTATAGGGGGGTTTTTTTTTTAATTTGGCCGAATATCGATTCGGTCTTGTATTAAACCGAGGGAGAAAAGCGATTTTGTCGAAAACGGGCAATGCCCAATACCGTACAACGTAATATTAAAACCTTTATCCGAGCGTTAAGAACAGTATTCGTGACGTGTTTTAAAAAAATTTATCTCATTCACATAAGCTACAGTGCTAGAAATATTATTGGAAATCTATCGTTTCATTGATTAAGGCTATTGTGCGCAGCTTCGAACAAACACGACGGGCGTGTGGGTGCCGACTGGATCTTAAATTATATTGTCCGCGCGTACATACATATTACATTTGTGGCGTATAATGCTAACTCATTGTGCCCAAATTTAATATTCAAACGTAATATATCGTCGACGAAATTCTGAGTCGTGTATTTATTACATTCGCTAAACTGGGTGACTTGAACAACAAACGAAATAATGTGGTATATATAAAAAAAAAAAGAACCAAAAAACAAATACATTCAGAATATATGATAAAACACAAACGTTTCAGCGCTCCACTCATATATACAAGTAAATATAATATAAAGAGAACTATGAAAAATTATTATTATCGAATATTTTTTTGCGATTTCATTACAGTATACCACCGTAGCGTTGTAATTACCAAACGGACGTATTAGTTTTTTCTTTTTTTTAACTGTCAGCCGTCCCGTAGTTCGGAACGTTAAAATGTCCCGTTTTATACTCGATTTTTCTTCTGAACGCCTCCCAGTGAATTCGACTTATTGCGATATTAACATATTATATTATCGACAACGTTGAATTATAATTTTAATCCCGTTAATATAGACGATTCCTGCGAAGCTCTTAAGTAAATATTAAACAATATTTTAATTACTAATGTCTATTTTGATTCTCTTGTTTTCGTTTTAAAAAAGAATTGCCACGGATCTTGGAGCATCGCGGACAGTACAACGAGTGCACGAATGCGTGTTTTATTCCGAATTTTTATAATAAACCTATCGTGAAATAACCGTACTGTAGACGAACGGAATCAAACGTTTAAGTGAACCACTTATCACATTATACGCTTTATATTGTCTCGTGGAGTGTCCGAAAAAAAGAAAAAAACATGCTCGTCCGTCGGATTACGGTCTTGACGTAGTAATAATAATAATCATCATCGATATTCCCTATAATGATCCGTGACGTTTAAATCTGGCGTTCAAAACGAAAAAAGATTTTTAATAAAAAACTACTCGTTTAAGAGGAAATTCGTCGTCGTCCCGTTTGTATGCGGTCATACGTGTATATAATATATATTATTACGCAAAAAAAAAAAAACGGATTCCTCTAGAATTTCCGCGAGAAACGACGTTTGACGAAAACGAAAAAAAAAAAAAAATTCCGTTTCAACGATGTGTACGACGTTGATATTCACGACGACTATATTACATTTGTATACACACACACACACACATCGTCGCGCCGTCTATATACACGTTCACTGGAAACATTCACGGACACTACAGCACGTGCGCACATAAAACTCCGTTCATCCGTTCTTGAGCGCACGTAGGCGCGCGATGATTGATCGACGCGTCCGTCGCCACGGATTTACTATAAATAAACAATAATAACGCATTATAATATATTTATTGATATTGTCCGACCGACCAACCGGACAATCCGCCGGTCGCGCTCTACACGCGGCCGCAACAAGCGTCGAAATCGTCAAAGACCTTTCACTTTTCGGCGGGCCCCCCCCTCCCCACATTCGAAAAACGATCCGACATCGCGGCACTTGGTTCGCCTAGTGCAGCAAACGCACTGTTTCAAACGCGATGCCGCGTGTAGGTATTATTAGTAAAATGTAATAGGCGCCGAACAATTTTCGACGAATCGAAACGACGATGGTAAATTATTATTATTATTATTATTATTATTATTATTATTATTATTATTATTATTATTATTATTATTATTATTATTATTATTATTATTATTATTATTATTATATTCCAATAAAAATATATAAATTCAATTCCGTATTGGAATTGAATACTTTTTAAAACGCGACTGAAAATCGAAACTAATTATTGTATTACGCATTTATACAATATTATATGCCAATACTGTACTGTAATTTTTAGAAGTGAAAAACTGTTTCGCCGAACTTTTATACAAATCATTCTGTAAAATGGGTATAAACAAATGTTGTTTACACGATTTAAGGACACGAAACCGATTGATTTCTCTTTCAGCTCTGAATCCAAACAATATTTATAATAAAATTATTAATTTTTTGTTCTTTCAAATACCGAGCTAGAAGACGGATATATTATAAATTGTCTTAATTTAACACTTTCTTTTCCCGACATTTCCGTAATTGTTCTAACGCAAAGAATACAATCGAAAATTAATAATAATAAAAAACGATACCCGTGAAATAAATCGTCAATCACATTATACGTTTTTATATTGTATTAACCAGTTGACGTTTTATAACGTACATGTTTTTATACGTATACTGTTTCAATAATATTTAAATATAATATATATATATCGAAAATCCGTTAATCACGATTTATTTTTAAGTGCTTGAATTTTTGAAAAACCGTACAAAAAAATATACGAGTAATGAACTTGTCGAGTGTATCGCTTATAAGAAACGTTTATTTTCCCTTTTTATTGTTGGTTTGATCGAAAAATAGCGTTTGCTTATTAATTAATCTCCTGAAAAATGGAAAATTACGGTTTTGGCGAGAAAATTCATAATCCATAACATCCGTATGGGGCGCACACACTCGTACACACACACAATTTCACGAGTCCTAATTTCGTCGGGTAAAAGTGTAGTGTTCACGATTTCTTCTCGTACGCGTTTCTTTTTTTTTTTGCACTTCACAGTCGATTATTATTATTATTATTATTATTATTATTATTATTATTATTATTATTATTATTATTATTATTATTATTATAATTATTTCCACGGTACCGCAAATCAGCGACATAAATTCGTTTCACAACATCCATCTCGCACACGTTATGTACTATACACATATTGTTGAATGTGTTATTGAGAAAACAGTCGAATGTCGCACGTCATTAAATGAATCACTTTTTGTAAAAAGGGCATATGTTACATTTTTTGTTAAAATCATTTTATTTTAAATTTCTATTTTTTGTGTGTATTGGACCCCCACCTGCCATCCTGGTTCATGTAGGGAAAAGTACCTACTCGGAAGTTCTTAGAAAGCTGAGAACTGGAAATCTGCGTACCGAGACTTCGAATGTTATAACGTCGTTACGGAGAACAAAGGGTGGATACCTGCTGGTCGGACTGTGTAAGGACACAGGTGATAGCACAGAGCTGATTAGAGCGCTTGGCGAAACAGTAGACGAGCAGGCTATGGTCAAGATCAGGGGTCGGCAACCTTTTTAACCATGCGGGCCATTTTTTTTTTCAATTGTTCATCAAGGGCCACATTAATAAAAAAAAAAATTTACGTATGATATAATACTAATAATTGTATTTCTATTATATTTGATAATTTTACATGGAAATATGAGTATAAAAAAATACAAATTTTACTGAAAAAAATTTAATTGAATAATGAATTGTATATTTGTAAATTAATGCGATTTTTGTGCCTGCAATTTATTAGTTAATTGTTCAATATAAATTCAATTTGTATTGTTGAATTGAATACTTTTAAATGTTCATCACTGAAAAGTGAAACTAATTATTGTATTACTTTACAATAGAAAATGTCTGTTCACATATATATGTACTTGCAAACGTCGCTATAAGTTTTTGTGCGAATTGTCTGATTCCAGGGAATGTAGATATTGGAAGACAACTATAAAATTGAGGCAAACTAGTTCCTTCCCTAAAAGAATTTTTTAGAACCTCGTTATTTTGAAGTTCAATGACTTCCATTTGTATTTTTGTTCTTTCAAATACCACTAGAAGACGGATATAATTATAAATTGTCTTAATTTAACATCATTAAATCTTGTTGAAAATTTCCGTTGTTCAATGATACAATCGAAAATTTAGGTTTAATAATAAATCCCACTGCAATGGTATTTCAAAAGATTATACGATTTACAACATGAAAAATGATATAAGATTTTATATCGAAATTATTGTACAATAGTTTTAATAATATTTAAACATTTTAATATTAGTATACATATCAGTGAGTAATTTTCCTTTGCCTTGTAATTTTATATTTAATTTAAAATTTAAAATGATTAAATTTATTTTTCTAAAATCACCAATGATATTTTCATAAGTTGATTTATGTTCACTATCATAATGCCGTTCTATGTTATATTCTTTCATTACTGCTACTATTTTTTGACAAATTAAACATAATGCTTTACCTTTGTTTTCGACAAAAAAGTATAAATCAACCCAAGAATTATTGAAAAAACGATGTTCATCACAAATTTTTCTTTTTTTAGTCACCATAATGTTTGAATTTACTTGTAAAATGAAACTATTACAAACGCAGACAGTCACACGTACGAACGTAATCATGGAGCATACTAATCGCTAAAATCGCAAAGTAACGATGACTGAGTAGTGCAGTCAATTATTATCTTCGACTCCGACCAGATAATAATAATAATTTTATAGATTAAAGTATTAAACTGGCTATATAACTATATAGTATAAACATTAACTATTAACGATTAGATTAGATTTTATTTATAAAGGAAAAGGAATTAAATAATATTGAAAATTATATGAAAAATATTATTGAACAAAGTTACGGAGAACAAAGGGTGGATACATGCTGGTCGGACTGTGTAAGGACACAGGTGATAGCACAGAGCTGATTAGAGCGCTTGGCGAAACAGTAGACGAGCAGGCTATGGTCAAGATGATGGAAAATTACACTAGGATATTGGTTCAAGATCTCGACGAGTTGGTTGAAGAGGAGGAGATTAGACAGGCGGTGGCGTCGACCATTAGCAGAGATTCTTAAAGTATTAAAGTTGTCAGAGTGATGGACATGGGCAGAGGGCAGAGACGGGCCATCTTGTCGATGACAGACGACGATGCGCGTTTGATAGTTCAAACCGGTCGCCTTCGGGTAAGTTTTGTTAATTGCAGAGTCCGTGTGTGGGAACTTAGGAGGTCAAGAAGGTGCCCTAAATGTTTGGGCTCTGGTCATGAGGCAAGAACGTGCACCGGCCCGGACAGGCGCAACTGCTGTCGCGAATGCGGGTCAGTAGGACACGTGGCGGCAACTTGTACTGCTGTGGTAGAGAAAAGGCAGACTTTTAAGGCGATCTTGGTCCTTGAAACCGCGGGCAAGTCGACTCAACTGTCAGCATGATTGAAATTCCACAGATTAATGTAGGGGTGCGTGGTATGGCGCAGGACCTAATGATGGTCCAGACAGGGCATAGTATTAATGTAGATATCATAGTAGTCAGTGAACAGAACCGAAATGGAAGAGAAGAAGAAGGATGGTTCAGTGATAAAAAGTCCTTCAGGTCGAAGGTCACTTTAAGTATTTCGGTGTCGTTTTTTACAATAAGCTAATGTTTAAAACGCATGCTGAGGTTGCTGCGGCTAGGGCGTCAACGGCAATTGCGCAACTGGCCAGGTTAATGCCCAACGTTGGCGGTTCAAGCCAACTGACTAGGAAGCTTTTATCCGCTGTGGTGACTTCGAGGTTAATGTACGCCTCTTCAACGTGATCGCCGACGATGGGGGTCGGTGGTAAGAAGATTATGGAACGCGTGTATAGAAGGATAATTCTAAGCGTGGCTTCTTGCTATTGCACGGTGTCAGGTGAGGCGGCTGTGGTTATTTCAAGTATGCCACCGATTCATCTACTAGCGGATAAGAGAGATTGGCAGTACGAAACGGCGAGGACAAAAAAGCGACGCATGAGGCCATGCTTGTGCGATGGCAACAAGAATGGGATAACGCGTTAAACGGGAGAGTGACGTATATCCCTGTTTTAGCAAGATGAACGAGGAAATTCGGCGAGATTGACTTTCACTTAAGTCAATTTCTATCGGGTCATGGATGCTTCGGTCAATATCTCAAGAGATTCCATTTGAGGGCAGAAGAAAAATATATAATATGCGGATGTATACTGGATGATGTTGAACACGCTGTCTTGAAATGTGATGCATGGCACAATTGGCGACGGGAATTATGGCTAGACCTTGGAGTTGCGGAACTTTCATTAGAAGAGCTGGTGCCTACGATGCTGAGCAGCGAGGGTACATGGATCAAGATATCGAATTATATAAGAAGGGTCATGAGGGCGAGAGAGGACGAGGAGCGCAGAACCGAGAGGATGCCACATCCTTGAAGGACTGTTTCTCTTGTTCTTGTATAAATTAGTTTTTTTTTAAGTATTTGTCTCTGTATAGGCTAAGCCCTATGTGTATTTTATGTTACTTTTTGTTTAGTTTATCATAAGCCTAGTATGTGTTAATGTATATTGTTTCTTTGAAATAAATGAGGCACCATGAGGGAAAGCATTAAGGAAACTTAGTACTCCTTCATGGTTGCATTTAAACAGGAAAAAAAGGTCAATCATATTGTGTATTATAATTAATTTCGTATAAATACCAAGTATCTCGTGTACAGTGTTACGCAAATAAATGAATTATTTACAAAGTTACCGTATTTTAGAATTCAAGCAGTTTTTATCATTTCCCGAAACTTTATCTGTTAAAACTTTGTGCTCTTTTAACAAAAAACGATTCAAATACGATCTATGTTTATACTTTTTGCTGTGGAAATAGCGTACGTCTAATAATTTAGTACAGTGTTTCACAACCTTTTTACCACCACGGGCAACTTTGATAATATTTTATAGGTCGCGGACACCACCCCAATTTCACGAACACTATGAAAATCTTTTTTTTGGCTCATTAACAAGAATACACAAAACTAATAAAAAAAAAAAAAATGTTGATTTTTATTATAACTTTACGTTACATTTCATTTCTATACTTAATACTAAACTAAATAATTTACTTAATGTGATTTTTGTGACTGCGTTTCATTGACCAGTTTTTCAATTCTCCGACGAATGGGTTGGCTCGTAGCAGCTATGCGCATGTCGTCACTTACGTTCAAACGATTTCTCTGTGTATTCTTTTACTATTTAAATAAATATTTTTTTCACTATTAAAAAAAAATAATAATAATTTCCAATAGAAATCGAAAAAAAAAACAATCTATGGGACCCCACGGGGACCACCAGTTGGCTTAGTAGGTCAGTGATGCGACTGAGCTGAGACCGGCGGCGGTGATGTACTCGGGGACACGTGAATTGACTCCTGACGGAGTTTCAAAGGGGACATATTGAATTGGTCACGGGCAACGCCGTGCAGGATCCAGGTTAGGCCGAGGGGAGGAAAGGATTCGACGCCCACAATATCCTCTCCCCCACCATAATTGAAACGGCGGTTGTACTATACGCACGTTAATCGTGTTGTGGAAGGGGATGCTCAAAATGATTTCTCGCGCACCGATCCTCGGACATCTCTGCACTGTAGGCGTTTGCGGGGGAGAGGGGAACCGCGTATTATCGTAAGGCGCGCGCGGTTGACACGTACGGCGCAGTGCTGGGAGGACCACCACCAAACACTGCGCAACGCGTTTTACGACCATTAGCGGTGGCCGGTCGTTCTTTTTTTTTTTTACGGGGTATGGTAATTAATTACGAACGAGTTTCGTCGTTTTTTTCCCTTCTATATTATACCGTCTTCTACCGCCGCGGTCGATGGCAATAATAATAATAATAATAATTATTATTATTATTATCGTCTATAGCAGTTGGCCACGTATACGCACACGGAATAAGACTCGTCGTATTAATATAAAAAAAAAACACACACACACAAGAGTGTGCGCGTATAATAATAATAATAATAATAATAAGAGTCGCCGCCGCGCGGTCGCCGAGGTGTCAGCCGATACAAATTGTTGAGGTGGGTGGCCACCATCATGTGACGATAACATCGCCGCCGGCACCTGAGAACCGGAGTTTTCGGTCGTTCCGTGTTGCTTATCGGTCGCCGTGCGCGCGATGATTCAATCCACTCAACAAGCCAATACGTTACCTATATGGTTGTAGTGTACGTACACACCGCGTGCCAAACCAGTTCTCTCGCCGCCGCCGCGTGTTTTTTTTTATTATTATTGTATATTTATGTATTTTGTTGTATTTTTTTTTCCTCTATTCTTATTTTTATTGCGATCCAGATGACACACACACACACACACACAAGCGCGCGCGCCAACACGGCCCCAAGACCATTGTGAGGATTGTCTGACGACATACGATCAAGATTACACGCACTACTCGCAACACATATTATTATTATTATTATTATTATTATTATTATTATTATTATTATTATTATTATTATTATTATTATTATTATTATTATTATTATTATTATTATTATTATTATTATTATTATTATTATTATTATTATTATTATTGTTATTATTATTATTATTATTATTATTATTATTATTATTATTATTATTATTGTTATTATTATTATTATTATTGTACACCGCAATCACTTGGTATAAAACAAGGTAATGTGCGCGTACACGCAATATTGTTTCAAGTAGTGTCCGACGGCGCTTTTTTTCGTTTTTCACATATTTGGATTTCGAGCGGAACGAAAAATTGTATTGGTTTTTTACAACGATGAGTTTTTTTTTTTTTTTATACGTTTGTATCCGAAAATTCTATCGGACGAAGTGTGCTCCGATCTTTACAGTCGTGGTTTGTTTCCGGCAACAAATTGCACCTACAGTCGATAGAGTGGTACTTTTTTTCGATAAAAACATCTGTATAATAAGAAAAAGACGAATTGGAAAATTATCGAAAAATGACGTAAAAACGATTAAAAAAAAAACGCGATTTCGACGTTATTTCTATTCGTAATTCTGAAACTAATAGTCGTTATAGACTATTATAAATATTCATTTATGTTTCGCTAATAAACATAAAAATTATGCCCACAACAATGTAAACATATGTGTTAACGGTTCCACGAGCGGCAATAGTATTCGTCTCGTGTGTAGCGATAAATAACATAAAATTAACGCGTATAACCCATACGTTTGTGAGTATCAAAGTATTATTAAGTGTAAAAGAATTCTATTGTACAGAATTTTTTTTGTACTGTGCACGTAAAAGTGTGTATAGTTTCTCAGAGACTTTTTAAACATATTTTACGTTCACTTTCGTTTTCTTTTTCTTTTTTTTTTTTTATCTCGTACATCCGAGTGTCCAATTACAATTGTCTCAAACCATTCTGTTCGGCCATAATATTTTGTTTACGGACATCGGGGCCACTCCTACACTTTCTCTCACAAAATACCGCACATATTTCATATATATATATAAAATCATTCACCTAATCAATTTCGATATACACATCTCAACACCATGTACCATTACCACGTGGGCCATCACACGCGTTATCCGCACTCTTAATGCGCGTACGTAAGAGCGATTAATTCGCGAACTGCTCGCAAAACGCGTTTCACCGTGAAATATTGTTACTCGCGCGAAAATCGTTTACTCCTCAATAATATAACCGGGGGAATTTCATTCGGCTCGCTCGTCGGTTTTTCTTTTTTTTTTTTCAATATTACGTAAATGTCCTTTTGAACGTCGAAAAAAAATAATTCATGCGATTAGGAAAAACAAACGTGTACGCAATTTTTAAAACGCAATAATTTTTTTTACAAAAAAAAAAAAAAAAATTGTACGTACATCGTTCTATATGGATTGTCAATTTGTTTGTCGGTTTTTTAGGTTTTTTTCTTTTTTGTAATTTAATGCAAAAACAATTGTATTTAATGTTTTTATATTCACGTGTACACAGTACTAGTGTACTATAATTTTATTATACGACGAAATTTGGAGATAATATAATTTAAATCATGATTTTTATATAGATCTCTTAACGTTTAATGTTTTACAGTTTCACGTTAAAAGTATATATTTTAACAACGTCAAAATTTTTTTTTTTGAAAAATATTGAGAGTCGGCGAAAGGGAATTTTTTACACTTATATATATATATATATATTTATACATATAATATATATGTACGCATATATTTTTACATTCATGCATATATAATGTATGTATATGGTTTTATGCGTAGGTAATACCAATTACTATACATTATACTTCTTCTCGTTAAGTCCGTATAGGTGGACGACAGTAAATCATACAAGACTTAATACCTTATATAAATAATATTTTATGTTTCTCGCGCTCGTCTCTTTTAATTATCTCGGTAAAGTTATTGCCAGAAAGGAGCAGTGATTACAACAACATTTTTCAAAAGTTTAATTCTCGACCAAATTTTTTTTATATACGATTAATAATATTACGTTAGATATTAATTGCTACATAATTTCTCAATACACGTATAACGACAATATTTTATATTTTATTCTCGGAGATTATCATTGAGCATCGATACAGTTATACCGCAGGTATTATATCCGCAAACGAAATCTATGCGGTTGGTATATAATGATGTGCAGTGATGTATTTAGAGGAAGAGATTAGGAAAATATATCTCTCTCCCTTGACGTTATTTTTTTAAACTTACTCGTTCATTTAGTCTTTTTTTAATGTTTTAAATGCTTTTTTATTAAAACGTTGTACAATTAGTTTCGACAATTGTTTTTACAAGATATTAAATACAAAATAATAGAAATGTGAAATGAAAACTACTAGAATTTATATGAGCAACCCGGAGTTGTGGAAAAAGGATAAGGTGGCGATTGGCAAGGATGACAGTAGGAGATTGGGAAGAGAGAATGTGATGAGCATTAAAAGCATTTTTGAGGGAATTGAGTAAAAAATGGAAACATGAGCGTTTAAAGAATAAATAGGGACAATTGAGAAGTACATGATTAATGTCGTGGATGGCAGGGAAGTCATGAAAAGTACAAAGGGGAGAGTCATTAAGGGACGTTTATAAGGGACGGATAAGGCAAAGGAGCTCAGAACAATCAGTGTTACCCGAAAGTAAATTACGTAATAGCTTTGATAGTCATATCGTGCGTCTTTTTACAGGCTACCGCGTTTGTGACCACGATAATGACGGTAAATTAAAAACTAAAAAAAGTAGTATAATTCTTGCAGTGGGATTAGAAGTTCTGGATTTTAAGAAAAAAGTAGATCTTCATATAATAATAATGGGGACCGAGGTGGAATACAAATACAATTTTTCTATTTATAAGTGAACAAAACATCTTCGATGGTATTAATAGAGATATTCAAAATTCTATTCTTGATTTTCGAAAAAAAGGCAAAGAACTATCGGAACGCCAATTCACGAACATAACGGCAGAATAAACAGCTCACCAAATCCTTGTCAGTGGGAATGTATATATAAATATTAGGCGTTTTTAACCAAATGTAATCAGGTCACTGTATTTTATAAACAAGTCGTTTTTGCGGTTTTGGTTAAAACTTTGGTAATAAATTTTGGTTTTAGGTTACTAATATTTTATAACCAATCAAATGTAATGGTTATGTTGGCTGATTATTGATAATATAGGAAATGCGATAGTGGGATGGAAGCCAAACCGAGAATCCACAAAGATGATTATTATGTTTATGGTTTATATATTTATATAGTTGTACGAGTTTTATAAAATTGTATTTTCATGTTTTGTAACACAAAATCATTTATGAACATTTATTTCCTATTATCTCTTAATAACAAACCACAGACACGTGGTTTTCGCGGGTCTTTGACCAAAAACGAAAACTGTTTGATACACAAAACTGGTTATAATAAATATGGCCGGGTTAATCGCGAAAACACGCCAATCATATAGTCCCGTGGCTTGCGGTGGTTAAGTAGATAGAATTGGTCTCTGATATACTCATCACTGGGGCCCGGATTCATATGCTATAAAAATCTTAAAAATATGCATTTGTGTCCTTATTTTGTAAAAATATATCCTTAAAAATAGAAAATATGTTGAATAAAAAAAAAATCTTTAATTTCATTATTTTTGATATCATTACATAAAATTATTTTATATTATGATTAATTTTTAACGGTGATTTCGGCATATTGTGATTTCAATCTGAAAAATCAATAACGAAACGTTAACTAATTAAATGTAAACGTAATGTCGACTCGTCCGAAATAGTTTGTTTCGCGTATTTTTCTAGGAATTCGAGGTGGCATTGATTGTTCAATTTATTAAAAGGCATATCTGCTGAAACCGTTGCATTACACATGTCCCGAAAGAAAGATGATTTTTCGAAGTTCAATTTGAAATTAATGTTTGATTTTTTTTCCTAACGAATTTGTACGTGCAACTACCGCACATTTGCGTTTTCCATTTGATAAATGTTGGATAACTGTGAAACGTTTTTCGCCTTTCACTTTGACGTTACGTTTTAAACAGTGCAAAACTGAGCAATTTGTAGAAAAACTACCTCTGTATTCGGCAACAAATCCGCCAAGCCTACTAGACGTTGTCGCGCTAAATTTCGGCATTTTAAATATAAATAAATAAAATTTAATGAAAAAAAAAGAAAATTACGCGCACTCGGATCACGACAAACACGGAGAAACGCGATTAAAATACGATTCACGGAGACTTACTCAACATCAGATTGCTACAGATGACTAGTCCCGACAGGGTTTCTATAATATACCAAAGTAACATATCAGATACGATAAGGTTCGCCTCGTAAATTGTATCGACATATAAATACGATTTTCTAATAATATAATTACAATCGAAACATTACATATTATGCGTTTAAAAACCGTACGTGTACCAAAGAAAAATCTTAAAATACACGTGTCGAAAAACGTAAAAATAAAACTTTGTATTTCGGATCTATTGACTATCTATTCAGACTTGTAGCTCGTCTGGCTACTTTTTGGACTGTTTAAAAAAAAAACAAACAAATCCATATAAGTCCGAGCCCTACCAATCAGCGATTTTTTTTTTTTTAATTAAACAATTTATTTACAATACGAGTACAACAAACAATAATCAACACAATACACTCGTTTAATTTAAAATAAATTATTTATGAAATCGTGGAAAACTGCACAGCTAAAAATTCCAAGGAAAGGGGGAGGGGACCATCATATACGCCATTGGAAAAGTTGAAAGTGTGACGACACTAACACACATACAATTATTGTTGAAACGTAACGGCGGCGGTTAAACGAGCGCACCAATTACACACACACTACACAACAAAACGCCTACCGTATATTATGTGTGTATGTGTGTGTACAGTGGCTTACAACGAACAGATATACGTACAATAACAATAAAAATATTAATAATAATAATAATATTATTATTATTAATCACGCGACCGCCTCTCGAGCCGATCCCGGATAATCCTATTGGCGGTCGCTACTGGTTTTCTTTTTCTCCACTGACCGCGTACTTACTTATTATTATTATTATTATTATTATTATTATTATTATTATTATTATTATAATGCGAGAATGCGAGTCTTTGGTTTTTGAATTCAAAAAGGATAAAATGAATAAATAGAAAATTTATTTATTTTTTTTCTAATCGCATATTATTAAAAAAATAGATTCTCGCATTTATGACGGTGTATCGCGCAGTTGTGGATATATTATAGTAATAGCGTCTACAAAATATTACATCGTGCAAAATCGTTTATTTACTTTCGCTTATTGTAGTTATTTATTTGTACATGTTGCCGAGTAGAAAATAATATTATTGATGGCAAGAAACTTGATACTAGTGAGTAGTCGCATTTTAATTTTTCTAATAGTTCGCGAGAAAACGCTGCGCTACAAGACGAATCGAGTGAAAACATCACTTCAGTTATTTAATACTTACCGGCAAATAATAATTTCAATTATTCGAAATTATATAATACAATTTTTACTTTATACGTGTATTTTTCTTGGGGAGCAGGGAGTGTACGTTATTAATATTTTTTCCTCGGCCTTATTTTTTCCTCCTTAGCCAAATTTTCGATACAAAAATTACCGCTGGGTATATTATTATGAATAAAAATATTTATTATGTACAGTAAACGTATTTTATTATATTGTTCTGTGCAATGATACGACGAAAATAGTCGAAGAATCGTGATATACTTATTCGGCTATACTTATATATATATATATATATATATATATATATACACGCATTCGATTGAATAATAAGATTATAACAATGATGTTGAATCGAAAACAAATGACAAGGCAAAATTAAATAATTTTCAATTACTTCCCGTGGTGTTCTCTATACATTGTTGACGTAGATTTTAGATGACCACTGATATTTACACAGTCATCATCGTATAATATATTTAATATACTCGAAGTACGCTTTCATGTACATTATGCACCTGTATCATCTGTATAAACTATATATATGTATATAAATTATCCGTTTTGTAATTTAATTAATTTCTTTTTTATTACTGTGTTTTATTCAATTCGATTAAACGACGCATGTAAATAAATAATTTATCCAGTTAATTGATATTTATAAAAGTAACAAAATTATGAATTATTTTAACTTTTCACTTCATGTTATTCAATAAAATCTACACGTTTCATTTCACTGATACGGATCGAATATATATATATATATATATTTAGCATGCATTAGCGTATTTGAGGTACGGTAAACCGTCGCCTCTCCTCTCCCCCACCACTCACTGATCAGCGCATATTTTCGTATTTAATTCTTTTGTAAAATTTGCAATTCGTAAATATAAGAAAAACAAAACACACGAATCTACAAATGTTATCAAAAACAACTAACACAATTGTATTTGTTATTGAAAAATTGTAAAAATAATAACAGAAATTGAAGAGGAGCTGCAGTGTACAATCATTGCTATAATTGACACAAATCGTCTCGTTTTTTCGGCATAATTAAAAAATTTATGAATGACATACAAAAATAATTGTCGAAAAAAAAAAAAGGAAAGAAATAAAGAACTGTTACAAGAAATACTGAACAAATTTACTAAAGGACTTCAAGGCGATTTGTATAGGTAAAAATAAATAACAACATATTATAGTTATACGCATGAAAAATGATGTTGTATTTGAGATTATTTAAGCATAATAAACATAAATATATATATATATATATATATATATAAATATAAATATAAATGTTACGTATGTAAATAATAAAAATTACGCGATAACTTTGACGGCGAGGAAACGAGAATTCATTCGTTTCAGTCAGTATCCCACGCATGTCGAATTTATTTTTGCCCTATCTTAGAAAACAATTTTATTTATATAGAATTGTATTCGGTTTGGAATACTTAAAATGTCGCGTGGCAAATTATAAAAGAGAAACGTTGCCGTGTATAGAAAACATTTCAAATTTGCGTAAGGTAATTGGAAATTTGTTTAAAAAAACGACGGGATTGTTTGAAAAAAAAAAACCCGTATAATAACATTATACATATACACCTAAACGGGACATTTCCGTTCGTAATTTTTTACAGCCAATTCGTGTTAAATTTAAAACCGTAAACAATTGGGATTTCAAAGAACGCGTTCTTTTAGTTTCCAAACGTTATGTAAAAAAAAAAAAATAATAATAATAAAAATAATATAGACATAATATTATACTACGACGCACACTATATTATAGTGCCGGCGGCAGTCATAAATTCTGAAGCGTGCGCGCGTAAAACACGAAACGCGTTTGCGGTGACAATCCGACGATTATTTTTATTCGGAGTCCACGTGTACGTTAGTTGACAGTGCGTGCGTTCAAACTACGCCAAACATTATCACATTGTCTGATGATGCATCATGTAACAATCGTTATAATAATCAGCGGTGGTCCTGGTGGATCGAAACAGGCGGCAGGGAAATGGAAGCAGTGTCGTCATTTCACGTTTTGGTACATCGTCAACGGTCCGTGTTGTTCGAAAATAAAAAAATAAAGTGTTTTCTTAACAAAAGTCCCTGAAATCGGCACCCCGGATTTCGGTCGATCGTGGTGATTACCACGGGAATACTACGGTTTCGGCGAACGTGACCAGCGAATGTTCTTAGCAAATTACCGATTATATTATCGCAAAATGTTCAGCGATATTATTGTATAACAAAGTTTATGTCGAACAATATATTATTATAATCCCTGTTAATCTTGATGGTGGTTAACTGTATTATTTGTGATCGCGAAGTTTACATTTACTGGATGTAATACATATTTTAAAAAACAAAATAATTCTTATAAAGAAAAAAAATAATTCGAAGTTATTTAAAAAAAAAAGAAAAATAAGCAACATAACAACTACAAATATATATATATATAAAATAGATTTTTAAAAATCCAAAAGGGATGAATAATTTCAAACAAAATTAGTATGAGGGGGGGGGGAGATGGAATATTCCGACTATAATAAGCTGAGAAATGGCATCACTCCGTTTCGACCACTGATTATAATATAAAGTAGGAAAGACTCTTTGCCGCACGGACCCGTCGAGGACGATACTGCAATGATTTCATCGTTTATCCATTCGCACCGGTCCACTAGTAAAATTACTTGCGAGCGATTCGCGAGTACAGATAAAACACAACTTTTCCCTTATAAAAATCCCTCCCCCCCCGAAGCCTTCCCCTCGCGTCCTACCGCATTTCAATGTCGTCGTTCCTTCTCACTCAACGTATATTTTCATGAAAACAAAAAACCGTACGTTTCCGCGGTGATAACGAAATTTCTAGAACGAAATCCCGTTCGCGCGACACGCGCACGGTGACAAATCGTTTATCGTTTTCGTGAGTCAAATGTGTAAGGATAGGAATAGAAGAATAATGTGCTGCACCTCATCCCGTTTCGTGTTGACGTGTGCGGGGATGTCGACGACACAGTAGCCCTCTTATGAAAAATATCTCCCGAAGAAGAAGAAAAAGCATTTCATACCATCGTATGATCGTCGTTTCCTCTTATCTCCGTCGTCCGAAGCGTACTTGCACGGAGACTACGTTCAAAGTGTACAGACACACACACACGCGTATTGTATTTATATACAAATACGCGTATACACACATAGAGAAACAATGTGTGTGTGTGTGTGCGTGGATGAGAGAGAAAGAGAGATGGTTATCGGCCGGTGAAATATACCGCAAGAAATGTAATCGTAGACGTGGGGCCGTCAGGGGTTTCGGCGTTCGTGTCCCAGATAATCATCTGCTCCGCCGCAGCAACAAAACGACAACGACGACGACGACCTATGCGCATACGCGGTAAAGTATGCGCGTACAATACGAGACTGGCTATTTGTTTAATATTAATTGGTTACCGTGTTCCGGAGAGGAGATCGAAAACCGATAAAATGGACCGATCACAAATTTTGAACACGTTTGACGTGGTAGGTACCGAGCGAAATGGGAGAACGCGCCAACAGGCGGGCGGCCGGAATGACGCGGATCTGGTTTCATCCGATATACCCGAACGTCGCGTATTGTATAATATAATAATAAATATATATATATATATAATATTATACACTGATAAACGTGCGGTATCCGTCATATTATCATATACGCCAGACGTCGCGCTGCTGCCGGTGATGCTGCTGCTGCTGCTGCCGGTGATGCTGCTGCTGCTGCTGCTGCGAGCAGAGTAATAATATCCGTTTCATGACTCGTACATAATACTATTATCTTTTGCGTACATCTCGAGTACCGCATTCCTAGACGACTCCGCCACGACGACTCTACGTCGAAAATGGTGTGAACGATTTTCTCGGTTTCGTTTTTTTTTTCTTTTGGAAACGGGTGTCGTTACAAACGGTAAACGTGTACGTAAAATCGGACTTCAGAAAGTTCACGGAAGGGACTGGTATAATGAAATTCGAGTGCTTCGGAAAAAAATATATGTAAAAGTACGTTACATAGGCGTAAAATTAATTTTTTTTTTTTTTAAACCAGTTATTTTTGTTTGTTTTTAAGGATTGACAAAGCGTTTAGTAAGATATCGATTTTTTTTTTATAATCCCTCTATCAACTTGTCGAATTGCTGGAGATTTTTCAGTTTACAAATACTGATGGAAACACGAGAAACACAAAAAAACCACCAAACTTTGAAACGGATCAATTAGCTAAACCACTAATCGGCAACCATAACATATTATTATGATGAATAATATTGGCTTTATTTCTTATCGAAATATGTACATACAAATATACATACGTAATTATTTAGAAAAGTGAAATTGTTGAGCTTTGACAAACTAGATGGAAAACCGTCGAATAGATATTAAGACATCGTCAAATCCTATATGGAGGCTTTAAGCGTTTGTGATGGATCAATATAGTACAATACTCGTATATATATAGACTGAAGACACATTTTAAAATACACACGACTTTTGAATCAAGTTTGTTGGACTCGTATTGAATCCAACGAGACATTTGTATTCATGACGAAAGGGTATTGAACACTTTTGGTAACAATGGCAAAAAAATATAAGAAATTTAAACTCAATAATTAAATATTTTTTTTCTAATAAAATATTTTCTATAATTTACGAATATTATATAAAATATATTTTTATCACGACCATATAATTAAAATAATAATATATAATTTTAAAATTCTGTGTGTGTGTGTGTGTTTTTACCGAGAGATTTTGTGGTGGATATTTATTCAGAAAAGAAAGTAACTAAAAACGATTTTTTTACTTATTAACCCTAGTATGCCTGCCTACAAAAAAATAATTCATAATACCTCCTTGAACAGAGGAGACGAGATAATGCGCCACACGAGCACACGAGAAATTCGCACTTCAACAAAATTAAAAGACATCGACAACGGATAAAAATCGTAAACATCTATGCATAATAATATGTGTAGCACAATTGGAGTAAAAAACTGACATCGAATATAAGTAGCCTAACCTAACTTAACTGTTGCATTCTTTCCGTATGTATATTTAATGCGTATACACTGTTTGATGATAATGTTATTCATTCCTACGGTACAATTGACATAAACTGAAATTTTTCTGTCAAAAAACAATAACTAGGTTGAGCAGAAAAAATATATTCGGGTTTAATTATTAATTGAAAAATACATATTGAAAATTTGGTTACGCCATTAACACTAATATATTTTCGAACTGTTTAAATTAAACGAAATCTTATCTCCGCTCAGAATCGTTTTATTTAACGCAACGGTTTACCGTTGCTTTCATACGTATATAGTCAAAACAAAACTCTAAAATCTGACTAAAATCTAAACTTTAATCAACGTCCACGTGCAGTGCTCCAATTTGGGGGAGGGGGAGGAGCGCGCAAAGGGACTGAGCTCCTCTTCTACATAAAAAAACCAAAATTAGTGTCCCTTTACTACAATTCCTAAAGGAATACAATTCTATATTTTATATTATTATTTTTAATATCTTTATTATGAATACAACATTGCTATATCAAGTATCTATTTGATAATGGCAATTTATTACAGAATATTATTCGACAATTATTTTTAGATTTACCCACAGTTATACTATAAAACTGTATAAATCTGTGGCAGCACAAAGTGTCGTTAATACAATTATTGACGAACCGTTTTTGAAAATTCTAATTCTGATACTGGTCTGCGCGTCACACGTGAAAATCACACTCGTCGCTACTCGTTACAATGACAACCGACCGAATCGTTGTTAGGGAACTTGTTCATTTTACTCGTTTGTGTTGTGTGTATGAAATCACGTATCGGTGTATCCCTGTATAGCGTGAATACATCATGATTTTTTTCTATAAGTTGCGATAACATATTTTAATTTAATTGATTTTTACACATTATTCTTACTTAAATTAAAATGAGTTTATTAGTTATTTATATATATACTCGTATAAAATGTTTTAGAATACTATCCTATTAAAAATTGTACAGAGAAATGTTTTTAATTGAAAAAAAAAGGATACGGTTAAACATTAGGTTATATATTAATAGTAAACTGAAGGATGATGAAGCCTCTCCCCACGGTTATGTGGTATAGAATATATTTCAATTTGGAACGCTATTTTTCAATTTCCAATTGAGCTCCACTACTTTATATTTTCCAATTCGAGCACTGTCCACGCTACGTTTTTTGCAGATATTAAAATAACGAATATTCTCAAATAATTAATTTATTATTATTATTATTATTAAATATGTCAGATTATAATGTATTTTATAATGATTTATACAGAATTATTTGATTATAATTATGCAACCCGTTCCCAAAAAAAAAAAAAAAAATGTTATATTCCATTGGGTCACGCGTTATAATACGCACAAGAGACGAGAATGTATAACGCCTCGGAACGTCGGGGCTATGTTTTATAATATCGCCCCGGTTGTCTTTAATTTTAATTTTTGTCGCACCGACTACTGAGAACTGTTTTCGTGTTATGACAATCGGATATACGGGATTTTCTTTTTCTCGAAAAATAACATAATTGAATTCGTTTGTGTTCTTATCTGAACGTGAATAAATATACGTGATTTGGACGAAAAACTCCACACTGCTGCACAAGTCCTCGTCGCTACTACACACCCGTCCGCGCATTATAATTATATATTATTTTATATACGTGCGCGCGTGTACACAACTATATTATTATTATTATTATTATTATTATTATTATATGAGAAGTTAAGTATAAAACATTTTTTTTTCTTTACTGTATCCGCTTAGTCGTCGGCGACGTTGTCCTCATAAAACGTCGGTATAACCGAATTACCGCTTTAATCACGTGATTTCACACAGCAGGACCGCCATCATCAGCACTACGCACGCGCGCTCGCGTCCGCGTTCCTACCGTGTTTTTTTTTTTTTTTTTTTTTCGGTTTTTCGTACAAGACAAACGAGTTCTTATTATTATACATATACCGCCGAAAAAACAATCTGGTTATGGGCGAAATGTACGTGGAAACGTTACCGAGTATTACGAGCTGAGAGTGTGGAACGAGCAGCCAGCAACACACTATAACCCTATAATAATTTTTGTGCCCGGTGTACGATGAAAAAAATAAATAAATAAATCTAGTAAATATCAAAATGAATAATGACTATACGCGGTGGTTGACTCACTGGAATCTATTGTGCCGCGGCGGGCACATGCAAGCGTATAAAACGTGTTCAACTATAAATAATATAAATTATATTGTACACTGTATTAGAACTTTATATACTTATTTTTGTTTCTAACTAAATTATCGGTTTAAATCATATTTTTTTTTCGCTCCTATGCGGCGGAACGTAATTCTTTTATTATTATTATTATTATTATTATCTCCGTTGTTCTTCTAACGAACATTATCTTTATAAAAATAATAAAATACGTATATATTTATAAAACGTACGTGTAAACAATAAATTTCGCTTATGTTAGGCACAGTTCGAATAACATGGCGGGCGTGACAGTGACGGGGGACTTTTAAAAATATTTCACGCGAGAAAATACATTATTGATTTTCCGGTTACCGTGCGACCAACGATTTCAACGCGTGCACGAAATGTGTCTGGAGAAAATTAAGATTGCGAGGAGAAAATTTCCGTCACTTGGCCGCCAATGAACAATTTCTCTGCAGTTGATCCGACTACCTCTGTAATTTTTTTTTCCGAAATAGGCCTTAAATAACATTCGGCGCCTTATGAGATTCTTCCGTCCGTTTCCATCGTGGCCAACGTATACATATTTATATTGATTTCCACGGTTATCGATCTATTGTTTGTAAGAGTTGTTGTAGAATATTTCGTTCTTCAGCACGATTCTGATAAAAGACTTACGAGGCTATACACGCCGTATATACGTAACATTCGTCATAGGAATATTCTAAAAACATTTCAAACGCACGAACACAACAATAATTCACAGCATACACCCCTCTTAGGAGTGTTTGTATCATAAGTATCTTAATCTGAACAATACCGGGTACCCAGCCGAACAGCGGCTATAAATACAAATTATATTCATAATAAAGTAAATATAACTTATAAAATACTATATCAACTCTATATTCTCAATGTGAACTGCGTAATTATATTTCACTTCGTGTTCGTGCCGCCGAAATTTTATTTGAATAAATACGATTTATTTTTAACACAAAATTATATTAATCTAATTATATTATACGCAATACGTATTTTTAAAAGTTTCTAATAAATTTAGTAAATATTAATATGTATTATTATACATATTAATATTTAATAAGTAATGAATCGAGCTCGAATATTAACCGCGGTGGTCGTTGCGGCAGACTTAAACGTTTTCAACTATAATAAATAATAATTAGGACTGGAATTTAACGTCCTAAAAAACATCTCAAAAGTGCCCTTAAAAAAAAAATGCAAAAATGTCTTAAAAAAACTTTAAAAACTCAAATAAAGCATTTAAATTTATTCATTATAGCTTAAGAATTGGAAAACATTTTTATTAATGATGCTACGGTAGTGTATTTTTTTTGTTTTTTGTTTTTAATAGTATCGTATATTGTTACTTGTTTAAAAATAACTTTGTAAAAACTTTTATGCCGAATTCGTTAACATATTTCGTTAATCGATTCGATTTCGACGTTTTTACTTTTGGCGTATTGAACTAAATCTCACACGAGATACAGAATCACAACGAATGCTGCTTTTTAAGACAAAAAAAAAATCATCTCGCACTTCACATTTCTTATAATGAATTGTATTCATTCCAAGTCGCCGCCACAAATCACAATAACAGTATTATATAATTAATTAACACAGGCAAAATAAAAAAATTTATTATTTTACTCGTATAACATTCGTTTAGGACTCCATTGCATATATTAATCGTTTTACAGTAATATATAAATAAATAAATATATATATAACATTGAAAGTCTTTAACTTATTTAAATAGCAATACTGTATTTGTTACTGTTTAACTCCTTCTAATTTACCTGACTCCATGGCGGTAGGTAATAATTTCACCAGTTATAATAATATTATTTCAAACAGTTTAACGCGATACTTTTCAATAGTTTAATGACACCAGAGTAATAGCACCTATACAATATACACGTACATATTATATACTTTATATTACTAGGTATATAATATTATGTGTATGCAGTGTTTTCAAAGTAATGTTAACGATTTAAACGTTATATAAATTGCAAACTTTTAATTACGTTCGTTTTAAATACCTGTTATGGATTGAAAAATCTCCTGCAAGTTATTAAACATAAACGTATATAACGACGCGTTAATTCAAGATTTACTCGGGTAACGCTTTGAATATGAAATGTATGACGTGTCACAAAACGTATGGGTATAGAAATAATATTTTTTACTATCTTCTTCCAAACTTAAAAATGAATATATGAAATTATTAATTGATTTTTCTGGTATACGGGTTAACGCATACAGAAGCACATTTCAAATCAAAAAACACATATTGGCAGTATTTTAAAAATATTTGAGATCATTTTTATGTAAATCTTACCATCGCAAAAGTTCTTACATATATATATATGTATAAGACGAGAGAAATCTTTTGGGCCCGGAGATTTCCGTAATCGACCATCCCTAAAATGTCTTTTGTAGTGAACACATTTATATGGATATCCATTTGTAATCATAGCTAGAATGACACTGTCCTAATTTCATCACTTTTTTTCTTAAACTTCTTAACCAACGCAATTCGATAACTCGTTTATCAATAGACCTTCGTCCTCCCATCTTTACCGATGGCACACGAAAACCCTGAACGGATTGAACAGGTGCGTATTATTATTACATCGTACGTATGTGTCGGTTTCCATTAATTCGGATTTCTTTTTCGCTACGCGACTAAATTAATGAATCGAAAATGCGAAACGAACACATTGAAACAACACGAATATCCCCAAAACGGCCAAAAATTTCGCACAATAATAATAATAATTTATTATATAATTGAATAATGTGTGTATGGCCTTCGGTCTTCTTCTCTTGTTACGTTTCAAAGTAACCGAATCCTATAATGACATAAAAACTAAAAACAAAAAAAACACGAACGCATACGACTAATAAATCAATTGAAGGATAGTGTGATGCGCTATCCAGAACGTCCAGAATTTTCAATCCAGTCGATAAATATATGTTTTGTACTCGAGAATGCATACCAGCTAGCTCGTTCATTGTATTATCCCATTCAGACATATAATAATAATAATAATAATAATAATAAATTATTTGATTTATTAACGTAAATCGATCTCTAGGTCGTCCGCAATTTCCAAAGAAATAGTAACCCGACTCGACTTGCAGACCGAAAAACGCTCACACTTATTCGTTTAACGCGATTTTCAAACGGCGACAATTTAAGTAATAAATATTCCAATTATAATTTATAAATAGGAAAAAAATACAATCGACATAATCAAACTCGATCGTACATTTAACGCGTAGTTAAAACGTATACGTGTATATAATGTTCTTATTATAAAAACATATTATATATATATATATATAATCATATTTACCTTAAAATACTCAATTTAAATCAAAACGGACCCGGTTAATAATTTATCGGAATTACGTATAATAAAATATACACGTATATATTGGTAAATAAGATGATATATTACACGCATTGATCGTCATGAAATACATTATATTACTTAAACGAGCACGCGTATATATATATATATTATATTAAAATTCACATAACCATCATAATATTGTAGTTAAAAAAAAGGTATTCGAAAAGAAAAAAAAATATTAAATACGTATTAAATCTCATACGCGTGTTATTCAAACACCTACGTGAATAAACAACATTGTTTAAAAGCGTATAAAAATGTATCTGTACATACATATACATACGATTATTATATGCGAACGAATTTCCAATTAAAAACCAGTTAGTTCCTATATGAGTTTTGAATTTGTATACACGTATATACACGGTTAAGTCTGCAGTCCGATGATAATGATAATAATAATAATAATAATAATAATAATAATAATAATAATAATAATAATAATATAAAAGGGAAAACGATGTGTGTATACATACTCATCGGCCGTGACGTCATATAATTTTAAAAATAAGAGTTTATCGTGATCGCAATGTTTGCGCCGTGTACAATACGGGAATTATTAATATGAAAACATTTTTATTTTACTGTGAGCGGGATAACAGGAATATGATAACGTCCACGGTTCGTAAATCTAAAAAAATAAAAATTTTGTTTTTGCGTATTCGTGCGTAGTTGAATGTCGAGGGGAAAAAAAACAATTTTTTTTTTTTTTAAAACGTATTCTCGCACATTTTATTTAAAAAAAAAAAAAAAGTTCAGGTATTCACGCGAATGATATTATATTACTGTCGGATCCGGACGTCGTAGTTCACTGTCGTATAACCCATACGCGTTCCGGCCGAGAGACAAATAACGAGAAATTTCAATTTGCGAATTAACTATAATTAATATAATATTTAATTTTTAAACTAAGCGCTGCGTTTTAGTGACGGGGTCGTGGAGGAATACAAAACGTAGGTAGTACTGATATTTGGCTAATCTCGCATGCAGCCTCGTTGTTCCGCGGCAGATGCACGTGTCGCGCTCGCCGTGTAACGTGATTATCGTAAAAACCGAGACTAAGACGTCGTAAATAGTAGGGTTGAAAAGAAAAGAAAAAATAAATAAAACATAATGAAACGGAATAACATTATCGCAGAGGATATGCGCGCGCAGGACGGACAAAAAAAAAAAAAAAAAAAAACACCAACGCGTCTTCCAATGACTCCGGCGGGTCCTGGCAATAATTTAGACGTCACCTTCCGCCCGGCTTCTTCAGTCGTCTAACCTAAACACGGTATTCTTCTGGGACACACACACGCACAAAAAATAATAATAATAAGCCGCGATATTATTATTATTATTTTAATGCTACGAGAATTGTCATTGTCCTTCTAAATAATACGAGAGTCCAAGTGTCCGGAAAAAAAAAATAAAAACAGCACACACGCGGTTGTCACGCTCTTTGATACGAACACGTACCCGCAAATTTTACGAGTATACGCGCATACAAACGAGAAAAATAAGAATAATAACCCCAGCAGATTCGATGTTTCCGCGTTAAACGTTCAATATACACGGGACCGCATACGTTTTAAATAAATTTCATTATTATAAATATACGCGAACCGTGGTTTTTTTTTTATTTTTTTTTTTTTGTTTTTTTAACCGACCTACGTAATATCCACTTCCATTTGTTTATTGTTTCTACAGCAATACAATATCGTTCCCGAAATTACGGCAGATGAGTTCGAACATAATGTCCGGATAACATAAAATTAACGCGTATTATTTGTTATTACTATTCGAATGTTTTTTTTCATTGAACAATAACATTTATTTATGGATAAGGTACGTGTAAAACGATAGTTGAAATAATTTATTACTAATACCCTTTCATTTACGTGTCTGCAGTGCGCGCACGTCGCGCAATCACTACTGAAAACGCATGGATACGTTTCATTTTCTTATTTGCGCTTTAATTTACGCGCAGATCGTTTTAGACGTAGTTTGAAAAGCATTCAGTAAAAGTGACAAATATTTCATCATATTATTGATTTTCCGATTACCGTTCACCATTACGATGCCACCCCACCGACGGTTTTTTTTTTCTTTACAATTTTTAAAATTCTAACAATTTTAACGTGTGCACAAAACGTATTTCAAAAATGTTAAGTGGGCGTAATATTACGAGAAGAAAATGTTTCGTCACTTAGAAATGGAGGATTTCTTACAGTTGACTCGACTATCCGTCTAATTTTTTTTTTTTTTTAAATAGGCTATAATGATTTTCCGAAGAAGTGTAAAGACTCGGCGTCTTTTAAGATTCTTCCGTCGGTTACCAGGGAAAATAATATTAATTTTTATGGTTATCAATCAATTGTTTGTTGTAAGAATCGTTGTAGAATTTTTTCTTAGTACGATTTGGTCGTATATAAATACTGAAGGGACTACATTAAGGAATATTCTAAAAATAAAAAAAAAATTTAATACGAATAAAACAAAGAATTTAGTACCTGATTAGAATTGTTAATTGTATCGTAAACATCTTAATCTTGGCAACTTCATGTACCAAATAGTTGCAAATTGTACCCATAATAATATAAATATAATAGTCAAACAGTTTAACTGTTCACGAGCGAAATTGGATAATTAATAATAATAATAATAATAATAATAAAAAGAATGGATAAGTTAAAAACGATAATTAACTTGTTTATTTAGATATATTCCAAGTTGTTAAGGTTCTAGAAATTAAAATTGCCAACTTAAAAATTTCTTATTGTCATATTGCCAGTAGAAGACATTAGAAATCCATATATTATATAATATTATAGGAGAAATATTACAAGTATCTTAAAACGTTATTAAAAATCTTTAAAAGGTTAAGTAGTGGTTAGTTATGTGTGCTGCAGTGGATATTGATTCAAGTGAGTAAATTATAGTGATTCAAAAATTGTATTATTACGTGTTTTTAATTTTGGAGCAATGATACAATATAATATTATTGTAATCATACAGTGACCTTCTAGTATTTTATATATATAAACGTACGATAGAAATTTTTAAATACCCGAAATACGAAATCTGAATACGTATTACATTTTGATGTCTTGAGAAATATAGAAATTTCCCATGTCCAAAATGAATATGTCGCTCATTTTCAGATGTTTTTTTTTTAATTTCGCTCAAGAAAAATACTGGGCGAATAATAATAAATAAAAAAAACCCCCCAAATTCTCGTAAGAAACAAATACGCTCAGATGTCTGAAAAACAATATAACCAAAATGGATTACATTCGAAACAAAGTACTTATCGTGTACCTTCAATTTTTCCATGTGTAAATTCGTTGACGTTATTTGAAAAACTACCGAGAAATTTCAAATATACGTTTTATGGAAGAAAGAAAATATTACAAAACGTCATTTAGCCGATTCTGATATTACGCATTTTAATGCAAATGACGTTTTGACGTTTTGATGACAAGATATCACTGTGTCTACACACGCATATCATTAATATAATACAATATGTTATCATAAGTTAAAACGCGCGCGTATACGTATTATGTAAAAAAAAAAAAATTTACGATTTATCCTTTTTGAAATACACGCGCTCAGTCAATCATCGATAATACCAGGAGATATTAATCACCCGTACGCTACTAATACGCCAAACACATATAAATAAATTGTATAATTTTTTTTTTTTACATGTTTTTTCCTGACTAAAAGGTCAAAACTATACGTGCTTTAGCTCTTTGATTCATTCGAGACTTTTTTACTCTTTTTTACGAAAACCAATTTGTTTATTTATGTCCCTTGGGCAATATTAACGCTTTTTTTTTAAATCGCATTTGCATCAAATATTTACGAAGAGCTATTCGCCCGTCAAAATAATCAAATATGATTATGTTCTATCAATATGGACGAGATTGGTTATTATCAATCGTAGTACATTTTTAAGATTCTTATAATTTTATACAAGCAAAACATGAATTGTCGCTGATCGGAAATGGGGTACAAGGTGAACATTTGTAGAGGAAAATGTATCGTTTGGTACGCGCGTGAGTGGAATATTTATTATTATCATCAGCGTTTTCTGTGTGATGATTGGGGGGTATAATTGACACGGCCGTCGTCGTCGTCGCTATTTAAATTATTTCATTTTTCGCGCGAGTTCGAACATGACTTCATCGATTTTATTCCAATTACCGTTATTCGCACACCGATTTCGGATTATTCGCGCTTTCGTTCATTCCGTCTCATTTGTCGGTTAATCTCATTTTTCCCGCCGCCGATCGTTTGGCTCTCCACAACGTTCATTTAGATATATACAGAGCTTGCCGATTAAGGAGTTTCTCACCAGTAGGCTACAGTTGATTTGGCGTCCCTACGATGTGTTCGAAAGGGAAAGTTCCACCAGGAGGAGCTCCATAAAAGAACATGTAGGCATCAAACTTTTTAGTGTTTAAAATAAAATGTATCACATAATTGATAAAATATTATACAAAATAAATAAACGTTTTCAAATTTCTTATTCGTCAAATATATATAAATGCTCTTGATTTACATGAATATTTTTTAAACGATTTGCGCCAAACGTAACTTTAAACCGTTTATAAACAAATCTTTCGTGCTTGATTTCGAGGACGTAAAGGATTCCACTATTTTATTGAAAGAAATATTTTCAATAAACAAAAGTGCAAGTACCTTCATTTTGTCCTGGCGTAAAGTGGATCCTAAAAGTTCTTTATCCGTCCAAGAGTAAACAATCACGGCTTTTACGTTCGTAAGGGAATTATTTTGTGGCGACCTGAAGTTAATATTAACGGATTAGCGCCTGAGGCTGTAACCTATTCAGCCTATTGGTTAATTATTTCCTGTATATATATATATATTATATATATATATAAAATATAAAAAAAAATTCGATATATTTTATGTAAAATAAAATTAAATGTATCGATTATTATTTTATTCGAATTTTATAATAATCGAAATACAAATTAATTTTATTGTAAAAATATTACTAATCCATATGTACAACTTAAAAATTCACATATCATCTTTACAATTTGAAATGCATAAAGTATATACGAGTATTTACTCGTAAATACTCGTAATGCATAAATGTTCGCAAAATAGTTGTTGTGGAAACCCGATTTTGTACCTAATCAAAACATTTAATTATTAATTTGAAATGTGTATTGAAATCATGTAAATACTCAATTCTCGAATCCAAAACAACTAGGGTCGTGAATTTTATGTCTGTTCAATATTCGTGAACAGTTTCATGACGGTTTTTCTAAAACTAAAAATTATATCGCATATATGTGTATATATAATAAAATATACTTACTAGCACTAAATCAAATTCTAAAAATTATCACCTCGTAAAAATGTAAAATATTGTCGTGTATATTATATTTAAATGGAATATTTCAATAAATTACTCGAATGTAATAGTTCTACTTATAGATATTTTAACGACGAACAGATCGTTTAATTCCTTCGTGAAATCAGAATAATAATAATAATAATAATAATAAATTAAACACAATTACAAATAAAACGTATAATTCTATATACGGTATAACGTGATTATTTATCATAAAAGAAACGTTACAACACGTCGAGACTCATTCGAACGATGGACTTGAAATGTTATAGATCTTGTAAATTATTGAGAACAAAATACACACACACACATAAATATATATATATATATATAGTAGTGGTTGGCATCAATTCATCACGTAGCAATTAACATGCGATTAGGAACGCCACGACTCCGTCGACTCCGCCGCAATAGGGTACACACGATAATATATTATTAAAGAAGCAAAAAGTATAATAATAATCGTCAAAATAATGATAATAGTAATAATAATAATAATAATAATAATAATAATAATGGTAAAATTATTTTTCAAATTTTTATTAGATATTATTGTTATACACATATACGTATTTTAACTTACAAATAACTCTTATAAAATTAATTAATAATTTTTTTTTTAAGTACGTATCGATTAACTATGACTTGTAACTTCGTCCAGGTTCCTTTAGCAACTTAATTCAAGTTTTTTCCATAAAAAACCGAAAATTCTCTAGAGTATTTGAAATTGTTGATCACTCAAGTCCTGATTGCTTTAACCCCAAGGTGTCGTTATCGCCATAATTTTATAAATCACCGCAATCGTTTTTAAATTAATACATTTAAAATTTTTCGTCAATTTCCATTTGCCAAATCATTGATCCAAACAATTCTAAAATTAATCCAAAAAATCCGAAAAAAATATTTAGTTTAATTTTCGATTCTAAAGTATCGTCTTTTATCACAACTCCCAACAGCCTTTATTTTTTTTTTTGAAATTTTAAAGATTGACTCTTTTTTAAAGACTTCCGCTCACAATCGCCGCGTAACTCGTGATTTGTAATCTCTTAATTCACTTGAAAACTACTCACGTACTATAATGGGCGATAAAAGACTTAGTGATCTTATGGCTATTGATGTAGAAAAAAAAAAGAAAAGCTAATGACATTGATTCAAACGAAGCTGTTGATGTATTTGTAAATAAAAAAAAAACGCAGATACCCACTTAAATAATAATTAGATAATTTATTGCTTCTTAATTTTTATTACTATTTTTATTATACCTACGCAATTTGCTACAAGTGTATTTTACTATCCGAAGCTTACACTTCTTCGATAAACCTCAGCTATACAATCTCTTACGCCTCGTTACATACCGTAGTTGTAAAACTCGGCTCAAAGGATTAATTATTATTGCCTATTCTACAACTGGACCCTTTATTCAAATGTCTATTGTACAGTATAATATTTACTAGTTGCTTTGTAATTTGAAATTCCTTTAAAAATTCGATCCGATTTATATATGAGAAGTAAGCGTGTAAATAACGTGAGAACGTTCGATGAACGAATATTCGATATTTACATTCATTTTCACAGACCGGGCCCTCCTACAGTGGTCTAACGCAAAAACGTGCTCGCCGCCCGGAATGAGTTTTGCCGCTTCTCAACACTCCTCCGTTAAATCCTTGGAAGAATAAATGTATCGTCCCCCACGAGAAACACTGTGCTATCTAATATCATTACGTTTTCGAAAACCGAAATCCGAATAATATTGGGTGGAAATTATACCCGCGTGATAAAATGCATGTCAACATAATCATTTTTGTTTGTTTCCTTTATAATATCTATAATAACCAATCGTTTCTAGTCGAGGATAGAGTAATAAAATAAATTTTCAAAATAGGTTATAAACACGGTCCAAAAAAAAAAATAAATATATGCCGAACTCAAAAACGGAACCTAACGTGATTTTGTCATAATTCATTTATTCCGTATCGTTATATAAGTATGCAACCATTCTGTCGTTATCGCTTTCGAATTTAAATTTGTATAATAAAAAAAAATTCAAAAATTTATGAAAATAAATCCACAATACTCATCCGATGAGAGACTCTCTCTTTTTTATTATTATTATTTTGCAGTACGCACGCGTTTCGCTTGGATAAACGCCGACTACTAACTTGCCTGTCTTGTTACCGATTGCGTCCGCCGTTGTCGTATAACACGAACGTCGGAAAAAAATGTTTAAAAAACATTCACAATATATAATATTATAATATATATTATTATTATTATTCGTAAATACCCGAACGCGTACGTATATATGTGTGTGTAGTATTCCGCCCACAAACCGGCGTGCAATGATGACATAATCAATTTCTTGTCTGCCTCTCGATCTGTGTGCTCCAGGCGAATTCCCGCCGCCGCGGAGTGTTTTTTATTATTATTATTATTTTTTTTTGTTTTATTTTTATCCCATACACGCGGGGCAAGAGGACTCGCGTATATCGTATTATATCGTACACAATATATTATAATATACGGTACAGCGCGAGCGAGATGGTACCGACCGACGCTCCGGTTCGCCACCGCCCGTTATCGACGGTTCTCACGGGCCTCTCGGACACCGCGGCGGATAGCCCACGCGTTTCTCATCCGCTCCACCCTACCGCCACTACTCTACGCCAAAATTCTCTCGTGTCAGTCACAGCCGAGACCCAACAGTTAGTCGGCTATAACAATATTATAAATAATAATAATTATTGTTATTATTATTATTATTATTATTATTATTATTATTATTATTATATACGTATTTGTTATATTAGGGCACGAAAAATCTCCGCTATGTGATATACGGGTTAATAGTAGTAATAATAATAATAAATAAATTGCGATAAACCGAATTGTACGTGAAGAAAAAAATTAGAGCTATACGTTACGAAAAACGAGTGTATTTTTTCAGTCAAAAGACAATAAACTGTATCGGTCGTAATGATAATAATTGTTTCAATTCCGCGGGGATGATATATATGGGCAATAGAGATAGACGCAACGGTACAAACTGTATTGAACGATTAGCCCGTACTCTCGGCCATCGTTGCACGGTTTCGAGTCGTTCGCTTGTGTAGCGGACAATCTCTTAACATCTATTTGTAACCAATAATTCTCTGCGTCTTCCAAACACTAGTGTGTAAAATATTGAACTTTAATGAAACGGATAAAACGAAATATTATCGAGAAAACTTGAGAATGTATTTTTTTTTTTTTTGTAGGATTAAATTTAAAAAGGTAGCGAGCCGCGGGGTGTTGCGGATATCGCTTGAGTGAATAAATATTTGAGAATTGGATTATTGGTTTATTACTATAAATTTGAAATTAACGCGATAAATAATCATTGCATCCGATAAAACGATTCTGAGCGGAGCTTCAGGGAGTAATACTATTTATTATTATAATAAATTAAAACACAGAAAATATAATGGCTACAATTAAAATTGGAATCGAATTGGCAAAAGGCCAAGAGGCAGACGTAAAAAGCGCTGGAAAGAAAATATTAAAGATGACATGGATCGATTAGTTGTAACGAACTGAGGAAAATGTATTCAAGATAGGGAAGCGTGGAGAGATTTTGTATTAGCTGCAAAGGTTTTTGATGAACCGTAAAGCGAAAGAAGAAAATGATTATAATAGATTAAACAACGTAATTCTCCACAAAAAATAAAATACACTTTTTCGGAAAAATTTAAAACATGTACTTATGATTAATGATTTTCAAGATTTTTTTGAATATAGTTGACACAACGTACGTCTGACATTGTATAAATACTTTTTAAGCGTCTCAAAACCGAAAATTACCTCTTTTTACGAGTTAAATACTTTAAAATCTATAATTGCTATGAATAGCTCGAAATTAGAAGTAATTTTTTTTTCTAAAACAATTTTCCCCCAATATAATATAAAGTTACATATTTAGTAAATATTTCAACGTTTCGCGTTGGTCCATTAGTTCCGAAATTACAAAGAAGGAATAACGAAATCACGTTTTTATCGTTTCCATATTATGTACTTTTGTCGGTAGGCTTTTTTTTCCTATCGTTCGGAAATAAGTATTGAGATATTCGAAAAATCACTTCTCCAAAGCGCCGCGACTAGATGGACTTTAAGGATCGGAAATAATTTAAATGACTTTAAAGATCGGTTACACTATTTCTGGTAGGATTTTTCGGGTACAAATTTTTACAGACGTAAAAAAAAACACACACGCACAATATTGCGAAACCGCACAATACATTCCTCGTCATTCCGCTCGGAATCTAAAACAAAGTTTTTATATTATATTTCATGCGTATACACCACGTGTCTAAAAGTAAGTATGCGTCTTCGTCGCCATTATAACCAATCAACTCCGTGTCGATAATTTTAATTGGTGTGACGATGTGTGTGTGTGTGTGTAATAATTGTGTTGCGAGTTTGCGTGGCTGCGGTGAAAACGTGCCGTTTTCGAACACGAACGACGACCGGCGGTGGTCGGGGGCAAGAGAAGTGTGTAAAGAAGAAGATGAAAAAAAAAAAAAAAATGGCAAACCCGTACGGGGGCATCGAAGAATGCGGTCCCGGTTGGCCGGTTTGTCCTGATATATACGTCTTCTTTGATCTATTTCCAACGTCGTCGTATTATCTTTCCGTTGCAGCACCGTTTCTCTCCGGCGTACCGCCGAGTATTTCATTCGATTTCCCCGCGTTCGTATACACAGCGTACATATATACGTATTATACATACTATGAATATATTATAAGAAGAGCGCTCGGTATCATATTTCTCTCTCGGGGACCGCGTGAAATAATATAATAAAATAAATAAAAATAAAAACCAGCCGCATTATCCCATCCATACGCGTTTATTTATATGCGCGGACGTTCTTTGTCGAGCCTTTGCTCAACGGAGGCCTTGACGCCTAATGATGTATATTAATCGAATATATACTGAACGGGCTGCATTTATATAGGTACAGCGACGGTACGGCGACGCGCGGTTATAATGTGAATACTGAAAAGTACAGTATTAGTGTTACGAATTGTTCGATTTTTGGAACCGAACTTAAATAAGGAAAGCCAAATATGTAGTTCGGTTACAATATCGAACCGCGGAAAACGAAATCCAAACTGAATTTATCGACGGGGGGGGGGGGGGGGAGGGAGGAATTGAAAATCAAAGTTTAAATTGAAAAAAAAAAATAAGAGTTTGTTTTATTTTTATTATTTCTTATGGATAGAAAGTAATTTTTCCTCCCCATTCGTAATGAAACGAGTTCATTAAAATCTAATGTATTATCGATTGAGCCTCACGGTTTTTTCAGCGCCAGAAGTATGGGCTACTCGGAAATTTCAAACTTATACATTGCGTTCGTACACACCGATAACATTCGTCGTATAGCATTACGGGATTCAATAAATATATTGTTTTGTCTTTTTATCGATACTACCCATTGGCAAATTAGTTGCGAAAACCTTACAGTATTCACGCATTTATTCTCTAAATACGCCCTTAAAACATATACGGCGATTGAAATATGTTCTCGAAATATGTATTAAAAACCAAAGCACATTTCGATAACGGTGCCTATTGGGCCGTATCTATATACCAGATTAATAAATAATAATGTAAATATATTATTAATTTATATTTTCAAAAATGCACATTAATAAAACTAGGTCACACACAGTATATGTGAAAAGTTACCGAACAAAATTTCTGTAATCCATATAAATCCACACTATCGCCCGTAGCAACGAAAGCACCGTATAATAGAAATTCTAACAAGTGTAGATATGTGTACGAAATTTCAATACGTTTAGTCACTTCAGTCTCGAGTTATTTTCAATTGAATAGTGTGGCTTGTGTTCATGGTATACCTTGTACGAGCTTGTTGCAATGATTGGGACAAATAAGTGCAATAAGATTTTATACTACACGACTAACGATATACGACTTCAAAAATCGTTTATATAGAAAGATACCGTTTTTTTAATTTATTAAGTAATTTAAAAACTTATATATATATAGTTTTGATTAATTTTATATTAGTAAAACGAATAAGAATTTTAAATGATGATATAAAAAACATCTCTGAAAGAAAATTAAAAAAAAAAACTAATAATCTGAATTCAAATTTTGCAAATAATATTTTAGGAAATAATCATATTATTTACTTTTAATGTAGATAATGACTTAACAATTTTTAATATACAACATAATACAAACAAAAATTCAGTTTTATAATAATTACACGTATAAGTAAGCGCCTCTACCACAAAAGTTTTTCTGGACCCTATATCACTATACATTCTAAACCCTTTGCTGCTAATAACAATTTCTTTCACATTTTCTATTACATGCATGGTTTAGATCTCCATGCCAATCTGGTATCAATTTCATTATGTCTCTTTTAACCACATCAAACCACCGTTGTTTCGGTCTCCCGAAACACCGTCTTTTTCCATTTAAGATGTTAACAAGTACTGTTTTCTTTATATTATTGTTGGCTTTTCAGACATGACCTGCCCAATCCCGTTTTTCACTATTAATAAAATGATCTATACTTCTTTTTCACTACAATTGTATTACCTGTTCGTTTGATCTTTTTGATCAAATTTATTTAGATTATCCTAATCATCTGCTGTTATAGCTCAGGTTCAACACGCTTATAAAACAATTTGTCTGAGATATAAGTACTATATGCTACCTATTTGGTATTTTTAAAATCTTTAAGCTACATTTTCTGTAAATTGCTAAAAAAAAAATGATTAATGGTTTCAATAATTTTTATTGATACATATGAGTATAACGAAGTCTAGCACAAATACACGTACGATTATTTCATCGTTCGTGTATATTTATACGATACTAACCAGTTAAATTTCACCGTGTAAAAAATTTCATAATATATAAATTGATTTAAAATTAAAATTGTATAGATAATAATTAAAACAGCAAAAAATGATTATGCTATATTAATTATTCCTGGATAAAAACTATTGATTATAAAAAATATAATAGGCAACGTTAAAAATTTTCTTAAATATTATACGTAATTAACAATGAAAATTCTATAAATTTGCTGATATTCGCTGGCTCATTATAAAAATATCATTCATCATTTATTATATCTTAGCAACGCATTCTATTGTTTGTTAATAGTTATCGCGATTTTCTCGGTGGTTAAGTATTATTCATTTACCGGTCTCACTACACCACACACTGTTGGACGTCGTAATAATATATTGTGTTTTATTCTTCATTCATATTTATTTGCGATTTGTTGATGATTCGTATAATAGAAGAGTATTTCCGGTTGGTCTACAATAGCCTGGATCATTTATCCCTCTCATAGAACTCACCTTGCCGCGGTGAGAGGGCTTGCGTTCCTCGATAACTCTTAGAGCTATGCCAACGGTAGTGTATTCTACCGGTAAGGTCACCAATGTTGGATTGGTCGTAGAGTTGAGGGCAGACGAAGCAGTTCTGAGGGTAGAACGGGCTCTCTAGTCTGGGAAGACAGCCGTTCTAGGGGAGGATAACCCCAAACAAAAACCCCCTGGCAGTAGGGTAAAAATGCAAGTGAAGGAAATCACTTAAAAAACCATTTATGGAAGTTTCTTCAGGTAATTGTGTTACCGCACCAGAGACTTAGGAGAATCAGGTGCCGGCTGTGGTAAGTGGGCAGAGTTTCTCTCCCAACGTAGCGGGCTTGCCACGGACGTCATCATGCGACCGTGAGGGTACGGTGGAGGTCAGCCAGGCCCCCGTCACTCTAACACCTACTAGTGCTGAGACCACGATTTCTGAGGAATCAGGAAGGTCAGATACAGGAAATTGGAAACGGTTTATCTTGGAGATTTTTTGGAACGATCATATGGACCCGGTCTTAATCAGACGGATAATAAAATTGATTTAAATGCTGGCACATTTGCTTCTTCATACACACATGTGAGTGAGAAAACTCAGTAGTAGTTTGATTAATAGTAATCTTGTTGTACTGTCGAATATATTTTATTAATTTGTTTTTTAATATAAGTGCGTATACACATTCTAACTACTTGTTCCTCTTAATAATTTGATCGTTTTATTGTTTTATAGTTACCGGAAATTGATCAGAATAAAATCAAAATTTTAAAATACTTTATTACTTATCGTAAAAATTCTTTGAGCGACCAAGTACACGAAATCGCGAATTTATTATACGAATCTGTTGTGTGCCACTCGTATTATTACAGTACGTACCTCGAAATTGGATACACAGTTGGTTTCTGTAAAGTGACAGTAATGGGTATGGACGATGAGGTAAGTTTATAAATATTTACCAATGTTGATGACACGTTAGAAAATATTTTATGTTTATTTCAAAATAATTATGTCATACGCTTTATTGTTTTAGTCATGCGAGGAACAATGCGAGATAGAAATAATACGCATGTTTCAAAAATGGTGCGGGTACAACGATTTTGCGGTATGTCGCAGAAGTATTTTATCATGTTGTAAACTTTGTCCTTAATAAGTATACCATGAATTTTACAGACCGATGCTGATGATGACATTGATAAAATAGACTGCGGAAATAATGAAATAGATGACGCTGAAGGGTTAATCGACGATGAGTATAAAAAGTATATATTACAAATATTTATTATACGCGTATTATAGATACACTTTGAGGGAAAATATACGGAAAGTATTAATTTGGCTAAGTTGGAAAATTGGTTGCAAACCTATATGGAAAACTTGCAGCATCTAAATAACGACGACAACTGCGAAAAAGACGATAAGGACGAGAATGACCAACAAGAAGACAATGACAAAATAAAAATCTTTGAAATATTAGACGACAACAACGAACAAGTCAATAATGATCCGGCCACGTTGATCGATTAAAAATGTTGGAAAGGACTAGAATCCCTTGTGGATGAATTGTGCGACGTCCCCCTGAACCCTATAATTGCTGGTGATGAGCAATCGCACGACTACACAGCGGTGATCGAGAACGACCATGAGCAGCAAATTTCGATAATCGAATCCGACGGTGTCGTTTCATGCGATCTGCAACTGGTCAGCCAGGACGATACCCAAGAAGTCGTGGTGTCATTATCGACCAGAAGACTAACAGTTTTCTCCCGATTCCGGCGATGGGTTGGGAAACGCTTGCGAGCAAATGTGGTCTGTTTTAGTTGTAATACTTTATAATACTTCTCAGGAACATTTGTATCCAAACCAAATCCTTTTAATTTTATTAATATTTTTCCTATTATTATTTCAATTTTTTACATTTTTAATTCTCTAGTATTTATTGTATAATTTATTTTACCTTAATTTATGTATTATTATTCATATTGTACAAGAATGTAATTTTCATTTATGTTACAAACTTGTGTTTCTGTTATCATACTTTTTATTCAGTTTTATTTGTTTAAATCGAATTTGTCAATGAATATATTATAATAATCAAAATCTTTGTATAAATTATGCTTGATTGTATGAATACATTTGACTTAAATATAAACCGGCTATTACGAATGAAAACAAATCTAATTATGTATCGTTAGATTCAATATAGTTACCCATAATATTTTGTAAATTCAATTTCTGCACAGAATTGTTGTATCGTTCTCTGTAATTGCAGGGATCTGGGACTATGATATCTTTTTTAATACGAGTACCGGTAATACGATAAAACTGAATCACGATTCTATATTTTTGATATACAGTAAATTTGACGATTTTGATATGGTCAGTATTTTAGGTATACGGTTAAATATATTTTGTTGCGCCGAAACGACTCTTACGAGTATGGCGGTTTGTCGCTTCGACTCGCGTTTGGCGGCGGGACAAGAGAGCGAATAAAGAAAGAATTAATTTTACAATCTTTAAATACGAACTACGTGTAATGAGAACGAAAGAAAAAATAATGTTAATAATCGTACAAAAATTAAATCAATATGGGCAAATAGACAACGATTAAGATGTAAAGTGCCCTGTCAAATTTTTGTTTGTCAATTTTTTTGAGAAAAAAATTGCATAGCACCACCGTGTATGATCAATGAACAAACGAATACCTCACAAACCGGTAACAGCGAATATCTAAATGGATTTCCAACAAATCGTCTATACAATCTATAAAGATCGAACAATGAAGAAAAGTGCTGCTGACTTACTTTTATTTACTACTATAGCTGAATTATCCGGTTTCGTGGTGCGCAGATCTGAACGGAAAAAAATCGAAAAAAGAGGTCGCGTAAAATTATTGAAACGCCTCGCCGAAAACCCGTGACATTTATTTATATTTTATTTAATAAAGTGTAAAATTACTTGGCGAAAACGAACGCGGCACGAAAACTCGACGACGTGAGAATCGTTTTAGAGATAGCGGTATCGTTGAATATGCGTCATTTCTTGACTCCTTCACTTCTCCGTATTCCTTGACGCACTAGTACGATTTAAATTCTGTTTGCATAGTACCAATTTTTTTTCCTTTTAAATCTTTTCTGTTTGACCGGAATATTATGTATAATAAAAAATAATAATATTGTTACTCGATGTCGATAGATCAAATTTTTAAATTTTAAGTAATTATACGTGGAACGCTTTATTATATATGGAACATTTTTTTTTCAATTCGAAAATACCTATCATTCATTCGTTACACAAACACGCTAAAAACAGTTTAGTAATCGGAATTATTTTCCATCATATTTTGACTTTAGTTACTATCGTCTAGTGTATATATTAAGTATTATAATATATAGGCACATAGTCGATTACAAAATCATCCTGACGTGTTATCATCCACGTTATATACAGTGTAATTATAGCGCGTTCGTTCAAATACACACGAATTATTCCATCTGATAACGCCAATACAATATAATACACTGGGGAATCAAATAATGTCAACAACATTCAACACGACCAAAATAATAACGAAAAAAAAAGTATACGCAGGTGTCGAAATCCATAAATAATAACATTATATATATATATATATATATATATATTATATCGAGTCTGCGCAATAAAAATATTAACGATATATTATAAATCGCCCGATGGATGTTTACGAATTACGTTTCTTCGTGAAAAGTATAAAATTTAAAATAAAAAAAAAAAATTATTCAAAACCTTTCATTTGAATGATTATTATCATCAGCAGGAAAAAAAAACAAAAAATTTACATTGAAAAGTCTACTGAATCGTTCATGTTTTCAGTTCCACCGCGTGTTTCAAACTAAATTCTCGATACGTATGTATGAATATTATGGTTCGCGCAATATAATATATTCACAATTTAAGCCCTCTCTCCTGTCTTCCTTCCATAAATTAAGATTTTAACGAATTTGAATATTTACGTTTACATTATATATACTAAAAACGCACAACGATACTGAACTCAAACCGTAATAAATTGTAGACGTTATTACGTTCAATATATATATATATATATATATATATAAATACGTACGAACATCACATTAATGTCGTTTAAAAAAAAAAGAATCAGTTACGCGAACACGCGTGGTCATCATTTCTTATAAATATGGGTTTATTATTATATGTTATTGAAGGATAAATAAATTAAACAAAATAATATATTTGAGTAGATTATTCTCGACCTTAAATTATTCTCGCGTAATAAATTTTTTTTAAAAAAAAAATAATAATAATAATAATTACAGACGTACACTACTCTTCGTGTTTTTTGATTTTCCGTTGATTTTTTTTCGAAACACTGTCAGGTACCACTTCAGTATATTTAGTACTGACCTACGATAGATGTTAAAGATGATATGACGCGCGTAAAAAAAAAAATGTGTTATTCGTAAAAACCGCATGAATCATTCGTGCTGTACCGTTTTAAAAACGAAATCGTTCAATTAAAGCTGTTCGGCACGTAAAAACAATAAACACAGTAAAACGCGCACGTGTCTCGGTTACCAAAGTCGTTGCCATTGACTAATCCAAGGTTTTATATTATTAGACATTTTCACTATGAAATCATCGTACACGAGTTATATCGCATATTTTTTTTTCTTTCTATATTTCGTGCGGGTGTGTGAAAAGAGCTTTAATTCGAGTCGCCGAATTTTTTCCTTAACAAAATTAAAATGTTTTGGTGGCGGTGCAAACTTGTTTTTTTGCAAAAACAAAGAAAACCCGTCAGAATTCCTATACCTTTGAATTCTATTTTGAAAATTCAACGTTTGTTTAGCTGCTTTAAGACTCATATGGCTCGTGTTCCCTCCGAGTAAACCAAAGAAAAAAATAGTAATCCGAAATTTTTTTTTCTTTTTATTTTTTTAAACAAATCCAATTACAGTAAGTCGTTTAGTAAAAAGTGATTTGGACCAAGTGATTTTGCAACGTCGTACGACTTGAAAAAATATATCGACAAAGTATAATAACAGACGAGTGCGATTCGAAACGTACGTTTTGGACGAGGACGCCGGATTCGGTTTAAAATAGAAAACGATTTGACGGGGGTCCAGTAAACGCTCCCATCCGGCACTACGACAGATTATTCGTTTTTTTTTTTTTTAATTTATATCGTTATAACAAATCAGACGTAAATTATTGTCGACGAATAATTTTTGTTAAATGCAATGAAAATCGTTCAACGAATAGCGAAATAATAATAATAATAATAAAACGTTACAATTCAAATTGCCACCAGAGCACTTTTTGCAAAAAAATCTTTCGGCCTGAATTACAAATATACCGTCGAATACGTTTTATTACTAACGAATTTTTGTTTCTTATTCCAAATTACTTCACACAACGGAATACGAATCGTAACGCCAGCGGGTGTACCTTGCAGGGTTTTAATACTGTGAGTGTGCCTCACTCACGAGAGGCCAATGTGTAGAACGGAGCTTCATCCAGCTATGTATTAGAGTCATAGATATATTTACCACTATTTACATCACATTTTCATACCAACAATTCAATATAATAATATTGTAAGACACAAATCGTAACTATTTTCTTTTTTTTTTTTAAGTAAAATTTAAAAATTACAAGACTTTGAGTATTAATCGTTATTTTTAATCGTCGCGTTAAAATTTCTATTAAATCAACGCGGGATTTCGAGTATTTTAGATTTTCAGAAGGGTTTTATACATATTTATTATTTGTTTGTTCGTTTTCGTAATATATGGTGGTTCTCAATTCCAATCCAATACACAACCGATAAATTTTATGTTTTTATCATGATATAAATAAATAAGTAAATGAAATACGTGTTTCGTGTTGTACGATCAGTACCATAAAAATGCCATTAAACGTTTGAGTCATTACGCGATGTTAATATTGCACTTCAATACTCGGTCTTCGCGTGTATTTTACACGCGTCTCTTCTATAACGCCGCATCAATTATATTATATTGATTATTAATTAATAATAATATATACTTGTAAATTTATAATTATATATATTTTTAAAAAAAAAAAAAAAAAAGTTCTTGAGGTCTCAATTGCATATTTTTATAAATTATTATTGCGCGGTGTTTTGTTAATATATTTTTTTAACTAAAAAATATATGCTACGTGGTTTGTCATAATTTGAAGGGCCATTTTTTTTTTCTATTGGAAAAAAACAAAAACTGCGGGGATCGACCGACCTCTCAAATCCCTCTCTACCCCCCCCCCCTTCAGGGTCCACCCTCGCGTAACGCCGTCCTCGCAGACACATGTTTGGGGGGGGGGGGAGGAGGGGCAATCCATTAACGCGTTTTGTGATTCGGACGAGTGTCAATCACGCGCGGGGCATTTCCTAAAAACCCATTAACACAACGCGCAGGAGGCAGTGAGTAGCGCACACAAATGCCGATGCCGCGCGCCCGCGTCTTGTCGGTTTTCTTTTTTCTTTTTATTCCAACTACACACATCTTACAATACGTGCGCGCGCACCGAACGCGCGGCGCTATTACAAATATAATATACACGCGCCACACATTTCATCGGGCCGTCCGCTTAATGGTCCAAAACCGATATTTATGGTTTTGTATTGTGTGTGTATGTGTACGTACAACTATATACACGATTACGTTACAATATATATATATATATATATTCGAAGGTTGGAGAAGAGACGCTTTTTCTTTCCATATATAATAATTCTTTTATTATTATTATTATTATTTTTTTTTTTCATTTCGTTTTACAACATCATCAATCGGCTTTTGCCCGTTTCCCAAACGCTAGCGTTCCCACGGCTGATATATACCATACACGCACGCGCACATAATAATAATAATAATATAAGTGTCAGCACACTTCATTTCGTACGTTCTAAACGAAAAATAATAACAATAATAGTATATTCACGAGAAATATGTCCGCCGTAAACCCGTTATAGATCTATAATATAGATCAGGCGCGCTCGGGAATTCCGAATTGTGGGTGGAGGGAGGTTGAAATGTTTTTTTTACGTTTACGTCAGGAGTTCGGACTGGCCCGGACCGCGTTTGCACTGCGGTCAATCTATCCACGGTCTTGATTGCTCGATGGGGGGGGGGGGCGGGAGCTTTTTGGAAAAATCGCGGACGGACGTTTTTTTCCCCCAAGCCAATTCGACAACGGACATTTTTTTTTTTTGTCATGAAATAAATCGAACACCATCTTCCCGATGAACAATCCGTGCGACGTTTCTCGCGTGTGTCATTAAAATCGCGCGATAACGACCTCGCAACGGGATTAACATCAAATTGATAATTTCAATTGGAATCGATATGAATGCGATGTTTGTATTACAAATTTACATTAAAATAACATGCGTTTGGCTATTAATTCGTTTAAAAAAAAAAAAAAAAAAAACAGACGATATTTAGCCGACCAAATGGTAATATTTTCATGGATAAAACTAATATATATATATATAAACAGAAATTAATGCGTGTGCAGTGGATCGTGTGATAGAAACGGCAAATACCGTAATTCGCACAATTAACGAAATGGTAAAATTAGAATAGAAAATTTCGAAGAGATCGGCCGAAACAACGTATGAAGTGTACTTATTAACCACCAAATTTTGGATACGAAAAAAATAGATATATATGTTATTTTGGTAACGATTACACATGGACAGCTCGACTGGTGTGCAGCAATCGTGGAAATCGTGGCAACCGTCACGACAACTCCGCGAATACGTTTACAGATGGTCGATGATATCAGCTCGACTATTTGCAGTGGGTGTATACACGTCGTCTGTAAATAATCATGGGTATCATCAACTTGGCTTTTGTCGAACAGTCCCCGAGGCTGCAGAAAAGCGCGATATTTTCTAGGATTTTAGAAAATCTCTCGGTTGAAAATCCAATAGATCACTTTGAACATAATTTCTTTGGTGTTATTAATTTTTTTTTTTTTTTTTTTTGACTTTTTACTTTTATTTTTATATTTTATTTTTTCGCTTGAAGCGCCGGGGAAGCGATGGCTTTCAATCGAAACCCGCACGCGAAACGAATAAATAGATTTCATATATATATATTTCATATTCATTATACATTATTCGCTCTGGCATTTTATTTTATTCATTGAGAGTATTATTAAATATATATAATATAAAACACATACAATTCGGAGAATTCGCGTGACGCATACACACGTACACGTCATGGTGAATGGTCGTACCTATCCGCGTTTTGAAATTAAAAAAAAAAAAATTATTATTATTATTTTAATACGCGATATTTAATTCTTATTTCCACATCACTATAATATATGTACGCGCGCATACTCCCGCCTCGCGATGACGAGTCCGTTGCCCCGCGATCGTGTACATTGCTGTAATATCGCCGACGATATTATCGTGGAATACGGATCAACGTATTTTCAAACGGAATTTTTGTCAGTCAATTCGGTAAAGTGAATTTGATGGAATTAGGTGGGTTCGAGCGAACAACGATTGAACATTTGGAAATGAAATCAATCGCATTTCGATCATTTGTATTAACAACGTTTTCCGCATTGACGATGCACACGGAAATACGGTTAATAATAATCGGAAGAATTATAAAAAAACTGTTTTCAAACATTTGAGAGAATGTTTTTGATTTTAAAATGTTTTGTTGTGATCGGATACGTAATGTTTTATTGAAAACCTTATAAAAAAATTTGATTATAATAATAAATTTGATATTTAAATCACAAAAAAAGAAATGTTTTGGCATAGCGAACGAAATATGTAAGTGCGTGGACATTAATTCAAATAATATTATTCCGTGATAAGTGTGATATCAATACAAGACAATTAAATTCCCATTAACAAGTAAGTATACTTGACGTATCAATGAAGTAACAAAAATAATTATCAATATTAAACACACGATTTTTTTTTCCCCATGGTCCTAACCGCTAATGAGCCGGGCTTTCATTGAAAATTACAGTAAAAGGACGTTAAGTTTTCGTTTAACGTTGTAGACGAGTCCCCCCCCCCCGTCCCCGAAACTCCACTGGGGACTTTTCAACGTTCGTGAAAAAAAGAAAAAACGTTACGCGTTAAACGCGGCGGTCACCGCCGACTGGCGGCGAACACTATTTTTCCAGACGCTTATCTGGAGTAATTTTTAAATTTTTATAATATAAATATAAAAAAAAAACTAAAGAAGAATTTAATAAATGCGATTTTTCGCATTAAAAACGAAATGTTTTCTTGTACAATCGTTTTTCAATCACAATTATTATAGCAAATGAATCAGTTAATACCGATTTTTTTTAAAAAAAAAAAAAAAAGCGCGTTTTAACGTGCGCGTAAAAGTCGTTCAACTGTTCGAGACCGCGGCGAGTTGAGATAAGTTTCGAAACGGAACTCGATGCAAACAAATAAATCGACGAGACCTCCTGCGTCGTTAACCGTTCGAAACGGATTGCTGACGAGAGCGGTGTGCACTCGGCGGTAATAATACTTTTATTAAAAAAAAAAGAAAACCGTTTAGAATGTTTATTACGACCGTACGTCACGTGCGTGCAAGGGTGATGCACAAGACGTTCGCGTTGCGGAAACCGTGCAGTGTGTGATGGAGAATGATAGATCTCGTACGTCTTCGACGCATATTATTCGAATAATTATAACAATATCGCTTTTCGTTTTCCCAATCATTTTTCCCTTTTTTTTTTTTTGCCCCTGGAATACGCGTTTTCTTTTCTCTCCGTCGTCGTCGTCGTCATTACGATATTTCTCTATCCCGTCGCACACCGTGCGCGCTAACATCGCGCGTGTCTATTGCTCACATGGACACGCATTCGATTACTTCACGTGCGCGGAGCACACGAACGCGCACCCACGCGTTACAGCTCGCGCCCGTCCAAAACGTATCATTAACCACCGGCACGACGTTCACTATAATATGATGTACACGTACAATATACGAGTATTTATATATATAAGAACGTATAATAATAAACGCCTATTTCCTATTTTATACGAACACACACGTTTCTATACTTGTGTATACATTTCAACGCGCTGCATCGCGGTATTGTCGCGGTCCCGGCTTAATGAATAATGTAAGAAAAAAAAAAAAAAAAGAAAAGAATTTAATAAGGGGTTTTCGTGTAACGGCCGTCACGCCTATGCTAAAACGTCGTATACAACAACTGTATACAACTCTCCACTATATCACATGCCTTCTAACGGACGAGATGATAATATTTCCTCAAATTATAATAATATTACGCGTAATGTAATGTATAAATAACGTGTACGACGACGGATATTACGTGCCACGTTGTGCGCGTTTAATAGAAAATCTCTATAAACACGCGCTACACAGTGTACGTGCGTGTCAATAAACTAGAACCAAACACAATTATATTATAATACAGAGGCGGACGTAAACATTTTTTCCACCCTTTTTTGTTTTTTCGACGTTTCCACGCGCGTGTCTCCAAGATTTTTCCGCTAATATAAATCACGTCGATTCAACGGTAATTTTTTCGTTTACACTCCCCTTCCGACGCGTCGCAGATGGCTGCACGTGCCGATATCAAAATCACTTGATCACGCGGCGGTCGCACCGAAATTTCGCACCAAAATTAATTATAGAGAAAAAAAATAGAAGGGAACGCGGAATATATCGCTCGCGTGATAAATCAACGAAATGTGCGCGAATCGCACGCACTCGGCGATGAAAAGTAAATCTCACCCGCGAATGAGAAATAAAAACGTCGGACGTTTTCGTTACGTTGGCGAAAAAATTGCCGCGAATTTTCTTTAAATTCGAATTCATTTTTAATGCGGGTTTATTAAATTCGATTTTAAATCGGTAACGTTTTATTTCTAAAAACAATAGAATTTTATTCTTTTGAAAATACGACGAGAGGAATTGTTACGACAAATTCGATCTTTGTGTTTTTTTTTTTTTGTTAACCTATCATCTAGTGTGAAAACCGCATTAACACACACACACACACACACACAAATATATACTATATAAAAACTTAGGTTCTGGAATTTTTTCTTTTTTTGGACTAAATTCATCCACGACGACCTGCCGTGAATACCATTAGGAATATACCGTAAAAAAAAAAATCGACAATAATATATTATTGTTCTCATTGAATTTCCGAGGGGTTTTTTTTCTTTCTATAACTCTGCTGAAAACCATACGCGATGTGGGCATTTTAAGCGTACACGGCCAACTCAAAATTAATATATTTTTATACTTGAAAAAAATAATGAGAAATATTGAATGTCGGAAACAAATTATTATAAACGCGAATAGAATAACATGATTATGAATGAAATGCGCGTGGGGCGGGGCTGCCGAAGAAGAAGACTGTGCGTGTTAAACTTTTTTTTTTCACTTTATATACATTTGAATAAAGCAATTGTAATCTCTTTTTCCCTTTTTTCAATACGACTGAAATCCATGTAAATCGTCTACATTGGGATAGGAAAACGTGTAACAAATGTCCCGGAGATCCGACGTCACAACACGCCACGACGTAACATTATAATAATATAATATTTATTATATGAACGCGGCGGCCCGGACAAGGCTATTAGAAGTGCGCAATAAATTCTATCAAATTTTATTTATATCGGTTTTTTTTTTTCTATACACCACTCCGTGCGTAATTATTAGCATAATATCGCGCGGACCAGACGCATTAACATCTATTATAATAATATACGTGTCATAATATGTAAATAAGTATATTGTATATAAGTACAACTCCGTTGCTACTACGCGAACGCGGCTTACAACTATATAACATATAGTATACTTTTCAACTAGTATACATTTCATGTTTTATTTATTTTAATTTCTATACTTGAATGCTGGACTCCGCAGAGAAAAACTCTTGTGGAGGTCCGAGAGTTCAAAATTAACATAATAATCATACATATATATATATATATATATATATTTTTTTTTTTTTAGTTTATCAATCCTAAGATTGGTTTTTAACAAAATTTTCACAATAAACGCCTTCTCCATTTTTCTCTGTCGTTTGTTAAAATCGACTTTTTTAAATATTATCAAAAAATGAAAAAATTGGTGTATAAAAGATCCTTAAATTAAGTTTGACTCAATCTGTTTTATTATTAATTGCTAATTCATATTACTAAAGTAATGTGTGTTATTGACAACGCGTTATACTAATATTTTATAATACAACGACTTGAAAGAATAATAAAAAAGAATAAGGCTATTTATTATTGATTATGTAGTTTATTTGAAAGTAATTCATATTATATATTTCCTGACACTTCGTTTAAGTCACACTCGACCAATATTTCATCTTGCGTTACATATTGCCATAATATGTTTCTTGGATGTAGTTTTGAACGAAAAATGTTTATGGCAAAAAAACAACAGTGAAGTCAGGCCATTGAAGTTTATGCTCAATTACAGTTCATTAATATTATATTATTGTCATAAACCGCCGATTTAAACTGCTTTCAATATCGATTTCGTAGTTGATGTTTTTAACGAAACGCACTTTTTTTTCTTCTTTTCACTTGTCCATCAACTACAGGTTGAAATTCGGCATACAAATAATACGAACCGAAAATGATAACCACATTATTATGGCACGAACAGCGGTCGTTATAGTGTTCAACACCATAAATGAAATAATAAATAATCCTCTTAAAGACCTGGGCAACGTTGGGTGATGACAGCTAGTCGCATATAGTACATCGCTGACTATATACGAGTGTATGCAGCATAACATACGTGTTTTACCAGTAATCCACCGTGTGTGTTATTATACCACGTTTAAATATTATTTTAATAATCATGATTGTGAAGGGCGTCTTAAAAGGTTTTCGGGAAAAAGCATAATTTTATATTATAATCGGCTTCACGCGAACACCGGTGGCCACGTTCCAAGCGTAATGTCTGTGGTTATCAAACAACATTTACAATTATTCATACCGCGTTTTTACAAATACGTACGCCTGTATAATCTTATTTTATTATTTTAATTTTTTTTTAATCGCTAATATTATTACGATAATATATAATTATACATTCAGTTATAAATTTATGTTTTTGGTAATGTACAATTAACTACGATGCCTAATTGACGGCAACGGGTGGTTACAGTAGAATGAGAACCATTGTTTATGCAGTTAGTTTTCGTGAAGCGGAATGTATAACAGAAAACCGTCATAACATAAATAAGCTTTAGGGTAGTTTTTTTTTTTTTAACATAATTTATCTTGTACGAAAACTGTTTATAATAATAATAATAATAATAATAATAATAATAATAATAATAATAATAATAATAATAATAATAATATTAATAATATGAATAATATGAATAATTATTAAAATTCAAATAATCGTCCGTGTTTTATTTCCAGTCTAGACATAATGACATGCGACCAGTACACGATTGACCATTCGGAACGCACGTCCAACCCGAAGAGGAGATCGCCACAACGAATCGACATAATAAGATACTCGCGTTATTTTAAATCAATACGTTCGACGGTTCGCCCAGAATTTTGAGTATTATAATATTATATGTAGTTAGCTATGAACAAAAAGTAAATATTTTCAAACGATTTCGTCACCCGCGGTGTGACTTATAAATACATATTATATAATATGTAATGCATACGACGTATGTAGGGAAAAGGTGATAATAATATTGTTCAAATATTGAACGGGCGGTCGTGATCGTTGGATGATCTATGGAAACTCGACCTGACGGATATTCTCACGCGGTTATGAATATTAATGAAGAGGTAATTTTGTCATCGGTGTACATAATAAACTTTCTCATGACGTGTGTAACGCTTACGTTGCTCATAATATTTTACCGAAATGACGCGTACGTTAAAACGCGTTGCAGATGCGATCAGTTATTGTCAGTTGGTTAACGATCTGCTCAAATTAACAAACAAAAAAAAAACCAAAAATTCAATACTGGAAATATAAAAAAAAAATCAACGTAAAACTCGAAAACTATATATTCGTACTTATAAAACAGCCGTTTAATTACAATTCGTTTATATACCAGGTTCATAAATGCGTGTATATATATATACAGAACGTCTCACCGAGGAGATCTGTTAAATGCTTATAGCATTTGTTCTATTCAACATTTCAAAGGTTTTTTTTTTTAAATAATTTTAATACTCCTGCGTTATAATACGCATATTTTTAATTTAATTTTAATTACGATGGACTTAAAATTACAAAATAACATATATTAAAAACAGAATTCCGGCGTTTAAAAGTTTTAATTAAGTTACGTTATCGATTTTTGAACAATTTTTAAAATGTGTTGTAATTCAAATATTTTCTCGCCAATGTTAATCGCAATGCCAATAACTGTTACTGCACGTAACGATATGTACACGATATTGAAACAATTTTTCCAAGAAATAACACTTACTATTATTAGACAATAAAAACTGTCGAAAAAATTGCGAAAAAAAAATACTTAAAAACATTAAATAGAACAAAACATAATATGCATGTCAGTTCGTATTACAATATTGTAAACGAAAACAAGATATACTAAAACTACGCGGAACAATCATAGATATTGTTGGTGGCTTTTTACGCGCGTTTCAAGGGTACGCACGCAGCTGCATAGCCCAATCAAATAAAAATATGTCGTATTAGGCAATTATTAAAAAAAAAAAAAAAACAAAAAATAGTAATATTTATTTAAATAGGTACCTTGGCTATTGGTAATTTGTAAAAAAAAAAACAAAAAACAAACATTATTTATTTTATTTTATTATAATAGCATATTGTTATATTGATAATATTATCAGGTTCGGGTTGCTACTACTTCTCTTTAAATTTCATATTTTCCAATAACTAATTTATATAATATTCACCATGTAGATGAAACCTATACATCCTACATCGTGATAATGTGACACCAATAAACACGTATATGAGCTAGACGAAATTTTTGTTTATTGTCTATTTTGTCATGTACACGTATACACCCGTAGCACGTTTGTTAGAGCCTTGTGTCCAGTCAATTTTATTACGTTTTATTTTAATACTTAAAATAATTAATATTAAATATGGATATTGTAGACAAAAAAAAAAAAAAAAGAAAAAAGGCAATCGAGCAAGAAATTACTCTGAAATTAAAACCTATGGACATAATAATTATCGATGACTTTAAGAAATCTGTCAATTTCAATACAAGAATGTTATTACAATTTAATTTATTATTATATAATACAATTTTTATTAATTAACTGTTAATAATTGTTTATCAATAAACTTAAAAATCAAAGCATTTCACTTTTTCCTCTTGGTCGGCCCAGAAATTTGACTTCTCGCACACCCTAATCATTAAGTCCGCCTATGAGTGAGTGCATATGATACTAAATGTGTATACTCATACGATTTTAAAACGTCCGATACAACAGTTCATGTTATTGATTTTATAAAAAATTTTCGATTTTAGTTATAATAAGTATTAGATGGTATTCTTTATTAAACGTAAATCGTAATATCCATAATGTCTTACAATATAAGAGACTGTCGAAAGCGTTGCTAAACAATATATTTTATTCGTATATAATATTCCGGTCATCCGGTAAGCAATTTTACGAGTTCATTTCGCCCAACATATTATTAACCGCGTGCATAGGAGTGGTTGCAGGTGTAATTTTAAAATTTATATAGATATTGCAAATTATTCGCAAAATAACGACGGGTATAATTTAAGATATAACTGTGTAATTTAAGATTTCTCCGAAAATTTTGACGTTCCAAATTCATTGGATCGTGCGCTTACATATACGTATTACAATTTATTTAGGAAAGTGTACGCATTATATTATTATTATTATTATTATTATTATTATTATTATTATTATAATAACTAGCTGTCCTGCCCGGCGTTGCCCGTTCCAAAGATTTGTATTTTTTATTACAGCTGAATTACCCGGCTTCGCCCGTGTACAGTTTTGAACGAACTTGCATCATTTATTAAACTTTAAAATTTTAATTCAATACACATGCTCTTCTTCTCCCTCGCCTCTAACCCAGCCAGTAGCGTATTTTCAAATTTTTTCTCGGGGGTCTAGTAATTTACATTACCTATAACTATTATATAAAAAATATATATTTTTAATTCCGCCTAAAATAGCTGACCCGACAGACTTCGTCCTGTCAAAAAGATTTGTAATGTATCAGTTTTTGTGCCTACGTATTTTAAAAATATCCTCCTGAACAGAACCGTCAACCTGGTGATAGGGCGTTGTGAATAAAAAACATATATAATGATTTAAAAGTAAGTAATCGCTTTATTGTTAATCATGTGAATCATAATTATTATTATTATCATTGTAGTGCTTTGTTTTTTGTTTTTTGTTTGATTACGGCTTTTGCTGTAATTATTGATTAATTAATTAATTATTAATTAAATAATTAATTACTTTACCTATTACTGCTCTGGTGTCTGAGCAGCTCTGTGAGCTACCTCACGCTCCGCCTGTTCAAGCCTTCGCAGTTCGGCTTGTGGAAACGTCTCGTTAAGTCTAGCTACTTTCATAGATCGAGCTTTATTAGAGCTTTGGGAAAGATTAGACTTACGCTTTCGCGGCATAATTATTTCTTAGGAGGTACTTTTTCTACGATATTTTTATAAAAAATAATTGTAATTTGCTGATTGAAAAACAAAATCAAGCTTTCGTTGTATTATTATTACCATAGATACCATAGTATCGCGCGTTCGGTTTGTCATCGTCGTAACTATTAAAATATTTGTCCAAATGATGTATTGTGAAGGACAAAATTTATACCAAAAGCGATAAAAGTATTCATTTTGATAAGGATCCATTTATTACTACCAAATGTGCATTAGAAATAAATTATCAATTTTTATTGTATTTATGGTTCACTATCCTTACTAATATTATAACATTTATCGTTATATTTTGGACAATTCACACAATATCTTTATAAATTATAGCCTATGTGTTATTCTGATCTATAAGCTACATTACTGTAAAGTTTCATTAAAATCCGTTTAGTAGTTTTTGCGTGAAAGAGGAACAAACATCCATACATCCATCCAAACAAACTTTCGCCTTTATAATATTAGTAAGGATAATAATAATTTGTGATTTGTGTAGGCCAAGAGATGACTTGGAAGACTCTCTCCGTATTAACAATACTACTTTTAATTGTTCTCCCTTTTGTTTTTTTCTTATTACGACTAATTGTCGGTCGTTCAATTATTACAATTAATTGTGTGTAATCTATTCTAGAAGTTTCGTACTGAAATCGACAATCAACGTTTTTCGCTTGACAGCTATATATATACCGCGTTATACTATACATATTTACCAAATATAATTATACACTTTCATAGCCATATTGTCTTGTTGTGAAAAATATTTAAGTGGGCATTGACGAGAGTGCTTTCTTTCACTATACATTTTTTTACGTTTATCCGATCAACAAAAAATTTGGCAATAGCTTTATTATGAAATAAATAAGCTTTAATACCATATATATGTGAAAAACGTGTATAGAAATCAATAATAATTTATATGTTAAATTGTATTTAACTTTTAAAATTTGACGAAAATATAATTATTAAATTAATCGAGCGATGCTCGTTTTTCTGATACGCATTTAATATTTATCCATCCGTTTTGTGTTTAATGTTAAAATGTATATGTCGCTATATAATTTTAAGAGTATTGTAATTTAAATTTTATTTATCACGTTTATAATATGCTGATAAAACATTCATTGGAATATTAACTATTGCGTAATGGGCAGTTTATTCATTTTTTTTTTTGTTTGTTCGGACATTCAAAAAAAAAAAAAAAAAACAATATATGACCATTATAATATACATTTATTTAGACATTAAATTTGTCCGTTTGAATCGATACGGATAACATAGTTTTTACCAATATTCAATACAACTACACTGTTTTTTTACTGATTTTTCAAGCCACAAACATATTAATTCTGCAGATTAAGGCCTATAGTCCATTAGGCAGCCAATTCGGCGTATGAAACGGCTTATTGGAGACGACCGCGCACTAGACAACCAAGAATTTCTGACAGCCATTAGAACGTGTACGATTGCACGGCACCCAACTGGCTGCCGTCCGGTCTCCGCACACTGGTCGAAGCAACCACACACACGGTTCGCGTCAGGAACGTACTCAACAAAAAATTTTGTGGGAGGGGGTGTTTTTGAAAATCAGTTATAAAATACTGGAACATTTTCTTTTAAATATATATACGAAATTTTGTTATGAAAATTAGCAATACTTATAATATTCTTTTATATATATATATATAACATAAGCATAGATGTAATGAAAAATCGCAGAGTTTAATTTCATTTTCGTAAAGTTGTAGTCATTATGGTAAAAATATCTTCACAATTAACTTCTTAATTTACTTAAAATAGTATACTGTAGTGTCTCTACACAGAACAAAAACATTTACGACAACGTTTATAATAAATTATAAGAGAGACGTTATTGCTTTTATAATATCCTTATCCGCAGTAATTGTTCCGTCATGGTATAGCTTAGACATTTCCTCTGTCTGCGTTATATAAAAATAATTTTTTTTTACCCATGTCAATACAAAATACGTATAATTTTATTTTATTTATAAACCCTGTTTAAGTATTTATTTTTTTTTTAATTAAATTAAAATTACAGTCTGTTAGATAGTGTTAAATTAATTTTTTGCTTCAGAGCCAACGTCCCACAACCATAATGTAATATTATACCTGTCTATTGAACTATTAAAACTGAATACGTAAATAACCATAAAAAAAAAACCAAACATTTCAGAGGGTGTTTGAGCATCCAAAACACCCCCCTGTGTTCGTGCTTGGTTCGCGTCTAGCCCACGATCATCACGTTTATTATTTTATTTCGTATTCTTACGAAATAAAATGTTTGTTTAATATTTATCGAAAAAAGAAATATCGCTATGACTTTCGATACTGAAAAGTTTATTCGGAAATTCGAAAGCCGAGAAGCAATTTGGGACCATATCTTCTGAGGAATACTGCGATAGCGATTTAAAGAGAAGGAGATGGGAGGAAATCACAAATACAATGTGCGAAAAAAGAATTTATCAGAAAATTAACGTGAATCAGAAAAAGCATCGATTATTAATGGACACACACGAGAGTGTAAACCACATCATACACGGACGTCGGATAACGATGGACAACTCGATAAATGTCAACTGGCTACTTATAAATAGCTGCTAAATATTTTGGCTGCCTAGTGAGTTATAGGTCTAATGCGTTTTCGAAAGACAAAATGTTTGTGACTGAAAATATAAAACTTACGCATCCGAGTTATATTTCAATTATTACCGGGCGATAATTTTATTATTATTATTATTATTATTATTATTATTATTATATACAAATATAACTTGGAGCGATTAGATCACCAAGTACGTGGAGAGTAAAATTAATTAATTTTTAAGAGGAACAGCTCAAAATATTTTAATACTTTAAATTTCATCTTATTATAGTATGTATTCTTATTTAGTTGATTTGATTTATTATTTATGTAATTTTTATCATTTAAAAAAAAACCATTGTGAAATATTTTACTTTGAATTATTACACACGGATAAAATGTGTATGTAATATATTAATAGATATATTATAAACATATAAACGATTAAATTTTAGACGATATTTCGCAAACCTAATAAATATTTTCAGTAGACCACTGTTAATTAATAAACTGAGTACTATATACATACACTCTTATTGTATACATACTTACCTGCGCGGATTAAATATAATTTTAAGTAAATAGTAAAAAAGTAATTAGATATTTAAAATAATTCGTTGATATAAAAACATAGGTATTGTAGCGTAATATATTATTGAAGTGTCTTTACTTATAATATCTATAAAAATGAAAATAAATCTGTGTATTTATTATATATAATTATATACAGACAGTTGACGGTGGATAAGACAAATTGAAGCAAACACAATTTTTATTCAGGTATTATAAAAAAAAAAAAACAAACCGATAATATTATGTTCTTCATTTACAAATAAATTATAATAAACATAAAATGTTAAACACACATATGATATACAGACAAATTAAAACTTTAAATATCTAATAATGTCTAATAATAACTGGTTACATATTTACAAAGATCGAAATCATATCAATATGATACAAATTACAATTGACATAAAATTATTTATATATATAATGCGTTCAAAAAAAAAAAAAAACAATGACAAATTTTTGCCTTAAATGGTAATTGTGTTTACTGCAGGCTACAGACCCGGCTTTCTCAAAGTGTTAAACATTTCAAAAAGAACTATTTAAATTGTAATTTGCAAAGATACGATTTTCAACAGACATTTTTAAAGGAACATTCCGAGAAAAACGTTGCTCGAGGAAACATATTTCTTTTTTTTTTACGTATAGCTTTCATATTAATCAGCTCCCGATAAAAAACAACTATTCTAAAATAATTAACATTATAATATATACGTTGATACGATTCGTTAATTTATGAACGTCTTAGAAAAAAAAAAATTAGGAATATAAAATTGATTTGTTCGACTTAAATTTACTCGTAATAACATTTTATAATAAAAATACAGTTAATAAATAATAATTATTATTATAAAGGATTATGCATTTTAGTCGTTGTTTTTAAAAATCATATCTTTTTTTTCAAACTTATATGTATATATATATATATACTTTTCAATTTGAGAAATACAATAATTGACCAGTCTGCTCGAATCTAATATTATTAGTTTTACGACTTAACGACTATACCTAGTTAGTGTCTATCTACATTATACTTCATATTACAATAAGTTGCCAATAATTTTAGCATATCACAATTTTTTTTTTCAAAGCTGCAATGCGTACCCAGCTCTGTAATTTGGACTATGAGTTGATCTGTATTGGAAAAATAAAAACCATAAACAAAAGAAATTCGAGAGGAAAATTAAAATTAAAAAAAAAAAAAAAATCGAAGAAATAACATTTGATACTATATAATATATTATTTAATGTATATGCAGTGGCTATAAATATACAACAGTGCACGCAATAAAAATAATAATAATAATAGATATTTTGTTGATATACTATTTGTTTCTGTTTTTTTTTTTTTTATTAGAGATCATTCGCATAAGACGTATAAATAATAGTACGTTATAATAGATAATAAAAATATAGTGTTTGCATTGAGATGCGACCTCAAACCGGTATTAGTTAATGAACAAGCGACCATACGGTATTATTTATTATAAAATGTATTAGATAATGAATAATTAATTACGCGTAGGTAAAATGAATAGGAATTATTATTGTAAACCGATTTATTTTTGGGTGTAAGTTTTTTTTTTTTTTTTTTTTACTTTTGAAATAAACGTTATAATAAAGAAGAATAAAATAATAAATTGTCGTACGTGTCAATTGGAATGTCGATAATTGTAAATAACAGGTGAATATTATTAACACGGACGTGCATTTCGAAGAGTACCTACTAGTAATAAGTATACAAGAGCAAAAGTATATAGAACGTGAAAAATACAATATAATAAAGTATATTATGTATTTATAATGTATTGTAATAATAATAATATATAGAACAAGAATTGAAGTAAATAAAAATATCACTTATAATAGGTACGTAGAACAGACTTATATATATATATACGCGTATAATAATATTAATAATAAAATCAACCACCATATAGGGTATATATATATATGTGTGTATATAAATATCGCATCATACAAGGAGTTTGTATACATATAAAAAAAATCACTATTATTGTTCGCAGTACATTAATATATTATATAAATATATATATATATATATATTTAAATATATTATATAGATTAAATTATTTCTAAAATAGTTGCAAATATATATATATATAGATATATATATAGTAGTTAAGTATATAAAAATATAATATTTAAAGAAATATAGTAACCAAAATGAACACGTAACTCGTTTTTTGAAGTCAATCAAGTCGGTGGTTAGTACGTAACAATATCCCCATGCAAGCGTTAATATAATATATAGAAAAAAATTTTTTTGTATATAATATAGTATCCATCATTCATCGTAAATAAAGAGTTAAAAAGGATTTTTTTTTCGTTTCGTTTGACTCCAAAAAGTGCGTTAATAATTCATTTGGCGTATACTGACAATATATATATATATCGTTATCATAAATGTTGTTATAAAAATATTTATTACACGTAAATATATATATATATATATACATTATACACATATGAAAATAGTTTCTCGTCCGAATCTCGTTACAGATTCGACGAGGACGCGAAATCGCCATTATCGGCTGCGGCGCTTTTCACGCGTCTCATCGAGTTCGCCGTCGCCGGGGCGACCGCGACGATTAATACCTTTGCGCTACCCGCGGGTTTAAGCAGCGATATTTAATAATAAATATATTATTACGTATAGAATAAGGTATAAAATAAATATAGTGTGTGTGTATATATATATATATATATATATATAGTAAATAGTATATATAATATAGTAGACAATGGGCGTGTGAGAGAGAGAGAGTGAGAGTGAGAGAGAGTAAGAAAGAGTGAGGAGGAATCAATGCGATTTCGACACTGACCTGTGTTGTTGCAAGCTGTCCTGTCGCTTGAACGACTTGTAACACATCTCGCACCGGTAATTGACCGTCGGCAGGTGATTGCGCTCGTGTATGAGCAGCGAATAGTGTTTGTTGAACGTCCGGTTACAGTATTTGCACACAAACTCCATTTTGACCCGCTTGGGCCGGAGCCGGTGGTTCTCCGAGTCGAGCTGTATTACCGCGTACATGGTCGAGCCGCCGACGCGCAAACGTTCTCTCCGCGATGTCCGCGCGGCCGATATTATATGCGAGAAAATTCAAAAACAATATCTCTCTCGACGTCGTCGACGACCGCCGATTCGCCGCACGTGATGCGATGTGATAATTATTATTATTATTATTATTATAGCTGCAGACGGTCGTGTGTAACGCGACGCCAAACGATATGCCTACACACCTGTGTGTGTGTGTGTATTTTTTTTGTTTTAACAACTCGCGAATATACCGATGACGACGGATTTGTTTATTTCCGTATACACACTGTAGCGTTGTCTTCGTATTCGGACGTTGTATGAGCTACAGCAACAGCAGCAGCAGCAGCAGCAACAGAAAGATCTCCACTGCCGGTCTCCACAAAGTACGTCTGCAAAAAAAAAAAAAAAAAAACAAAATCAAAGTCGGTATGCATGCATACAATATTGTATATTAATATAAAACAATATCACAAGCGGGAAAATATGCTCGTATTGTTTATAATATGTACCCCCCTACGTGTCGTGTGATGCGTATACAAAAAAAAAAACACAGCAAATATTTATAGCGTTTATTTTTTTTTATGTGTGTGTGTGTGTGTGTGTGTGTGTGTGTGTGTGTCAGTCGCCGTTATTAATAAGGTAGGTAGGTAGGTACACGTTAACAAAACACTGTATGTAATAATATATTTTTTTTGTGCGCGCGGCCCGGCTGCGATATATCAAATAAACGCGATTGTTAACAATAGCGCGTTCAAGGATTTTAAGTAGGCGTTCGCGAAATCGGACGAAAACGCCGCCGCCGCCACCTACCTGCTACAAGCGGTCTCGGTAGGGCGGAGGAAGAGTACCCCACATACCACACACCGCGCGCGGTGACCGACTTGTTGCGGTCCGAGAGAAATTCCAGGCGCTCTCTTATATTTATTACAATACACAGCTGTTGCCCGTAATATTATTTATATATATATATACATATAATAAATACGATGTAATACCGCGGGCGAAAAGAGAAGATAGAATATTCTCTCGTACGGGAAAAGGGTTTTGGTAAAAAAAAAAAAAAAAAAATTTCCAAATAAACTCCAAAGAGTAAAATAATAAACACACGTCATCGCGATGTCTCGCGTATCACGGATGTTGTGAAAGATTTTTGTTTTTTTTAATTTCCTCGAACCGACCGGGGGGGGGGGGAATATAACGCGTTATTTATAATACGATATTTTTCTATATAATAATAATAATAATTACGGTACCGCCGCGGCGGACTGAAAGTACGCCGAGAAAATAAATAATGTAATAATAATAAAAAAAAGGGGTAACAAAATACAGTTATATATATTTATATATAGGCGGAGTCCGGTAGCCGTGGCGAACCTGGCAAACACCGGTAGCGGCGACGGCCGACCGCCATTTAATCCGTCTCCCCACCACACACACACACACATACGCGAGAGCGCTCGCCGCGCCCGACAACGCGTGTCTTACAACGGCGGCGGCGGCAGAGCAGTAGCAGCAGCTGCGTGCACCTTGCAGTGTGTGTGGTGTGTAATCGTCTTATAATAAACGTACCGCCGGCACTACCGCGGTTACGCGCGCGGGCGCGACTCCTCCGCCGGTGTATAGTGTTAAACGCATTACGGTAGTAGTCCGTCGCGTTGTCGTATAGAAATAGCCCCCCCTTCACCGGTCGCGTTGCACCAACCGTAATCGGCGGCGGCGGACGCACGCAATACGTCCTTCTGCTGTTGCTACTGTTCCTCCCCCAAAAAAAGAGAGTAATTAATATTTTTTTTTTAATAATAATAATGTCGTACACGCCGCGATCTCGTCGTCGAAACGACGGATAAATAAAATATATACCGAGGGGCGCCGTGTTGTATAATAATAATAATAATAATAATAATAATAATAACAATTATTATATAATATATTATAATAATAAAAACCCCCTACGGTTTTACTACGTTATTATAACCAATAATAATAACGTAGTAAAACCGTAGGGGTTTTTTTCTTTTCTCTTACTCGCCGTTGAAATTCATACACGTGATAAAATATAAATTCACTTTTTGTTTTAAATAATAATAATAATAATAAATCGACGAGTTTATTTACATTTGATTTTCTTATTTTTAAAAAAAAAATGGAATTTATGTTTTAAAACTATATATGTTTAATATACATAATTGAATTACAAATTAATTACATACATAATATATATGCAATTACAAGAGAACACAGCGATCCGTCTCTCATCTTCAAGACCGTTAATTATATGCAGTGCTCCGCGCGCGGTAGTTTAACGATTACACCATGCGACGAAGCAATTGTCTATTCCGAACGCTGTACGCGCATAAATATTGGAAAATAATATTTCATCGATAAACGCGGCGTTTTGCACTTGCCTCGGTATAATATTATATACTCGGTGTACAAGAAACTGCTTTTCACACATAATACGTACAATATAAATTAATTACATTGGACGAAGTGAGAAAACAATTTTATTATATACATATAAGTGTACACTTTGCCAACCAGGAACGTAATTACGGGTGGAAGGAAAGGGGAGAGACAAGGAGAATCCATCTCTGCGCAGGCTTCTTTTTTACATAATAACACGTATTGATAATGTAAACGTACAAAAAAAAAAAATAAAAATATTATCGTAATAATTATTAAACAGGCGATAAAATTATTTTATTTTTTTCGTTAACAACACATTTCGTTACAGTATTTACGTACAATCCGTATGGTATTTCTCTCAATTTATTAACCGATAAATCGTTCATCGACGGGTATACGGCGCGTTTATGATACACACGCGTGTTACCGAAAAAACGTTTACCCATCGCAATCAGATGCCGAAATAATAACAGATGATGCGCTCAATAGATTTAAAATACAAAAAAAAACCCACGAAAATATCGCACAGCGTTTTATTTTTAAATAGTACGCGTTGTTTTTTTTTTTTTTTGTCTACGAAAATAATGAATGTATAAAATCGATCATTTTATTGTCAACTTAGACATCAACGTTTGAATTACGGAAGTTAATAACGTTCGTTATGGGTTTTGTTCGACGATAAAATATTATTTATGATTTTCCCCTCGTGTACGTTAAAACGTAATTTTTCCAGGCGCACAACGTGTCGGAATTTCATAACAAATGTAACGTTTAAAATCCCGATTGTGATTCCGGATCACTGCAGACGCGTTATGTATATAGTTTAAATAAAACGTTTACGTGTTATCGCGTATATGCGTCAATTAAATTACGTCTCGCAATATATCGTATAACGTTTGGATTATCAATTAAAACTGTTCATAGGGATAGACCACGAAGTTATTGAATTAGCACGGGACCGAGAGAGAGAGAGAGAGAGATGTAAAGACGTTTGTTTCGTGGCGATGGGCCTCGTCCAACGGTCTTTTAAAGCTACAAGGAAGAAGAAGAATATGTGATAATATGTGAAATATATAGTGCAGTCCGCTTCAGAATCGAATAGGAGAGGACGGACAGGCAATTGAAACTCTTCCTCGGTGGATTTACGCGCGGTATGGTATACGTAATTAACAAACGCGCGCGGGAGAGCGTCTCATATATATATAATACATGTAACGTACGTATTATATAATACATGAGAGAAACGCAAAATACATTAAAAAAAAAGGAAAAAAAATGTATAATACTCACGAGATATATTTGTATTCGTATATGTGCGTGCACCGTTTCGCGTACGTTAGTAATAGCAATAGTAGTAGTAGTAATAATAGTAGTAGTAGTAGTAGTAATAATAGTAATAGTACACAGTAGTAGTAATAGTAACAATAGTAATAGTTAATATATCAATATATTAATACGTGTATACATATATATATATATATATATATACACGGAGTGTGCGGGTCGGCGGCGGTGTACGAATAATGGCTTGGCGACGACGATCGCGGCGGTGTAAGTGGTGATTATTGCGGAACTCACTGGACTGTAGCACACGAAAGTCAGAAGCGATCTCTGCTCCGTTACGGCGGCGGCGACGGCCGTGGCGCGCATCCGCGCGTATGTGTGTGTGTGTGTGTGTGTGTACGTTTGTGTGTGCGTGCAGTACAACGGCGGCGGCGCAGCGTTGTAGTCGACACGACGACGGTGCGTCGCAGTAAGTAGTCGGCGGGGCCACAGAGCCATCGGTTAGGCGAGCGAGCGCGCGCGCGCTCCGCTCCGGGTGCGCTGCTACCCGACCGTCGGGCGGCCGCCGCGGCGTTTCGCGCGGGTCCGTGACCGTTTGCCGGGGACCCAATGGGCGCCGTGGGAAACGCACGGAAGCCGGCGTAAGCCACGCCCGTCACCGTTCTGGTTGGCCACCGCGCCGCCGCTGCTGCTGCTCTTTGCCCGTCGCACCCGTAGACCGTGCGGTGCGGCGGTGGCGGCGGCGACCGCCGCTTGATTGTTTCTTCTGTGCCCTCCCTCCACTCCACTACAAACGCGGCCGACGTCCTACAACTGTTTTTATTATAAACGCCAGTTGTGTTGCCTCCGACTCGCCGCCGTCGCGCCTCAACGGTGGCCGACCGGTTTTTCCTCGGGCGGCTACTAAAAAGATCCCGCGATTACGACGACCGCTGGCCACGATATCATACGCATTATTATTTTATTATTATAAACGCGGAAAACGTAAAGCCCGTACGTACATAATAATAATAATAATAAACTATAATACAATACAGTCGCGAATTGCGACGACTGGCGCTGGTGTCACTTTTTATTTTCATAGTAAATCGCGACAGCGCGCACCACACCACGGCGGCGTTATTTTCGTCAATATATACATATAATATATCTACGTTCCACTATAATATAATATTATATATACCAAACGCCCGTTGTTTCCGCATATAATTATCATAATATTAAAGTCCAGCCGACATACCTATATATATATATATATATAATATGTATGGTGTTTGCGAACGCGCGTATTATTTCATATGTTTCGAGCCAGAAATCGTCGAGATAATAATATTATTTCTTGACGACGATAAAAAAAAGAAAAATAAACCGTCGTCAAGGAGCACATAATATTATGTTTTATACAAACCAAAAAAACTTTACATAATAAGCGCGCCCCTGCAGTACATACGCCGCAGTAAAATTATTGTAATAATATGTTATTGAAATATTTCTATTGTCGTCTTATATGTGGAAACTACAAAAAAAAAACCTCCGATAAATTATATGGCATTTATCATCTTCCTCTTCCCTTCTCTTCCTTCATAATTTACCTCGTCAGTCGCATATAATCAGATCGCGTTTACATTCGCGTGTTTTTTTTTTTTTTTAATCCTACTTCGTATATAGAAAAGGAAATGAGAGTTGGGTAAAAATTTGTTTATGAATCAAGATAAAATAGAAATTTTGCATATATATATATATATATATACACAAATGGATAAAAGCAATATTATATATAAATGAGTGATTTCACGAATTTATTTTATTCTTTTTTTCTCTCTCATATATATATTTATATAATACATTATACATTTGTACGATATAAGAACAATAATAATAATAATCTGACCGCCGTCCAACGACGAATCCGCGTATTCAACATCCGAAAAAGTCGATAAACTATGATTACAATTATATATTAAAGAAGTATAATATATAAAAAATTACCTTATCGAGTTATAAAAAAATTACACACGTGGTAACGTTTGTTTATTTATATTAATTTATTATCATAAATTATGTATATATATATAAATTAAATCTATTAAATACGGTAATCGACAAATTTTGTATTTGTAATTATTTTTTCTTCTATAAATTGCATATAGGTACACACGTATACTAGTTAATAGTTATATTAATAATTTGAAACGTTTGGAAAAATATTTTTTGTAATAAATAGATTATATTTAATGTTTTATCGTTGAAGTTTTAAAAGTTCTCAGATGATTTTTTTTTCACCGCACTCCTGTGCCAGAACAACTAAAGAGCCGCCACTGATATATACCTTTATAGGTACCGGCGCGGGATTATATTTTATTATACCTAAAAATATAGATAACGAAATACTTGTTGTTGTATTGCGATGACAAATAATGATTGTACACCGTGTCACGGTAGTTTTTAAATAAAAAAAAAATTGTTAAACAAATTCAGCAGCCGCGTTTAAATATAAATATGAAGTATTATATGAATGAGTACACTATATTACGAAAGTGTTGTTTTAAACCGTTGTTTTTTTTTTGGGCATTTCAAATTACCATTTGTAATAAAGGAAGGGGTGTAAAATATTAAACAATACAATTAAATATACAAATATATTAGATTATTATATATAATTAAATATATTCTGCTGGGTACACTCTATGTCATGCCGCAATATGTGTCCGATTAAAAAGGCTCTTCTTGTTTTCAATGTTTTCAGAAAGTTTCTCGAAACTCTTCGATAATTTTCTTCGTTTGCACAGTGTGTTCTGCCCTGTTTATTCTAAGCATCCCCTTCTGTAACACAAAAAGATATTCTAAACGCTAAGAGTCTTTTTTCTTCTGTTTTTCCTATGGTCCATGTCACGCTCACGTACAATGCTTTGCTCCAAACGAATACCTTTAGTACACGTTTATGTCAATATTTTTAGATATAAACATATGTTTCTTGCTCTGAAATGCACACTTGGCCTGATTTATTCCGCCTATTATTTCCCTGGTACGACGTCTGTCCTCATACATCGTATACTTCCAAGATATTTATATTCATACACTTGTTCTAATGCGTCACCATCAAATGTTATTCGAGCTCGGACTTCTCCATTACGACTACGAACAAGGTGTTCGGTTTTCGCTTTGTTTATTTTCATAGACCGATTTGGAAAGGAAAGGAAGATATATTAATATTACTTTAATTTTTATTATTTTTATATAATAATATTGATGTATGCTATATATTAAATTTAAAATGAAAATTATAATGAAGAAAAAGACTTGAATTTTTTTTTACGAGGTGTGGGTATTCTCGCTATATATTGAAGTAGAATTTTTAAATCGCCTCTCCCTCTTCTAGATTAGACTTCAGATACGCCACTGGGATGTATGTATGTATGACGGGCGAGACTGGTGTGCGCGACCGGCGTGTCGACTAAATTTAATTCTCGTACAAAACGTGTAATATAATGTATCGAAATCTATTGACTGAACTAATAATAATAATAATAATAATATACCAAACGCGAGACGCGCACGTCATCGAAAAGTCGTGATTTCCGACGATGACGACAACGACGACGAATGGATTGTGTGAATACGAACGGATCCTTCCGTTTTTAAGGCACAAACACGCAATTCGCAAAGCGTGTATTTCCCCTCCCCCCGCGAATATTTTTACGCTGTACACCTCTTAATTCGTCACGCAGTGGCGTCATTCGGGCCGGGGGAAAGGGGGTCAATGGTGCGACAAGCGGGGGGGGGGGGGTGGGTGGTGGTACTTACAGAAAGCACATAAAAAAAAAAATTTAAATGGGAGGGAGATGCGTTTGGTCACGCGCCACTGCATGAAAGGGCATTTCCTCTTCCCCTCGTTGTCAGCGCGAGGGCAGGCGGCCGGTGTCGCAAGCTAGTTTCTACTATAGTTACATGGGCCCGCCGACACGATTCACGTCGTGCTACTATGTAAAGCGGATAGGATGATCAGATTATTAAAAAGAAAACCGGGACGAATAAAATACGTTTTATAAAGAACAAATTGTTTTGAATAAAACAAAATGTATAATTCAGATGGGTATTTTAATTTACAATATGAATTATGTAGTTTTGAGATATACCCAATATAATATTTCTATAAATTAATTACGTTAATCGTATTTGGAATTAACATGATTAAAACTGGAAAACCAGAGATACATACTATAAAAATTATATAAATTTTGGCATAATTTAATGCGAATTCATATGAACGCTTTAATTCCGGGACATATTGAAGTCCCGATAAAGATTTTTCGGGACGATGGAAGAAACTTTTAAAAACCTGTGACAATCCCGGGAGACCAGTAGCGGTTTTGACAAAATTTCAAGGGGGGCGAGCAATTATATTATTATTATTAATATTTATGACGTTTTTATTGTTCGGACGACTGATTAGTACGTATAACTACATTTGTCGATATTTTTTGCCCGTCGTTTTAACGTTTCAGTGTTTCACGATTTGTTTTATGCTTATATATATATATATATATTGTAACAGTAAGTGTCAAGTGTTAAAAATAAAAACGAAAAAACCATAAGGTGGGTGAAACCAAGACAAGAAAATGAAAAAAAAAACATATAATATAATATTAATATTGTACAAAAAAAAAAAAACGTACGTTTTTCATATTCCAAATTTTACAATTAATAATAGACAAAATAGTATTTGGATTGAGTTTTCAAAAACAAATATTAGGTTAATTAAAAATATTACAAAATAAACGACTCACCGTGCAAAACGAGTAAGTGTACGAGCCCGTAATTTCTGTATATATATATAATATATATATATATATCGAAATTCGTAATATGTCTTCTTTACGTAGACGACCATTTATTTTACGTGGATATATTATGTGGGAATTACAAAATGTTAAACAAAACGTAATAAAATATTTACACGGCTAATATAAAAATATGCAAAACCGTGTTCGAACGCCAAACAACACTCGAGCATAAAAACGCGCCGCGTTCACTAAACGGACGATATTATATCGTAAACGCGCGACGGTACCTCGGAAATTATTTTTATAGTATTAGGTAATACCGTTGATTACGGTTTCTTTGATCTTCGTTATTATTATTATTATTATTATTATTATTATTATTATATTTAGCGACGTTCGAACAGAAATCCGTAATAATAACGAAATACTTACACAAAATACGTCTAATAACACCAATCGACTACGTGATATTAAATACATTTATATAATATATGCAATACTTACTTGTCATTTAATTATCGAGAACAGTGAATTTTTTTTTTTTTATCTTTATCGACTCGCGGGCCCATTTTACTGAATAATTCATTTTCGTCGCAGATTAACTCTCCAACTCGCGATAAAAAGGAAATGTACTTAACGAATTATTGTCAGGAAAAAAAAGTAAGTAATCGTATACCGCGAATTATGTGCGCCAAACAAATGCGATCAATCACGATTGAAGACCATTATGATACACACACACACACACACACACACATATATATATATATATATAGAGAGAGAGAGTAAGTTATCCGTAATAAACGCTATCGTTTCAAAATCGTTCGTGAAATATCATATTAAAACATAAAATAGCTACTTACTTGCATAATTCTCAACTTTTAATGGATCGTCATAATAGTTGTATTATTATTATTATTATTATTATTATATAATAACGCGTGGAGGAGGGACGTTAAATATTTCGCCCATCGGAACAACAATATTTTATAATGAAATGATCATTAAACAATCGCCTAGAGAAATAACGAATAATATAGAATTTCACTTAAAACGCCCGACTTCTGTATTACAAAACACGATAAATATTTACGTGTCAAAAACGTAAACGCTATTCGAATTAAAACGTATTTTTTTTTTTTTATATATATAATATTATATAACACCGCAGAATACCCATTATCGTAATTATTATATATATATATAATTACCATATTACAAGATGGCTAATTATTGTTTTATTATTTTTTGCGACGTTAAATCAAGGGGGATCTATTTTCAACTGTCTATACCTTTCAACCATAAGAAAACAAAATGTACGAATTCCCAAACTTACTAATACGTTCAAATATAAATAGAAAAAAAATTAGTTACACTTTAAAAAAGTTTAACTTCCACAACAACGAAAAAAAAAGAAACAAAAAGAAATTCAAATTCCGTTATTATTACATACTGTAATTACGTAACAGTAAAATTGTAGAACATGCTGAATAATGAGTTTTATAATGTGAAGTGTTAATATGAAACCAGTGTAAGAATAAATCGAAAATATCTTATTTTAGGTACAATTACTTTTATTGTTACGGTTTAATGTTTTTTTTACATGAAAAAAGAAACCGATTATACTTTTGGATAGGAAAAAAGATTAATAGATACAAATGTCTTTGAAGTTCTTTATGAACAGAAGTCGTAAATGAAAACATCGTTTTCACAACCCACTGCCACGACATATGAGTCCGTTTCTGGCACATCCCACATTGAATCCAAAGTTCTCTGAGATTTTGATTTCTCAAACGTCTCACCACAAAGTTTACACAGTCTGCATCATTTTGCGTTGGAACTTGCTGTCCAATTGGTTCTGACGTATGCATTACGGAACAGTCTGTTTCGTGTTACCATTTGACACCGTTTTCTAATATATTCCGATAATCATAAAACACGATTTGAAATAAATATTCCCAACATTTCGAAGTTCAATAATATTACTATCTGATACACTAACAATATTATATTCTATTAACTAATATAGATACAACAAAATATTGAATCTTACATTGCGAAATGTTTTGATGATTTGAAAACACGATGCTTTTATTTATGACCGCGTACAACGTCATACTGACGGCCTGGCTGTCTCCACGATATCAAAACGTAAAATAATCGTTATATGTAGTTACGACAAATATAATACAGATGTATGCCATTGACAAACATACTGTGCTGTTTCGCATTACAACCCCATTTCATAATATCACCTTCTCCCCCATATATATATATATATATATAATATTATAAAAAGTATCATATTTATTAAATTATATTACAAAATAATACAATGTCAATTCGATCTGTAAATATCTTTCACGCGATTAATATACATTTATAATATTAAACTGCATTTGTTCGTCGTAAAAATGAATTATTATTATTATTATTTTTTTTTGTTATTATTAAACTAGACGTAGGACGTTCCGGTATATAATATATACTTCCGTATAATCATTAATCTCTTAGATCTTAAATGGATACATCGATTGAATATAAAATAACAATAACACTGTGTATTCTTATAACGGCGATAAATATAATTACATAATTTCTACGTACTCGTACACTATAATTTGTAGAATATTAATTTTTATTATATTATGTAGGTGGTAATCTCGTCGTATGGGAATTTTCTTTTCCTTTTTCTACGAGAGAAAAACTGTTTCGTTCAAGAATTATTCTTGTAAATTATTATGATCGTATGAATGTTCACAGATAATATATTCTTTATATTATACAATAATATAATAAAATAAAACAATAATAAAATATTATATACCTAAACATATATATATATATTGTATAATATATACTGTGGACGGCGGGCCCCGGGGACGTGCGTTTTTCTTTTCTTCGCGGGATGTGCGATGTAAGAATCCACGGGTAAACCGCGGACCGGATGACACGCAGGGTCGACGACTATATGAAACGATCGATCACCGCCGGGACCGATGACTTACCGCCGTCCCTGTCCGCCTCGTGCACACGTCGACGATGACGGGCAACGCATGCGGTCAGAAATCCCACGAGACGTGGCGCAATACGCAGGAATTCTGTTCGACCCGCCGCGAGTATTTAGTAGTAAATAAATTCGTCATGGTATGCGGTTAATCGCGCGTTCCCCCACCCCCACTCCCACCACGTGATAATAATAATACGTATAAATACAAAACGTCTAGAGGAAAATATACACATTCTCCACTTGTTCTTTTCCGTGTCCCGCGGTCGTAGATTCGCCGATGAATGATATTCGCACAGCATTTGTTTCAGGGGCGTATACAAGGGGGGGGCGATAGGGGCGATCGCCCCCCTCTAAGTACTTGTGTATGTACCTATATCCACTGACGACTAAAATTAATCGAACTAAAACTAAAATGTAATAAAACATTTTTTTATTTAAAACTTATTATTTTCATATAATTTTTCGATAATTCTAAGTTGGCAACATATTCGACGGGCCGTTTTTCTATTAGCCCCTCCTAGGGAATGAAGTAAATACGCCTCTGATTTGTTTACACGCCTAAAAAAACATGTCGAATTTAAAAGGAAACTGAAAGAGTAAAAAAAAAAAAAAAAATTTAAAACTGATAAACTCTGAATAAAAACAAAAAAAATAGTAATATTTTTCTTCGCATTACGTTAATGATTGCAGCGGTATTCGGAACAACAATCCCCGGAAATTAATTGGAATAATAATGCCCGGAAAAATAATCGCCAAATATTTCAAACGGCCGTAACTCGGTCAATTTTGGATTTAGGACTATAATCTAAACGTCAAAATTAATTTAAAAACGTACCCGTGTGAATCTGGCATCAAAAAACGAGAATGGCTATTTAAATTTTTAACCATTTCGATACCGTAAAATAGAGCAATATTAATATTAGGCGAGTAACTTTGATTTGTCCAATATTTTTGATAACACATAATAATATCTTTATAACCGTCGCTGTGGTGATTGTCGGTTATCATATTATTATGTGCTGTCAGAAAAAAACCGACTCAAATTAAATGTTGTGAATTCAGAATCCAGTGTATGTTTGTCGATAATTCTGTGACTTATTTGTTATTATATTTTACTCGTAATATTTCATCGAGAAATTTTATTTAATTTTGTTAATTGTATTTAATTGAATGTATTCGATGTTAATAAATAACATAATGTCAGTTTTATATAACCCACCTGAAGTGCTATTTTACCTTAAAGTCTTGGGGATTATTATTCCGGGATTCAATCGCAGCACGTAAAACGTAAAACAACTTATAGACATAATAACGATAACAAAATAAGTTCTGCGTTAGTTAGTCAATACGTAATAGTGAAATCGCCAAGACGGATTGCAGCGGAGTGAAATTGGCCGTATAAGTTGAATGAAGGGAATGTGATTGATGTCCATCAATTGCGGAACGGATTGATGTCACGTTAGATCGAACGGCAGATCAACGACGTGGACGTTATGAATTTTTAAAAGTACGATTTACGTTACAACTGGTATACGCGTGCGACAACGCACGCGGTTTATTATTATAGTACGGTAGCCAGAAATTATTTTTTTTGAGATGGTACTGGATTTTGAACAGTTAAATGCACACACTTGACCAACGGATTTTACATGGTTGAACTCGTGCGCGTGATTAATTAAATATGTTTTGAACTCATATAGATTGTATTATCGTATCGTGCGACAGTTGTAATTAAGAAATGTTCAAATATGTTTTCTCGTGTTTTAGGCTCAAAACCCCACAGTGCTGACGTTCAAAATCGGTAAAATTAATATTTTAAAATCAGTGAATCGTCAAAGTTTGCAAGTAAAAATTTGCTTTTATTCGTTTCAACACGTATCGTGTTCAAAAGATTGGGACGCAAAACTGCCTACATAAACGTGATTAGAACAAAACGAACGTCATTGTGTTAAGGGCACACCTAAAGCGAAATAACAAGAATGATTTCGTTAGTACGTGTACGTTTCGTTCGTGTTTTCGGAAGCGCAAAAAATAATTTTTGAACAAGAAGAGAACGAAATTCCAATCGAATGAATTAAGACAGTTTTGATCATACTCTGTTAAAAAAAAAAAAACAAAAAACTAATACTAATGTAACTTCGAACAAGATAAAATTCATCGTATCCCACATTAATTAAATAATTGTTCTGAAAATTTCATTTCGTCAAATTACTTCTGAACAGGAGCGAACGCGGAGGGAGGGGTTTTGGGGGTTTAAACCCCCTCCCCCCGAAAAACCGAGACGTATAGATCTTGTTTTATAATTTAAATTGAATTGACAAATTTTAATAATTAATTATTAATCTATGATATGTAATATATATAATATGTATAATGTGTATAGTATAAGTGCCTAAAATAAATAGTTAATGTGTAATACAGTATGAATAATATGATATTAATAAATACCTACTTTAAATTTTTTCAAAACCCCCCCCCCCCGAAATTTTTTCCTGCGTTCGCCCCTGCTTCTGAACATCGCTTTTCATTGATATTCACGAATTTCTTAGACCGTTCTGACAAGAAAAAAAAACCGAACTCCGAACCTCCTTGCACGGATATATTATAGTCTTATATGAATTCACAGTTGAGAAAAATACTCGGAACAAGCCTGGGAGCTCTTCTACAATAATGCAGACCATCATTTATAATTTTATAGGGGTAGGTATCTCTCTGTTCGGTTTTCGCACGGCTATAATATATTATAACATACAGCGTGATTATTCGCGTGCATTCCATATTCTGACACCCGACGTCCGACCTGATCTAACCACACTGCGCTATATACATATAATAATTCTTATATATTACAATATATTACACCCACAATAATAATAATAATATAAAATATACACATATAAATATCAACTGACGCGCTACATTTATATATATATATATATATATATACTTGTAACGTTTCGATGTCAAACGCGTTCGCTCGTACACATATACTATACAGAGAGAGAGAGAAAGAGATGACAATGATGAATGATTGTGTCAGTCGATTTATAACATAATAATAATAATAATAATAATAATAATATATACGGATTTCGCGTACAAACGGAAACTATTGTGTGTCAATAAACACACACGCGCGATTAGACGGTGTCCGGTTTTTTTTCTTCTCATTTTTAATATATTATCCGTAAAGTTTTTTTTTCGTTTGTATTCTCGCGTACAGGTCTCCTACTCGTGTTTGTACCCGTTTTATCGAGTATTTCCACGGACGTCCGCCGTCTCGGCACATTGTGCGCTGCGCATAGTTACACGCTGTGCGAGAGTTATTATTATATATTAATATATTATTATATATTAATAGCAGCTGTATATTTGCGTACAAGAAAAAAAACGGACGCCGTCCGTTCGACGAAATAATGTAAACCGCCGTAGTATCACTCGCCGCGGTAGTCGAAAACAGCGTGTTCTTTTTTTTTTTGATAACCCCGAAAAATACAGCGTGTTGAACAAAAGTATTTTTTATATATATAAATACGTTTGAATGGCATTTTTGCGGACCTCTATAGCTCCTACTGTGTGTCCACATTATAGTAACTCGCGTGTTGTACACTAATAATAACACACGTGGAATAGCATTTCTCACACGTTCCAATATCAAATGGGTGGTAGGTATTAGACGCTATTTGAAAATGGTATTTTGTCTCGGTGTCTATACAACGACACTGAAAATGTTGAAGAACTAAAATGTATGTAATAGGAAATGAACGAAATAAAAGAACCGACATGTGACCAATGGAAATATCGAAAATTAATTTTTATTAATAATAATAATAATAATAATAATAATAAAAAATAGACGTTAGATGATATTTACGTTTTGAAAAAAAAGAAAAACGATTATTTGATAAACACGCGATGATAACTAATACTAGGGTTTACGTATGCGGTACAAAATATTGAAATATATGCGTATGATTTGATTAAAATATGCAATCAAATCTTCAATTTAAATATATATATATATATTAATTGTAATTAATAAATAAATAAAAAAAAAAATTATAAAATTACGAGAAATAATTACACATGGTACTTGAAATATTCTTCAACGGATAATAATCAAACGACCATTTGTTGAATTCTTAAGATGTTATTGTATTTACTGAAACTCCGCTCGACATTACATCATTATTATTATGCGTAATCGGTGTGACTGCTTTAATTTTGGTATTAATTTCCGTATTTTTCGATAATTGCGTTTTATATGTTATACGCGCGTGTACGTTTAATAAATAAATATATATATATATATATATATATATATATATATATATATATAACATTAATCGTCTTGGTAATTGAAAACCAACTAAAATATTAAACCATACGTACACGCTTCGCAGGATCCGTGAAACCGCGTCAATCGAAATACATACGAGTACATATATACGTATCCACCTCCGATTTCTTTGCGTAGGCATACAGTTGAATGTACGACAGTTTCACAGCCGTATAATATTTAAATGCGTTTTCGCGTACACAGTGGATGTGATCCGGGACATTTTTACAAAAAAAACGCTTTTCCGAAAATGGTTTGAATGTTGGATTGTTTAAAATTCCCCGTGAAGAAATGTCGGAAACATAAAGTGTACAATGGGCACAGAAAACTTAACAATAGTATAATGTAATATTATTGCGCTCCGAAGTTCTGAAGCTCAGAACCGTTTTACGCAATGGCTTATGAAAACTGTGCGATGTGATGATTTCAAATGTCAGGCGGTTTTTTCTTTCTTTCTTTTTTTTTTGCTCGCTCTCACGCGCCAGTTCACACACGTCGTAACAGCAACGAGACAACAACCGACGGGCGTGTGTAAGCGCCGTATCGTCGCGCGCGTACAATGGCCATTTTACGATCGTATAAGCGCGTACAAGGACGTCGAAAAGACGGTGTAATAATCATTTGGAAAAAGCGGCGGCATCCTTTAAGCGAACGATTCGGCGGGTCTAACACAACGTGTTCGTACCGTCATGTATATATATGTATGTTATGTCGGTGACGAGTTCTTCGGCGTATTATATTCAACAAATTATGCTGTGATACACGGATAGGAGGATGGACAAATATTTTCTCCGGAACGGGCAAAGGACGTTTACGTTCTTCTCCTTTTTTTTCTTTTTTTTTTTTTTTTAACATCCGAAACGAGAGAATAAATAATACGAGGAGAAGAAGAAGAAGAAAAACGGGATTTTTTTTTCTCCTTCTCCCTTTTCCTCTCGCTTTGTCTCGTTCGTCGTACGCGCGCACACCATAATAAATAATAATATATTACAAAAATATCCCGCCTCCTTTGGCGGCCCGCAGCCGACTAGTCGTCAGTCGTCAGTCGTCCACCGAACGTGTCAGATTTATCGTCTTCCCGGCCCGGAGTGTGAAACGTTTTTACAATATTATTTACCGCGGGTATTGTCATTACATTACGCGGCGTTGTTATTATTATTATTATTATTATTATATATAATAAGCGGCCGGTAGAATCGGTGCATTTGGTGTTGTTTGGACTGGAACACACGTGGAATGGTTTTTGGGTCGATCAGCTTATGTCTGTGTGTTGTATGTATTTACAACGGATCTATCGACGACGGCGGCGGCGGCGGCGTTAACAAGAATTCAATAGAAACGACCCCGCGTGAAATTCGACCATGATGACCGTTTTGTTGTTGCGTTTATAGCTGAGAACGTATTATGAGAGCGCATTATACGAAATATTATGTGTTACCACATTCGTCGTACATTGAGAGAGGTACCTACCTACGAATAATGTAAAATAATGTACTGCGGCTTGTGTTTGTGTTTACAAACACAATTATTATCACTCGGGTCGTAAAGTAATTCAGCCCTGTGTATGTGTGTGTGTGTGTACGAACGGTCCGGCGCACGCCGTCTGAGTTATGACTACAGTGGCGCGCGCGCGCGTACGTTCTCGGGCCGATTTCAATGACGCGCGCGTTTAAAAAAATCTTTTTTTTTCCCCATTCTCTTTTTTTTTTCATACGGGTAATCCGGAAAAATGAAGAAGAAGAAAAAACGTTAACGTATACAACAGGAATTGTATTCGGGAGTATTACGGGCAATGTGAACCAAAAAAAAAAAAATAAGAAATATTGTTATTATTTTTTTTTTTTTTACTTAAATAATACCAATTAAACTTCGATTTCGTTCTCATAAAAAAGAAGGCAGCGTTTGTATTTGACATTCGCTTTAAAGTTTCAAACGTCAAATACAATATCATTAAAGTAATAAAATAAATACGAATTCATTATCAAATGTTTCTTTCATATTGGATTACGAGGTGATTTTTTGTTTTTCTTTAATAAAATTTAAATAGTTATATAAAAATTTACGCGTGAGAAATTTTCAAATAATTAAATAGAAAATAGCGCATTTATATAGAAATGTGTACCGATTACAAACTAAATAACCATATGAACTTAAATTATATACAGAATGTACATTATGGAGGCGTGACGAAATCCTACGAATATTTTGTTCTACTCAACATTTTTATGCGTTCTATATAATATATAGAATTATATTTAATAATCGTAATACTTCTGGGCTATAATAAACATGTTTTCAATTTAATTAGAAAGTATTTTAAACTAAGAAATTAAAATTTTATCCTATTCTCAAAGTAATAACCAAGATAGTTGCCAATTACAAAATAAGTAAAATGTCGGTGTTTAATCATTTTGATTATGGTGCGCGTAGTCAATTCATTAAAATTCAAAAAATTTTCTTGCTAATCAATACGAAAATACGTTACTGCATAATTATGATATATAAGTACGGTAGTGAATTGATTTTTCCGGGAAACCACTCGTAATATATTATCATTTGTGGCAATAATAATTGCGGACAAATTTAAAACTTTTGGAAAATCACAATGAGCCAAGAGCGTCATCGAAAGGTATCCGTGAAAAAAAAAAAAGATGCTTGTCATACATATGAACTTCGATGAATTAAATGATCGGTTTGCCGAATTGAAGTCAAGAAGAATATTAACGCAATTTAATGCATTTTATTTTCGCGCGCATTTTTATTAAATTGTTGATAGTTTATGTTTTTTTTTTTTATGTTTGTGTTTCTAATAATATATTATTGTCAAATTACTCGATAAATGATAAATTATTATTTTTATTTTTATTTATATATTCATATTAATGTTCCTTGACACGTTTTTTTTTTTTTTTTTTTTGCTTAATTATCGTACAAATTTAATGCCATTACATTATAATCGAAAAATGTTAATATTTCAATGTAAAAAGTTACTAAAAAGCCCCCCTACAATTCTAGACACTCTAATGAACGTAATAATTATTGTTATTATTTATACTTTTTCAATTATTTCTATGAATACACGTGACACGTCAGAAAACACATCAGTGGAATATTTTGATTCTATTCTTATGTAAGAGAGGAACGTACGTGTTAAAATAAAATTATTGTCGTCTATACCGGCTGCGGTAACGAGGCATGCTCACTAACGCATAATGTGACCCCGGACCGTACACACGTATATATATGATATTTCGTCTGAACTATGAAAATTGTTAAGATTAACAATCAATTCCGTAAAGTAAAAAGTCGATAATTTAAAAAAAAGCACCGTATAGATTCGAATAGGTGTTATACAATTATTATTTATAGGAGCGAATTCATTTTCATGCAACAATTGAATTCCGTTTTAGATTCCTTCACTGGCCGTTTTCCTATCCACATTTTAATTTTTGTCAGTCGTACGGAATAGTCTAAAAAGTATGAAATAACTATAGCGTTTTAGAACTGCAATTAATCGTCGATCGACAATTGGTCGGTCAATTATAAAATAATAAATAAATTACTAGATCACGTATCCGAATTACCTGCAAATAAAATGCCTATACGGGTTATACGTATTATATTTAACACTGATTATTCTTGCCTTTAAACAGGGTACGTTGCCTGTTACTTACTGTTATACGTTTGTGAAAACAATTGTAATATAATAAACGATATTGTATAATATATTATAATAATCCATATTGTTCGAAATTTCAAACTTAAGAGTTCTATGGAACTCATTGTTTTCTTTTTTTAAATATTACTTTAATGACATTTTACGCTCGATAAAAACAGAAAATTATTTATACCCATAATATTAGACTAATTTTTATTTATATATTTCAATATCGAATCATTCAATGTGGCGGTTAAAATGACGATGGCCTATTATAATATATACGTGTTCTTCCGGTTAGCTGTTATTTAGGTGTATTCGTGAATTACATATATTAGTATATTAATAAAGTGTTGTATAATATACTACGTGTGCATGCCTACATACAGTTAGATGGAAATTTAAAGTTCTTTCTGTGTTTTTTTTTCTTTTACCCACACTAAAATTATAATACACAATGGTGTCACGCCTCTTAAAGCCTGTATGTCGAATCTCTTATTATTTTTTTTTTTTTTTTTTTTTTTTTAGGTTAAAATCTGCATTACTTTGATTCACCGACAAAGACACGCAATTATATTTTACCCGTATCAAATATGTCAAGGGCGGCTTTAAACACATTGTAAAATGGTTTCAATGAATTTGTTAGAAGCAGATATACGAGTATAAGAATATATCACACACCTATGCGTTGTTTACTTCAATTTCAGTTATATAACATTTCGTATTATATTGATAAACATTTGAAACGAAATCGTGTAGGTTTTTTTTTTAATTATAGGTGTACTACCATATAATATGTATATATTATATGAATATATAAATTTTATTTATTTTTTTTTTTGTTCAATAAATTATATATGAAGTTCAATCGTTTATAATTATTAATATGCGCTTCTTGGATTGCACGAATGCAAATTATCCGAATATTTAAAATCAAAATAATTTTATTTATTTCTTAAGTAATAAACCTAACTATTATATATATATATATATATATATATATATATATATATATATATATATATATATAGCTTATCTTATATTGACTTATTAACATATTATAATGTAGAGTGCTACATGATTTTATCACAGATTAATATTACAGTTGTGAACCGCGTAAAAAATGCGTATGAAATATGTTCGCCGATTTCTAATTTAAAAATGATAATATGGCTGATTCATGTTTAACTTGATATTGATTTATTCCGTTAGAAAAATAACAGACATTAATAATAATAATAATAATAATAATAATGATGATGATGATGATGATGATGATAATGAGAGCCACGGCGAGTGAAAAGTATTTGTCGAGCCGCTCGAGGGGTTTAGAATGCTAAAATAGTAAATCGAAATAACTGTATAAAATGTTAATAATTTTAACTGTGAATATTCTCAGCAGTTAAAAGAAATGTTTATTATATCTGTATGTTTAGGATTTACTTACAATGATGCGTGTACTATAATATTATTATTTATGGGCAATAGTGGTATAGAACAGTACACTGATCCCTAATGAAGAACATTTTTAAACCACTATAAACTACGGACTTTCTTCCGAATAATTTTTTTTTTTTTACAAAATTTCTCACGTTATTATAACTAATATTTTAATATATTAGATTCTCGGCGTAATGAGAAATCTGTTGGTTTTCCAATGATGTGTTTTTTTTATGTCTGTACCTAAAAAATTGTACTAGAACGAATGCTCCGATTCTTACAATCACAATTTTTTTCGGTAGCGAATTGATTGTGTAAGCATTTATACTTTAGAGAAGTCATTTTTCGATTTTCTCAAAATCGCCTAAAAAAATATAATCTTAGGATTAAAAAAATATAACTGAAAAACTATTGAAAAAATATATAAAAACGCGATTTCGTTAAAATCGATTATTGTTATTTCTTCGTAATTTTGAACTAACTAATGGGTATAGAAACTTGAAATATTTACTTGAGGTATTCAATTCATAAAAAGGATTAGTTTTTGTTATATGCTCGAAATATTACACCGAAGCTCTACTCAAAATCGTTTTATTGAATTCAACGATTTGTCATTGCTTTCAAATGTATTTAACGACATTCACAACAACACTCCGTGGCTCGCTACCTTTTTTTTAATATTATAAATCACATAAGTAAGTACACAATAACATACACATTTAATAATTTTTATTATACTTTATTGTACTTGATTTTACACGGAAACATTAATATTTTATTTTTATTTTACTTAAAATTTATTTTACAAATTCAACTTTTATTTATTTAATGCGCGAAGAATGGTATCGTATTCTAGACATCCGTTTTTAAACGCCGAGCTCAATACTCGAAAGCATTATTTTGTAGTTCGAACTTAATGATTTCTATACGATTTCGAAACTTGTTTTTAATGTAAACAAGAGCGATGAACGCTTTTTCACATAAATGAGTTGTGGGCAGCAATTGAATTAGAAATCATTTAGTTACCATCAGGTAATGCCCGTTTATTCGATGAACATCAATTGTAAAAGGGTGTCTAATTCAGTTTTTACTTCATAAATTCAATTCACACGTATGTCATGTACCAACAACATCGCGAACCTGTACGGTTTAAAAACCGTTGGAATATTATCATATTGCGTACAATCCTCAATGTTATTACAAAAGTGCTGTACGGAATATTAAATATTTTTTATATGTCGTCCCGGGTCTTTGATTATAATTTATCAATGCATTAAGTATATTATATTTTTATACATTTTTTTGTGTTAAAATTAATAATAATAATTAATAAATAACATTTAATTAATACAAATAAATAGTTATTATTATTATTATTAGTTCATGCTCGAGTACAAGGTGAATTATTGGTATTCCTTCGAAACGTAATTGTATTCTAAATTGTAGTAATGTTGTACAATGCTTAAATAATTATAGCATATACGTACGTAAAAATGCTGTTGACGAAATATCATTATACACATATTTATTTCATAAAAAATATACCTACACATTCCGACGGTTTGAATAATTCATCTGCAGATTTCAACATCACACGCATTCATATTTTACACTGATAATGCGACAGTTAATAATACTACTCGTGGATATTATATGTATATATATCATATGTGTTATACTCATATGAATTATAATCAATAGAGGAAGAGCATCAATGCGCCCACAAACTGGTCAGACGTTCTTTGATTTAAAACGCATACGGCTATAACGTTTATATAATATGTACAGTATAGAATATTTTATGAAAAGAATTTTCAAAAAAACCTTTTTCTTTTATCTGCAGATCGCGATGATTGTATTATTTGTTTGGATAAATATGATCCGGGAATTGAAAGCCGATAAAATTACGTTTACACGAGCAAAGAACCGTTTTAATAAATAACCGAATGAACTGTACGTGACGAGTATAGTTTTTCAATAGAACAAACACGACTCGATCAAATTATGAAAAAGCGGCAATAAAAACGATTAGCTATTACAGCTAGAAAGGATCGCATTTAAACATAGAATATATAACATATTATATATGTTGGTAATACAAAAAGAAAATCAATACGTAGTTAAGAGGCTTAAATTTATTTATATAATATCGTCGTAAAACTGTTTATAGTTTTAGACTCGATATAGTAAGATATATTATAAGTATTGCTTAATAATATTATTATACATTTATACATAATTCATAATTATTTTGTTGAACGAATTGTAAACACATTTCATACACTGCAGCATTTGATTAGATACAACATACAAAATACACGTATTTTATTGGACTATAACGACTGTGTTATGTGACGTGTAAAAACAACATTTTCCGTCCATTTCAAATAATGATTAGTATACTTGTGTGTATATACATATGTGTGTGCGTGTGTATGTATCGAATCGATTACATTCAGTGTAAATATTATAGACGATCGATCGACAACGATTAGGTTTCTTCTCAGGCATAGTCAAATGCACATAACAAACAATATTATCGTTTGGAAAATTAATACTCGCGTTATTCGAAAAATCGATTTATTTAAGAGCCATTATATAACATTTATAATTATATAATATAGAATTTTATATAAAATATTTTTTTGTTTATTATTTTTAAATTCTATACTAAATAATATTAATAATAATAATAATGCATATAATATAATATATATAGGGATTTTCTTTTAAGAGGCAACGGCCTTTAAATACTTTGAGTGAATAGATAAACACAATAGTTATCCCGGAAAGTTAATATTTAATAGTATATAGTTACATTTTCAACATAAAGGCGTAACAAAATAATTATTTTCTCAACAATAGTTATCGTTCGTAGGCAGGGCCGGATTTAGGAGGGGGCAGGGGGGCCCCGGGCCTCCACTTAATGGGATTTTTTTGCATCCAAGTATAAAACACAATATTTTATTTCCAAAATAAATTTAAATCACAAATTGAATAAAATTAAAAAAAAACCTACTTTTATTGTACCACATTTTTTTATTATTATTTTGGTATTTTAATATAAATATTTTTAAACCAAAATTTCTAGTAAAACATTGTTTTGCGGTAAATGTTAATATATTATTAAATTAAATTCACTTATAATAATATATTAAATATGTTATCGAAATATAATATATACTTTTAAGGTGGGCCCAGGGCCCCCATATTCTTAAATCCGGCCCTGTTCGTAGGCTCTCCTGGATAGCGCACGTACTAGGCGTCTCAAAATGTACACCTGGCCTCATATATATGTAAGAAAAGTTCACCACGCCACTGGCGTAAAGCCGATGTATATTGCTCGTACACGCGCACACACACACACATATATACACGCGTCATTGGATAAAGCCTTTTAATGAGTCATCCGGAATCGATCCAAAACTCTACGCGCGCACGCAGCCACCAGCTTCGGAACAGAAAAATATATACGAGTATATATATAAAACGTTCGGTTAAATCAGCCGCTCGATCGGTATCTATATAAAAAGAATCGTTGTCGCACCACACACACACACACACAAATATGTATTGTTGTACGTAATGAGAGTGACTCGTTAAGAGGTCGCGGAGGACAACGTTTCCGTTTACGGACACGGAGCGCGAGAAAATCGTATCTTCCTATCAAATCTTTTGCTGACGTATCGATCGCGACGGGCCAATGACGTGGATCTTGTCGTGTATATAAATGAGTCATTAATTCCAGGACAATAGGGAAACAACGGTTTAAAAAATTGTTTTTTATTTTTTTTTTTTCTAACGAACTATACGATGTTACCCCGAAGCTGTATATACTATATATATATACGTGCGCCATGTCACGAAATATATAATAAGCGCTCGCGTACAGCACTCGAATTACAAAGGGGGCGTAGGCACATGGACGACGACAAATATTATGAATTCAATTAGTTAATAGTATAATAACAGAGTAACAGATATTTATAAAAAGAAAAACAAACGGAATTTCCTTACTAATTATTATTTATTATGCGAGATATTGTATCAAATATTAGATATTCAGTTGTGTCAGTATTAAACACTTGTTTTATTTTTTTTCTCATATCTCAAATCGTCAACTAGGAAACTCCTTCTTCTTCCCTCGTCTCTATCTCAACTATTTGAGGTCGACCACCTTTGTTTTTAAACCTCTACTTGACATGCATCTTCCACGTACACACCAGTAGTTCTCTTATCACACTCAATCGCATTCAACCACGTCTTCTTCGGTCTTCCTCTTTTTCCTTCAACATTCATTTCCATAACCGTTTTTACCGCTTCCGAATCACCTCTTCTCATAACATGACCAAACCACCTAAGTCTATTCTCTCTCATCTTCTCCACCACGATCGATGCTATTCCTACGCTTCCTCTCACATATTCATTAATTGTCTTACCTTCTTGTAACATCCCACTCATCCATCTAAGCATTCTCATTTCTACTATACCCATTCACTGCTCTATTTACTTGTCTACCGCTCAACACTCTACAAGTCTACACCATACAACATAGTCGATCGTACTACACTCTTATAGAACTTACTTTTCAGTCTCATTAGAATTCTTTTATCGCACAAAACACCAGACGCTTCTTTCCACTTGATCAACCCGCACTTAATCCTACTATGTTTCACATCTTCGAAACTCCCATCCTTTTTTACAAAAGATCCTAAATACTTGAAACTTTCACCTCGTCCCGGCTTATTGTCATTACACTCCTCGTTTCATCTAACTCTTCTCTTTCAACAAACTCATACTCTATTTTACTTATATCAATCTTTAATCCCTTTCCTACCAGAGTTAATCTCTCCACACATCAAGCCTTTGATTAATTTTCTCCTACTATAATTATATCATCAGCAACCTCCCCTTGTATCTCTTTAGAAACTTCATCTATTACCACAGAAAACAAATAAGGTCATAAAGCAAATAATCCTCGGTGCACACTTACTCTTACCCAAAAATCTTCCGTTTCTCCACACATACTTTTAACATTGATACATGATATATGTATATGATCCTTCATACATGCCTCCCACCACATTAATATACGTTTTTGGAACTTATTGTCTCATTAACACCCACTTTAAAACTTCTCTCGGCACTCTGTCATACACTAAGTATAAACACCATACAAAACTTTTTCTTCTTCTCCCTAAACTTCTCTACAAAATGTCTTATATTAACTAAAGGTACTAAATACAAAATTTATGTATTATATATGAATGTTCTTATTTTACATAATATATGCAGTGAATTATATTCACCTCCGTATATAACAAATATTTATATTCTTCAAAGATTTTGTTTTTCCATATATACACACACTATAAAATATATAAGAATTTTCTACTATAAAATAAATGTAAAAGTTATATATATATTTTTTTTTAGCCCTCCCCTGCACATAAAATTAATAATACATATTAATACACAAGGCTGGATTTATATATGAAACATGTACACTTTTATGCACACAAAATTTAAAAAATATGCGAATAAATATTTAATGAAATATGAAATAAGCACATATTTATTGTATATAAATTTTCGAATATATGCAAACAAAATGTAAAATGTGCACTTATTTAGGTAAACAGTGTTACAAAGTATTTATTATACAAAAAAAGTATGCGTAAATTATTTTTCTAATTATTCACTTTAATTTTTTTTTTTTTTAAGAGACGTATATTAAATTAATATTTGTCTCGACAATTGCACTTTAATTTAAAACATGTAATTACAGATATAGTAAATGTCCAGAAAATTATAAATAAATTTAATATAATTTTTTTCACAAAATATGTATATTGTGTGTATATATATATATATATACAAAATAACGGCTGATTTAGATATGAGAACCAACACGAAGTAATAAATTACATTTTTAAATTTTTTCAAATTGAAAACTTCTCCGATAGTCGCCAATACATGAAACCATCAGTGGCGACTGGTCGAGGGAGACTTTGAAACTGTGACTCCCCTTAAAAATACCAGCTACTTGCAAATAATAATTAGTTAAAAAGAAATATTTATAGATGTATTTTTATTTGAATTGAAAAATAAATCGTTTTCTTTGTTTGTTAACGAAAGCCGTTAAATCTATTTATTATTATTATTATTATTATTATTATTATTATTATTATTATTATTATTATTATTATTATTATTATTATTATTATTATTATTTATTATCTGACGTGTGGATTGCGTGCCGCGTGTGAGAACTACACGAACGGCTCTCGTCGTCGGCGCGTTACAATAAAATAAAACATTATATATATATATATATTTTTTTTTTTTTATACCTACTTATATAATATACAATATATTTGCTATTCAGTTAGGAGGAGCGTTGGCTACCAATACGATGACCGCGTGGAAGGCGAAGGACCACCTTCCATGCAGATGAGCGGGACGCGATTCGATGATGATGATGATGATGATGATAATAATAATAATCGGTCGTCGGTTACCGGCCGACATCGATCGGCCGTGGGAAAGCTTGTCAGCGAAAAGTTCATTGCCGGTCACTGGGAGACTACTATGTAGTCTACTCAGGACTACTCAGGACCGTATTTACACTTTTTGCGCCCTGTGCCTTCTACAATAGTACGCCCTCCCCCTCTCGAAAATCTATTATAATCAGCGCCTGGCGGTCGCCCCCTAAAAAAACATTAAAATTTAGCCGCCCGGATAGATTGTCTCCATTGCCTCCACCCCCCCTAAATACGGCCCTGCTACTACTGCACACAATTAATGTGGACGACCGAAGAAGAAGACACGTCGATGATATAGAGCACAGCAGCCACCACCGTACTATTATTATTACGAACAGAGTGGTTTTTACGTTATTGAAATTTATCTTCCGTTTTCACTTTTTTTTTTAAAAAAATTGTTGTTATTAAACTTGACCTTAAAAACGTATAGGCTGAGAATTTTCCCCTGAGTACATGTTTTTGCTCGCATTATGTTATTTGTAATACGATCCGATCTGATTTGATAACTATAAAATTGTTGTAAGGATTGTGGAGCCCACACGTCGGGAGCGGTAAACGGTGTATAATTTTAGCATTACAAAATATCAGCTCTTGTTGCTGCGCCTATGCGGTCGGATTGATAATCGTCTTCGGTTTAAAATTCGCGGAGATGCGTGAAAGCATCAGTAGCTGCGGGTTAAAACGGCGCCGTCATTTCAATTTTTCTTAAAGCGGAACGAATGGATTTGATGGGCCCATTATTGACTTTTTTTTTCTTTTGACTTGACGTTAATATTGATTTTTTCTTATTTGTCTTATTATCTACTTATTTCGTCTAAAAAAAAAAGAAATAACTAACACCGGTCTAGATCGAGAGTATACCTGTATATATTTATTGTAAAACCTCGATTACTATTTACTATTACCTCTTTAGCTAAAACAACGTTAAGAACACCCGAATTCATCTTTTTTTATCCGTGTGCCACAGCACATTTACTGAATTTAGTGTTCGGGTGATTGGACTGTAATGTCTCAGAAGTAACAACGTATAATTTCGCGACTCGTCCAAAAATCTTTTAATTTTTTTTTCTCCGATTCAAACAATCGATGGATATTTACACAGAATGTTTAGGTGCAAATAATTTTCTGAAGTCGCTGTCTCAAACCAGATAATCTGCGTGCACTGATGCTGCTGTCATTACGTTTTGCTTAGAATCATATTTTTGAAGCTTTAACATCAATGGCTTGCCACAAATGCATACACCGATCAACCAGGAGAAATAAGAAACAGTCTTATAAAAAAAAAATTTTGACATTTTCATTATTTTTTTTTGCTTTCAAAAAGATTCCTAAACAGTAAACTCTGTGTACCTAAGGGCCCTGCGAGGCCTAAGACAGCTCTAAATATTATATATATATATATATAATACGCTGTACGTACCATCTACTTCACACCACTCTAAAAATATCGTATTAATGTGTATGTTTGAAAATTCACACGATTTCAGCGTTTTGCACACGAAAAGGAAAATAATAATATAATCATTAATAATAATAATAATAATAATACGCTTTACAATTATATATATATATATAGCTTCCTACTGAGAGGGATTCAGAGACGCTGTGCACATAATATGGCTATATAAATATATTTATAATAACAATAATATTGTATAGCGTGCGACGCAAAAACGAGTATGGGAATATATCCGAGAGAAGATGGCGAGCACACACACATATCCGATGAATGGCAATATCATAATATCTTGGCTGGTGGCTTCAAATTTGTGACAATCCGCACAAGGCACCACAACCCATTTGTAACGACTCTAGGTTATGTTATTATTATTATTATTATTTATATTATGTTGGTGAAAAGAACATTATACTTTAAAAAGGGGGAAATAAAATAAAACCAAAATTCGTCAGTTCCTCGACCAAAACTATAATATAATATGTACGCGTGATTTACCCGGAAATCTACAGATTTTGACCGGTAGGTACCTAACAGCGTATCAACTGATATATATATATATATCATATATATATATATATATATATATGTATATAGGTACAGATTCCTGCCTATACCAACGCATTGTATTCCCACGCGGATGTTGTCCACATAACAAATAACTATAATACGATTTATATATATATAATAATTACGTTTATTTTTTTTTTTTTTTCACATACATATATTTAATTTTTTATTATTATTCTATTTATATGCCTATTTGTCATTACTACACACTATTGTCATGTTTTGTACATGATATATAATATAGCTTGTATATACACACACAGTAGCATATTTAGGAAGAGGGGAAAGTCCAATAAGGGTCTGCTAACACACAATTAATATTTACTAGTCAAATTCGGTTACTTTTAAAACCTCAAATAATATACTCACTTGAAAGTAAATAATAACAATAACAATAACAATAACAATAATAATAATAATAATAATAATAATAATAATAATAATAATAATAATAATAATAATAATAATAATAACAATAATAATAATAAAACCCACAATTAAGGCTCGAAATTATAAAGGAATTCGAATGAAAATTATTTACCATCACCAATGTAAAATATTAATTTACATAATATAATATAAATAAATAAAATAATATTTTTATTTTTGTTTAATACCTCATGATGACTTTTGTCGAAACCGGTAATTAATAAATATATTTAATACAACTTTTATACATTTTTTTTTTAATTTTACATAATACTCTTTCGGTGTATTATATATTAAAAAAAAAATATATATATATATTGGTAATAGGTATATATTAGGTAAGTACTCTAGATACTAAATACCAACCGCACGACTTTTAATATATCGACTATAGAGCAACACAAACACAAAATCTTCGATTTCTAAAAAAATGTGCCAAATTGTAAAAAAATAATGTAATACTGATGACTTAATGAAAATATTAATGGTTAATGGCTGAAAGCTATACGGATATTATTTCATGTTAATATTGGCATATTATTTTATTCATTTATAATATTTATAAATGTACATAATATTTAATATAAAATTTTCATGGTAATAATACACATTATATAATATGTGTATGTGTAAATTAGTTATTTACTAGTACATACTATATTACATAGTTTTATAGTAAAACTACAATTTAAAATGTACTGGAAAATGGTTTTTAAAAACTTTTTTATTTAAAGTCTGCTCATGTCAATAAACTTGTGAACATTCAAAATACTTATTACAAATATTTAACTAACATTATTCATTAAGTATTAACACATATATTCTGAATACTTTTTTTTAACATATTAAAATATTTATTCTAAAAATTACATCCAAATATAACTATTTTGTTTAATGGTAGAAACACCCAATACATTTATCACAATTTTTAATAATTATTATTTTTTAAATGTTAGTACTTATCCATAACTAAGCCTAAATGTTTATTAACATTGATGATGTTACAATATAAAATATCCATTTGTTCACTGAATACTTTATTTAGAACAGATATCAATCCGACTTTTAATTACAGATAGTAGTTACCATTATATAAATATTTATAATAGGTATGCAGGCTAAGGCAATGATGGTTATTACGAAATAAAACGAAGTATAATGCTTTATAGTTAATTAAATAGAGGTAAAATAACAAATTATATCTCTCAGATTGTCAAAAGCCTTTTGCTCTTATCACATGGCCTTATTGCCACATACAGATACCTTAACACCTAGCATCATCAATTACTATATGTATACATAACATATATATATATATATATATTTGTTTTAGTTGTCTGTTCTCGAGTGAACATATTTTTTTTTACTGCCGTAATATATGTATTTATTGATACAAATTAAATTTAGCACAAGAAAAGTATTTTAATATTTAAAATTTTATTGAGTGATGCACATAATGTGACATGTAGCATATACAAACGAATATAACGAGTACTACATGCTTGTGTCCCAGTATCCATGAATTCAAGTCTCAGGGTACATTCAGGTTCTAAATTTGATATTTCTATAAATACATTCCCAATAAAAATAAATAAAGTTTAAAATACCAAATGTAAATGAAAACCGAATTTATTTGTATTAAATTAATATTTAAACAAAATCTTTTGACACATACAATACATGAGTTAAAACAGTATTATTCCAATAAAATGTATAACATATTTTGATGTAATAAAAAATAAAAATTATTATTATTAATTATAATAATAATAATAATAATAATGTGATTTTATTGAATTAATTGATAATATCAGAAACAATAAGATTTTATTCAATGCAATGTAGTATAATTGATATAATAATAATATGTAATAGTATTCTAAGAAAAAGTTACAAGTTTCTCTTTCATATTATTATGTAATAAATGGGACAACACATTAACAATCACAATTAAAGTGGGTAAAGAATACCTTTAGCAACTTTAATTTTTTCTTCGTTACCAAGTAGTACTTCTACAAGACTTAACCCAAACTCAGTAGCTGTAGCAGGTCCACGGCTAGTCACCAAATTTCCTGAAATACATACAAAAAAAAAAATCTTTAAAAATTATAAAAAAACAAATTTGTCTTATTTGTATAGCAAAACTATTGTATTGATACATCACAAATATTACACATAATAAATACAAATAATTAATTTGGGAAGGTATTTACATTAATTGTTTAACATTTATTATGAGATTAACTGAATAGTAAACCTATATACTTCACAGTTATCATTTATATTATCGACATAACAAACTGTTTGATATTCAGAATGAACCAAACTTGAGATGTTCAGTTGAGGTTGAAAGTCAAACTGAAAATTACATATACAATGAAATCTCTAAATACCGGACACTCTTAGTCATCGAAATTTTGTCTGCTATTTAAAAGAGCTATTAAGGAGGTAAAATTTGTTGTAGAGGAATGAAATGTATTTTGTAAATCAATTATCAATTATTTGTATATATCAATTGAAACTATGTATATTTAATATATAATAATGAAATATTTGTTATGCATTTATTATTTATATTTTGCAATTATTAATTATTTATAATACAGGTATTTATTCATAATTTAAAATTTATAAAAAGGTAAATAAAAATAATTTTAATGTAAAAATTAACATTTATTGAAAAAATCAATTATTTTAGCTTGTTTAAGACCTTATCGCTTATTCATTAAACTAATTTAATAAAACATACTTAGTCAATCATGATAAAAATGATCAAAATCTAGCATAAAATCTAACTTAACCGTTATTTAGAATGTCCCGTAGGTTTTCCTTTAAACAAGTAATAAAAATGTCCCCATTCCTAAAAAAACTTAAGAGAGATTTCACTATACTTATAATGGAACAAACATACAATAATATGATTTGAAAATCTAACTAAGAAAAACAAAGTTGAATAAAATGTTTAAAAAAATAATAAAATGCAATTTGGTCTATAAAAAAGAAATGTGAAAATGAAATTTTTTCATGTGATTATTTATCAACATAATATAATTTATTTATAAATTGTCTGCAAGTGAATAACAAATAATTTGCATGAATTTCTTTAAATAAAGTTTGAATTGGATATGATTTAATACTTAAATGGTTTGATTTGAGTATAAATAAAAATTAGAGTTTGTAACACCTCTAATTCTTATTAAATATAATGTAATATATAATAATATTTGTTTGGAAAATGTCAGCACTGAGGTATAAGATTTATAATAATGAATGATATAATAATTCATTTGTATTTTACTAAGATTATAATATATGTAGGGGCACAATACAAAATGGATTGAAATGCACTAAAAACCATCGAAAAATGCTCAATAAATACTCAAAAATACCCTCAAAAAAGTGTCATAAATTTTTTTTTTTAAATGTATCATTTTATTGAATAATTTATAACTTTTATTTTATTACAGAAAAAAAAAAAATGAAACAAATTTTACTGATTAAAATAGTCCCATTTGTCAAAGATGTCTCTTCCAAATTCATTTACGTAACCACCCAAATAAAAAAACGTAGATGATTTTATTTTTGGTATTATTTTAATATTTTATACAACACTATTTAATTCAAAATAAACGCGATTGCGGTGTATCACAAACTGACCAATTAATTGTTATTTGCCCAATTCCAGGCCACCATAAATAAAGATAACAACATTATCGAAATTATAGAACAATTTTATAAACAACTTGTATGGAAAAACATAAAAAAAAATATTAAACTCAACATCAAAAAAAACAAATTATTTTTAGACAATATTTTGAATTAGATAAATTTAAATTATTATTCCGTATAATGTACAAATATACATTGAGTTGATTAAAAAGACCAAAAAATGATGTAAAAATAAAAAAACATTGAAAAACATTAGAAAAAATAAATAAAAATTGCAAAAAAAATTTCACCTTTAAAATACTTGTTACATGAAACTAATTATGTTTGGAAAGTATTGTCTAAGACCAGCTAAAAAAAGATACACTGAGCATTAAAATTCAAGTCCTAATTATATGATTTACTCAGAAACTGATTCAAATTCAAATATAAATAAAATATAATTACAATTATTACACAGAGTATTTGAAGAATTCTCATATTCTATTGTTGACAAAAACAGAATGTGAAGCATTATTTTACGAAGAAATAAAATCACCACTATGAAGGACGGTCTTGTAATCTATTAATAAATTATAGTAATGTCAATCAGTCCAAAAGTGTGTTTCAAACATTTTAGCCAAAATATAAATTTTACATTAAAATTTTAATAATTTTCTAATTATATCATGTTGATGAGGAAATGAGTTTTTGCTAATAAAATTATCTACTGTTATCTGTTATAAAGTAAAATATCATCACTAGGATTTGGATTAGAAAGCAATAAAAACAATAATAGAAAAATAATTCTTATATATAAATGTAATAAACTTTAGTTTGCTTTATTATTTTAAATAAATAATTATTTTTTACAATTTAGTTTTAACACAATCACCACACATTAACACAAACTAGTATCTTATGCATGCTACAATGGCGTGCTCGATGCTAATTGGCCTCCTATGTATATTATCTGAATATTACATTTCATAATGCTTATGGCAATTTATTATTTGAACAATTTTATGTGAAAGTTCAGGAGTTCAACATTTTAAAAAACTTCAAAAATGTTTTATTAAAACACATAAAAACTTTTTTCACAGTAACAAAATTGAATTAAATGAAAAAAATTAGATGAATACTAGAAGTATACTTAATTATGTACTGTGCATAATTATACATAATTATGCACAGTTAACATGTTAAAATCTAAACCCTTATCAGTACTAATAATTTTAGCATTTAAACATAACAAACAAATTGCATGGTTTTATTAAATAATTAATTCTCACCATCAACAACAGTACTATCTTCTTTGTACTGGTAAGAACCTTCAATGTCGCTCTTTACAGTTGGATAAGACGTCAGTGTTTTTCCTTTAGCAATTCCATGTTTGAATAACACGTAAGGTGCTGTAAACATTATTTTAGTTATTAATTTGTTATATATTATATACAATTCTATAAATATATCAAACAATACATAAAATACTTTATAAAAACAGAAATAATTAAACTTATGTAAGACAATAAACTCCCTTACCAGCACAAATAGCAGCAATAACTTTCCCAGATTTTTCATGTTCACTTAAAATTTTTCCCACAATATCAGCCTGAAATTTTTTAATGTTTTCAAATACACATACTGTAACTACAATATTTAAAATATGTATTCAATAACACTGACAGAATATTATATGCTTAATTATTAAATATTAAGAATATTGGTTTTTTTAAAAACATATTTTTTAAAGAACAGTTATTGAAATGATTTGAAATAATTGTAACATTTTATGAGTTAAAATTAAATAATTTAAAAAAAAACTATCTGGATAACAACAATATAAATGATCTTTTTCAATTGCTGTAATAGTAGGTATATATTTAAAAGAGACATACAAATAAATCGTATGTGATTTTGATATAATATATTTATTAAAATAGTAATAAAATAAGCAAATATTGAAATAAGTTCTTATTAACTAATCATAATTTTTAATAATTTAATTTAAAAATTTTTGGTATAGTGAGTATGACGGTAGAGATTCACAAATTGACAAAAATCAGTGGACTTATCCTTTGTTTTAATCATAACCACTGAATTTTACTAAATAATACACATTTGTTGACTCGTTGTGGACATGCTGCCACCTCATGTATGTCAGCTTTGCTATCGATCGTCATCAACGATGTATGGTCATAGAGAACGAATATGGTTACTAAACTGGTGAAACTCATTCACCATGTACAAAATAAAATGTTTCCACCACAGTACCAGATATAGACATTTTTAGTAGTATATAAAACATTGGTTTTGTAAGTATAAGAAAAACATAAGGTAGTAACTTACTGCAGCTAAAGTTTTGTACGATGGGCCACCAGGTATAACCACAGCATCATATTTGGTATTTTTAACATCACCCAATTTAGCATCAGTTTTAATCAGAAGATTAGATTTAGTCTTGACATATTCAGAATCAGACAAGTCAGCAATTGTAACAATTACCTATAAATAATAAAAAATGTATACATATTTTATTTATATAATATTATAATGTATATGTAACAGGCAAAACGTGTTATGTCCAAGGTGCGTAAGCAAAACTTAGTAATATCTGCTAATTACAAACTGTTCTTTGCACTCATATACTTATAATAATGAATAATGATAGTATTATCATAATATTCAATGCAGGCAGAGTCGTAAAAAACGGCAGAAAATAAATGCATAAATGTTCAGACAAAAAGAAAAATATAAATTTGTAATTTTAAATGTAAATTAAAAAATTTTAATTTGTAACTTTTGTAAATTAAATACTAATAATAGACTGAAATATTATTTATATTATATTAATTACATCAATCGCAAAATATTTATTATTTATTACATCAATAATATTAATATTACAGGTATTACTGTTCAGATATTACACGGTATATAGGTTTCTTTCAGGCATTACTGAGTTTTGCTCGGTTTTGGCTTTTGCCAATAACATATATATACAACAAAAATATATTAAAATGTTAGTTCAATAATTGGGATTTATTATGTTTTTTCTCACTTAAATTAAAAAAAAAAAAAAATCAATAGGTAACAGACATTGTCTAAATGGATTGAAAAATGAAAATTGGGTAAAATCCCCTTAATCTTATATGGTTTTACGCTCCATTGTCATCATTCATTTAAGAGTTGAAAAAGAAAACAATTACAACTATCAAGGTACATATCGAATGTCTTCAAGGGTAAGAGTAAAATAAATGATATTACGTTAGCGCGACGAAGGATGTCGACAGGTGCGACCAACTCGAGCTCTTCGCTGCCTTCTGCCACAATAAATAAAGCGGTCTTAGGGGCCATGGCCGAGCAGTTTGTTGTGAAATACTTGATACAGGATTCGTTCCGCTGAATGTCAAGCCCAAAAAATCGTCCCTGACCTCGGATCGAGCTGTAACAGAAACAGTGTGGTTTAACAAACGTGAATAGTTTAATAAACATGTGAAAAGATCAATTGAATTGAATAAATACTTATTATTATATACTGACAATAACCAACAATTACAAATATGACAAGTAATCGCGCTACAGATGGACCGCAAAATCGTCGACCGTAACGTCTGTCCGTGGCTCTATTTTTATCAAAACTCTTCCTATGATAACAACATACCGGTCGACCCGTAGACCGATATAATGACCGCTCCCTACCCATTTATTTGTGACGAGATATTCGTAATTTTCGCGTGGTTTGTCCACAGATTAGATGAAACCACACAGTGCATTCCAGCCTAACATAATGGATATCGTAAATAAGGGTAAATACACTGATTGGGCGTCCTCAAAGTAGTGTATCCCAGTTACAATAATTTAATTTATTGTACGCTTTTATTTACAATATGTTTATCACGCTGTGACCGCCAATTATCGATGTTAACATTATCGAAAGAATTATTCGGATGTTTCCGTTCAAAAAAAAAAATCCTCTGTTATTCGAGTGTTTTTAAATCATTTATTATACGAGTAACAATAAAGAAACAAAATAATGTTATAACATAATACATTAATTGTAAAAGTACATGAATGACTAAAGTTTAACTCCTAACAACTACTCATAATCGCTTTTAATTACAAAAATAATGTTAATTATATTAACACTTGACATACTGTATAATATATATACTGTTTACACACTTAGCTAATTTACTCAGGCACTTAGTGTTAATTATTTATACATGTTGAAGTATATTTAATTTTGTATTTTTAATTTTTTTTTTTCAGAAATCAGACGTTTGTTTAAAAACTTGATGGCGGTATAAATTCTAAATCTAACATATAAATTAATTAAGTATTGATTATTAAACAATGAGCATGGAGACTGTAAGGAATATTATTAATGTGAAATTTAATTTTTTCATCAACTCCATTTTCAGTTGACAAAATATGAAAAATATTAACAAACACTGTTTCTAACTCAATAATATAATTATAAAAATCATTGTGTGGCATCATAAGATTTCCAAATGTGGAATTTTCATTATTAGTGTATGTTTTTAAATAACATTATAAAAAAAGAATGCTCTAAATTGTTTTGTGTTCTTGCATACTCCAAACAAATTTCACAAGTATGTTACGACAAACACTTTCATAATGTAACCACAAACGTATGAAAAAGAATTTTGGTCAGGTAAGCTTAAGGTTCGATAGTCAACAGTACCAACTTGTAAAGGGGATTGTGTTTAAAATTTAATGGAATTTTTTTGGGAACAAGATACTGTCATTTTCAATTGAAGTTGATGGTGTTTGTGTTAAGATTGTGTCTAGGTCCTCTATACAATTTCCACTGTCTGAATGTTGAAAATAATTTAAACAAAATAATTTTTTAAAATCATGAATAAATTGTATTGGTGTTGGATTATTATTGTTACCGGTTTGTTGTTTAAACGTATAAAACATGTTCTAAACAATCTTGGTTGATTCTACCAGTATAAAAAACAAAATTATTTAGTTTATTGTATGAATGACAATGTATGAATCACAGACAAGTCAGATATTAACCAAAAGGTGATAACAAAATGGCAGATAAACACAAACAGACATCACACCACAAATGTAACGAGAAAATGACCAAACAGCATTCTATTAGAAGGGATTTGTAAAATATGGCTGGATACAACATAGAAAATGCAGGCTACACTACTGTGCAAAACATAAAATTCGACTCCTGGAACTGATGACCACCCGTTTTCCTTCCCCAAACACAACCAAATAATAATAATAATATAGAGTAACAACTTAGCTAAAAACCATGATGAAGAAAAAATTAAAATACAATAAATATACATATATAATTTTGTTTATTCATAATAAATTTTAGATTTCAATATGTGGTGACACTACTTTGAGAGCCTGATAATAACAATTATCGAGTCGATTTTTGTTTTCCAGAACCATTGAGAGTGCGCTATCTGGTTTCATTTAGTCTGTACGGAAAAATAATTACTAACAATTATTAATAAACCATTTAGATTTTATTTTCAAAAGGTATTTCAAATATTATTATTATTATTTGATTATTTTCATAGGTTTTATACAAATAACGAAATAAAAAGAAATCGATAAAGCGCTATCGATAAAATACATACAGTGGGGCGTAGAATAAATTTAAAGGATGATTTATTATTTCACGTTTCGTTTCGCATAGAAATATTTGTATAAATTCGAAATTCTAATAATTTTGAAGTCTTAAGTCATCTCTCCGTTGAGTATACAATAAAATGAAAATTTTCGACCTCAAATTGATTATAAAAGAGAAAAAAAAATCAATTTTCGATATTCTCACATCAAACACGAACTGATATATAATTTGCCAAGGGCAAATGATAAGACATTTTATCGATTTACCCGTTTTTTTTTACCGTCGGTCTAGCTGCTTACTACTTAGGCTGTTTTCACTTTTCTCTGCACTTTTGAAGTACTCTTAACTCGCATACTGATTACCATCAACGATTTCATCAATTCCCTGTGAAAATCGCTAAACAGTGTCTCGTACGATTAACAATGGCATTGAACAAACTTAGCATCAAAAGTCTAGAAATCACGAATAAACGAGTTTTAATCAGGTAGGTTATATTTGGAATATTGTTTGTTTTTACTTCTTTCGTGTTAGAAACGTGTATATTTTTGAAGGTGAGACTGCGTGGTAAGTCTCCTCTCTGTGGATCATTCAAAGGCAAAGGTCAATTAATTATTAACATTTTAATATGTTAATATTCAATAAATATAATTTTATAAAAATTTAATTAAAACGACACTTATTTTGTCGTTAACATAACTTTAAAATTGGTATGTACAGATTCAATAATTATTTCCATTGCAATACAGTTTTTATAATATATATTATATATTATAATTTCTATAATATATAATATTTTAATAATTGGCAAATATGTAAATATTTTACTAAAATGAACGGTGTAATCATTCTATCCAGTATTATATAACCTCAATAAAAATGCCGCTAATGTATTTCTATAATTGATAAATTTAGCAAAATGAAAAGAAAATAAGATTCTGAGGAAAAAGAATTCAGTAATTTATGATTAATAATTAAACAAAATTTTAAAAATATTTTTAACATTTTATATATATACCTAATAGGTGCTTGTGTTAGACTTTTTCTTACCCGTGTATTTTGATATTCAACTTTATAAACAAATTTATTAAAATTTTTAGGTACCTATTATTTAAAACATCATTAATTATAATTCGAAATTAAAAAATGTATTGTATCTAAATATTTAATTCAGCATGCTTCTAGAATAATATTCACTTTATTAATTTGTTAAGATAGATTTTGTATCCAGAAGAAAAGCTTAAAATAGGCTATTTTTTATTTTCATTTTTCTTTTTTAACTGCCAATCTGATATAGACATTACATTATGACTTTTGATACTATATTTAATTGTTAAATGTTTCCATATCCTTTCTATGCTTTGAGTTTGTGCACTAGTTTCAAGGCTAACAAAAAAATTCATTAGGGTTACAGTGTAAAATAAAAAGAGTAATAAAGAGTTGACATTTGAATAGGATTTCATTGTTCAAAATATATTGTTATGTTAATCAGAATTCATTTAAAATAATTAGAAGAAGAATATTTTTATTATGTTTTTTAATTACAAAATATTACCTTTTTAAAATATAATGCTTATGGCAGTTAAGAGAAAAAAAATCTTAGTGGGGTGAAACCTTAATGGAATCCTGCAGAATTATATAAAAATAAAAGTTATTTTGAAAATAATTAAATTTCTAAAAATAATAAATATAGGAGTTATAAAGAATTATTTTAATGGAAGGAAAACATTGGAAAGTACTTTTCGTTTTCAATAAAATGTAATTTTTATTTTATTATAAATATTGATATACATTTTAATTTAAATCTATTATTTTATTAAATAATACTCAAGATAATACTGATTACTAAATAATCAAAATAAAAATAAATTTTTAATTTAATTTTTACTAGCACATAGTTTGCTACTAAATCATAAATATTGGCACTAATAATTTTTAATATTAAATTATTTACAATTTTTCTAAATATAATATGAATGTAGTTATTTTAGAATGATTATATTTTTAGTAATTAAGTGTACCTTTTTTTTTCATATAATTTAGAGTTGATTTCAATGTTCCATTGAAGGAAGGAAAAATAACAAACAACCAACGTATTGTTGCTGCATTAGACAGCATCAATTATGCCCTTGATAATGGTGCTAAATCTTTGGTTCTCATGTCTCATCTTGGACGTCCAGATGGATTACCCAATCAAAAGTACTCCATGAAACCAGTTGCCGAGGAACTTCAAAAACTCCTTAATAAGTAAAGGATTTATTTGTTATTTCATAGCAGTATCTTTAAAAGTTATAATAATATATATTATATACTTTAATAATTTGTAATAAAAAAAATCATTTTGTTCTTTCAAAATCTTTATTTTCCTCCAGTCCTTATAGAAATAAATCCTTGGTCTCTATTATGAAAGCTTTTTATGATCAAATGATAAAGCCAAAGTAAATGTTTAATTATTTACAAATGTTTATATGGATAAATAATACAATTTTGTGCATATTTTAGGAATGTAACATTTTTGCCTGACTGTGTTGGACCTGAAATAGAAAAAGCATGTGCAGATCCAGCTCCTGGTACAATATTCCTTCTAGAAAATTTACGATTCCATATTGAAGAAGAAGGAAAAGGTGTAAATGCTGCAGGTAAAAAAGTCAAGGCCGACAAGAATGAAATAAAAACATTCAGAGAGTCCCTAAAAAAATTGGGCGATGTGTATGTCAATGATGCTTTTGGTACTGCACATAGAGCCCACAGCTCAATGATGGGTGAAGGTTTTGAAAAACGTGCTGCTGGAATTTTATTGAATAAAGAACTTACATATTTTGCTAAAGCTTTGGACAATCCTGAAAGGTATCAATAAAATTCTTTATTTCTTTCCCTTCCCCCCTAATGTTTCATTACAAAAAAAAAGTTTTCGTATATATTCATATAATTACTTAATAACACATTAGTAGTTATTACGTGTGTATGTGTATGTGTGCGCGTGCACACACACCAAATCCTAAGACTGAATTTACTTAACACGTTGATGGACAATCGATTTTATTATTTTTCAAAAAGACCATTCTTAAAACATCACTTTTCAAAGAGAAAATAATAACAGTTATCACTATATAAATTGAAAAGGAATACATCCAAAATGTATTGTGGGTTGAGGTAAATACAAAAATACATTACATTTCATTTGTAAAATGTTTTAAAATTACTTAAGAATGCATTCTGGAATAACAACAATAAACAAAATTTGTTTTGAACATGTTAAATGCGTAATGTTTGTTAATAAATATTACATTGATTGTGATTATCATTTATTTCAAACAGAAATATTCTGTAAAAATAGTAATACTTTTTTTTTAATTTAGTGATACTAATGTCTTATGAAACAACACCTATCTAATTAGAGATACTTATTATATATATATATATTTGTACTCTTCTGTTCTATTAATAATTATTTTTTTATTAGTCATTTAATGTAAAATAATAACTAATTTTATAATTCATTTTATTGTTTCTTAGATATTAAACACCCTTTAAATAATCTTAACTAATTGATAAACAATAAAGAAATTTGGTTTTTTAATATAACAACACACACATACACATTTATTTTATATTTTAGGCCTTTCTTAGCAATTTTGGGAGGAGCCAAAGTGGCAGACAAGATTCAACTTATTGAAAATCTTTTGGACAAAGTTGATGAAATGATTATTGGAGGTGGTATGGCTTATACATTCTTGAAAGAGTCAAAAGGCATGAAAGTAAGTTTTATAAATAATCATATTATATTGAAGAAATCAATCAATGAATTTCAAATGTCTTTAGATTGGTGATTCTCTTTATGATGAAGCTGGAGCTAAAATTGTTGCTAAATTATTAGATAAGGCAAATGCTCGCAATGTTAAAATTCACTTGCCAGTTGATTTTGTAACAGCTGATAAGTTTGACGAAAATGCTAATACTAACTCTGCCACTGTAGAACAAGGAGTGCCTGATGGATGGATGGGTTTGGACTGTGGACCAGAAACACAAAAATTGTTTGTTGAACCTATTGCTCGTGCTAAGGTTATTGTGTGGAACGGGTAAAACCAGTTTGTTCAAATTCTAACATTTTATTACAATAAATTTAATTTTATAAATGTAAACTTTTTATAAATTGTTTAGTATTTTTATTTTATTGTTTTATTATTAGGCCTGCTGGAGTATTCGAATTTGAAAAATTTGCTAATGGCACAAAAGCCTTGATGGACGCTGTTGTTAATGCTACTAAAAATGGAACTGTAACCATAATAGGTGGAGGTGATACAGCAACTTGTGCAGCTAAATGGGGCACAGAAAATCAATTGAGTCACGTAAGCACTGGAGGTGGTGCAAGTCTTGAATTACTTGAAGGTAAGGTATAAAAATGATTAAAAAAAAAAAAAAGATATGGTAGTTCAAAATAATTTAAATATTAATTTACTGAATACATTTATCTGTAAACAACTCATTGTGTTTATACATTAACACAATTAACAAAGTCTGTTTGATATATATATATATACAGTGGATTCCACTTAATGTGTCCAGCCGCCTAATATGGGCATAATGGTCTGATCCTGATTCCAGTGTATGCGCTAATAAGGTTAAGAAACATTGCGTAATGTGAGCACTCGATTCGGTTTATGTGGATAGTATATTATAGCTTAGTATGAACGATATTGAGTATACACTACACCGATAAGATTACTTTAACTGTATCGATTAGATTGTAATGTATCAAAAGTAATAAAAATCATTAAACCTTAATCGGTTTGGCAATATAAATGGTAACCAAACAATAACAGTAACTACATATGTGTACAGAGATGATTCTAGGACCAGCATAATGGAGGGGGGGAGTGAATTATTTTCAAACTGCAGAGTTAATAATTTTATTTCATGATTGTCAATTGAGTACTTTTGCTGACAGCTGATTTGGTTTTTAATAAATAGCCGACTAGTTATGAAATGTTAGTAGTGAGGGGGTGTAACACCCCCATAGTATCGTCCCTGCATATGTACTAAGTCAGTTCCGTGAATTTCAACACCATACAATGCCTTGTAAATATCTTTCCGTTCATAAAAAAATAGCACTTTAGACAAAATTAAAATGCTCCTGTTGTTGTCACAACATCAAATCGCTGAACAATTACGTGTTCCAAAGTCAACAGTCGTAAAAATTCTCAAAGAAGAAAACATTTTATGTGAAAGTTTTAATTTAAACCAAATCTTTGGTCAAAAATTAATTTCAGTTTTTATGGCCAACCACTTAATGTGGACAAATAGAACTGATCCCAACATGCCCACATTAAACAGAATCTACTGTATATACACATAAAGAATTTATTGTATTATTTAAATATGTTTTTAAACATAAATGTTTTCTTTTTCAGGAAAAGTATTACCAGGAGTTGCTGCACTTACTGATGCATAATTAGATAAATATAGTGTGTTCAATGTTTATCATACATTATGTGATTTTTAACTGTGTTTATTTTATATTTACCTCTAGTCGTCAAATATTTATGCAATAATTCCTTGTAATTATCAACGTTCCAATTCCAATCAGTTGTTAAAAATATGTCATGTTGTTTGTTATTATTTACATTTTATAATCATAGACTGGATATTAAGTTTATAGATTAAATTTATTAATCTAATACAATAAATTCACATCATTTTACTTTTTTTTTTCATTAAATTGTTTATAAAGATTAAATTAAAATATAACTAGTCCAGAATGAGATCTCCCTCACAATTTTATAATGGGATTTACTTTAAAAATAAAATAGTTTTATCATTGGGTAAAAATATATTGCTAAATCATTATTTTGATATGGATATAACTTTTAAACATTTTGAGATAAATGAAAATTGTTTTTAGTTAAAGTACTTTAAACATTTATATGAACTGAATATTTACTTACCTACATTTTCCAGCTATTAAATGCAAGTTGTATTATACGAATGTTAAAATATAAAGAATAAAGTTCTCGAGTAATATTTTAACCAGGTGAAGAAAAAAGATAATTAAAGATTTAGCAGAATAAAAACGTTGAAACATACTGTACAGTTAAAAGAGATACTGTGTCTTCTCGCGCCTATCCTGTTTTACTTATTCTGTTATTTATTAATAAGGTAACATACAATTCTTGCCATCATTGTGACTAAAATCTACAATTGTAAAAAAATAAAAAAATAATACTTTTTGAGATTTAAGGACTTCGATTCCAGTACTCATTATTAATACAATTTACCTTTTAAACAATTTATTCGCATAATATGTATGTTGTTTAAGATGGTTTATGATGAGAAAATATGAATGTTAATCATATTTTAGAACTGCAGTTGGTCTTGATAATCAATATCATTGCCACCTTCAGGTTCTTGTTAAAATTACCTAATAGGATAGTGTTATTATTTTTTTTAAATTTAATTCAAAACTTATAGTACTAAACGGAAAGCTCTACTTATTAGCGATATTATTTATAAATTATTATAGTACCTACAATACAGTAACGAATATATAATACAATAATGGAAAACAAAAACCCTAGAATTTATTTTTGAAAAATAACAGAAAAAAACCATAATGGAAATATTGTAGATTAGGATTTTTCTTATGTTTGAAGCTGCCAGTTGTTTTACCAAAAAGGTAAAATATAAATAATTATATAATTTAAAAACAAAGACGAAAAAATGAATTTGAATTCATTGATAAGTGATTTTACAGACATACGGCTGAACAGACTTTCAATCAATAGCTGGTATAGTTTGTGCAATAATATTTGCCGAACTTTTTCATTGTTTATATTGTGAAATACAAACGCATATTCGGGTAGGTATTTTATTTTCTCCTAGAATATTGAACACTTGTACAATAATTCAAGTACAACATAGAAAGCTAGAATTAATTTCTGTTTTAGTGTCACATCCATTTGTTCCAATGGAATAACAACGTCTAAATATCTTCTAATGTTTGCTTTTCGTTTTTCCTCAGAGCTCTTCTATACCACCAGAACATTATTATATTAACATCATCGTCGTCGCACGAACAACTCGTCTTGGCCAACGGCCACTGAAAACTATAAATTTCTGCGCAATACCTATTCAAGTCACGTTGATGCATGTACATCGAACTAACACTATATAGAAACATTGCCTACCACCGTATTACGTCTGCTATAACACGTCAAGCGTTGTATTGGTGTAAGATACTCATAGACATCTTACTATAAGACGTACAAGAATTATAATTTATACTAATAATAAATGATAATTGATTATTATAAAATAATTATTATTGTACTACAATAATGTATTATTTAATGATTATTAAAAACACCGAAATATATTGGGCAGTACCAATAAGTAATAAATGGATGACGAAAACGAAAGCCGCGTAATCTCGAAAATATTCCGTTATCAGTAGTACTATGTTTTGTGACCTTGTCACCGGTGCCCCGGCTCTGGTGAGGCCGTTTATAGTGTAAACTCTACTGTTTACGCATCATTAATGTTTGCGTCGTAAACAGTAAACGCGGTGACGCGGCTGCAACCTATTTCTCGTCGATCATGAGTTTCTTCAAAGTGTTTTTGATTTTGTTTACTTTGAACTCGATCCGTGCATTGTCTAGTAAGTACAGCTGACATGCAGTGATTTACCGATTTATCCGTGTGATGACACGCTGGTGCGTACCAGTTTAAATTATACGTTTCGTCTTTAGTTTATGCTCTTCTTCGCCTTTACACCCATGACGTCGGCCAACCCAGTGCTACGCCTTGATAAAGCACGGTCTACCCTCATCTTGTGTACAATCGCATCAGCTATCTTCATATCACCTTCAAATCTATCTATGCACTTTTTTCGGAATTCCTCTTCATCTTTTCCATAGCACTTCTCAGTTTTCACACCCTCTGAATCATCTTTATAACACGTTCCAACCTATTCTCCCTCATTTGCTCCACAATAGACGTCACACGTCTGCTCCAGCTTACATATTCATTTCATATTCTCTCCTCGGAACGAATGATATTGATTTATATTGATTACATAATATATATTACTACTTTGATATTTATAGTTCTATATGCTTGTGTCAACAATCATACCCAGTCAGGGTCGGCGTTAATTTTTACGAGGCCCCAGGGCAAAATGTCTCGTTTACAAAAACAAGATTACCATACAAAATATTTTTCAATGTAAATTTTATGCGCGAAGCCCTGGACAAATGTCCCATTTTGCCCCTCCTCCCCTAATACCGGCCCTGTACTCAGTAGTGTATTATTGTAGGTATATGACATACAATATGTGGCTATAAAATCTGTTTCTCTAAAAAGAAAATTAATTTTTTAACCCGTTATTGCAATGCTATTGTATTGTATAATAATTTGTAATATCCCAATGGAATTGTTGGTTGTTTAGTGATCTATTTGTAACTATTACTTTTTATTTTTTAATATTTGTGTTGGCTCACAGCCGTACATTATATTATTAATGGCATTGATTATGAATATTAAATATTAAAGTAATTATTAGTATTTATATTCAATGTTATATTAATCATCACTGTTTTCGTTATAACAAAAAAAATATTGTTTATTTGAATATTAGTGTGTCGGATTCAATCAAAATGGCTAACAATTACATTAGAAAAAATTTAAAAAGTTTTAGTAAGGAAATAATGTGAGAAAAGAACTAACCAGTGGCGTATTAAAAAACATTTTCGGGCAAGTGGGTAAGAGGTTTAATATATGTGAGTTGAATCCCAAAGCCTAAATATAGTTATGTAAATTCAGAATTGTGTTATCTTAAATAAAGACATGATAATAATTTATGAAAAATTGTTCGAAATTGTGTGTGATAATATCAACATAGTTACAATTTTGCAGTTTGATATAACCAATGAGAGTTTTGATATTACTGTTCTTACACATGCAATTTTATACAAACTTGAAAATACATTATAAACACTGGTATATTAATACAATTTTAATCTTTTATATATATTTTTTTCTTTTTTCAAATTCATTGTTTTCTAAGCATGTGAATTCATTTTTGTTTTATTTAGTCGATTCATCAATACCAAAATGGAGCTCAAGTTATTCGGTAGAAGGTGATATTTTTATTCCATTTGCTGAAGTGCACGAACCTTTTAATGCTTGGTATGATTCAGAATCTAGCAACAGTCGCATTGACTATTATAATGGTAATTTATTATTATATTATTGTTAAAAACTATAAACAAAATAATAATTCATCTATCTATATTTAATTTTTAATTTTTTAGGAATGGCAAAAACATACCAATTGTCCCATAAGGGATATTTTGGCGCATCTCTTAAAATTGTTCCAGTTACAACTGAAACAGAAACAAATACATTAAAATGTTTAGAAGTAAATGGGACTGATGAATTCCACATTTCTCCTCAGGCAGTTCTTCCAGATCTAAGTGATTATAAGGTTGTGATGTAATGGCATTTTATTTTCTTATCAAAAATATTAATTAAATATTTTTATATTTAATATAATTTTTATATAGCTCGTTAGTAAACAATTAGAAAATTCTGTGATTGTTGAAAAGTGGATGTCTGTTACAAGAGTAGAGAAAACGGTGGGAAAATATACAATGTGGTTGTATAGAAAAGTGAGTTTAATGTATTTATATTATTTTTTTAATTTTATTAATATATTTAAAGTTCTAAACACAACAATTAAAACAATAAAGGCCAAGAATGTTACCCATTAATTAATAATTTATTAGGATTGATTTTGGAAAAAACCTATTCGAGGATAATATAAAAATATTTTTAATTAGAATATAGATATATAAATTTAAGTCTGGTTCACACATTACTAGTGGCATAATAGCTAGTGAGTTTACTAGAATTTTAACTTAATGGCACTGTACTGTTTACACAATGCCAGCTATGGGTACAGTTATGGTGTGTTTCTAGTCGAGTAGTGCACAAATTGTTTTAAATTTGATTATATTTTAAGATGGTTCCATTGCTATATGTAGCAGTCACGCCAGTAAAACAAAAACATTTGTTCTACTGGCACTGATATGTACTAATACGCAATTGACTCACTGGCTTTTCTAACATCTGGCATGACATTTTTACATGCTAACAGTCGCTGACATCCATTTAATGACAACCTCAACTGGTATGCTGACGTGTAAACCAACCTTTATTTGTGTTCTGTTTCTATTTACATAATAAATAAAAATATTATTATTTTTGCATATATTATAAATATATTTTTAATTTAGTCATTAATATTATTTTAGATTCTGAGTAGAACGAGGAATCTATTAGTTTTATAAAAATGTGTTGCTTTTTTTTTATGTCTATACCCAAAATTCTATCAAGAGGAGTGCTCCAATCTTTATAGTCACACTTTGTTTCTGGTAGCAAATCACATCTAATTAGTACTTTAAAGTGGTATTTTTTTTTATTTTCTTAGAAGCGCTTAAAAATATAACTCAAAAATTACTGGAAAAAATATATATATTTTTTTATGTCTGTACCCAACAATTCTATCAGAAGGAATACTTCGATCTTTATGTGCAGTACTATTTTTTGGTAGCAAATTACATCTAGTTGATACTTTGAACAATTTATTGTTTGATTTTCCCAATACTTTTTATAAATATCAGAAAAAATTATTGAAAAATTACATAAAAACAAAAACATAATTTTGTCAAAATCAATTATTGTTATTTTTTTGTAATTTTGAAATTAATGGCCATAGAAATCTGATATGTTCATCTAATTTTTAACTTTGGACTGTATTAACAAGACAAATTTTTCAACAAATTTCTTTTGATCTTGAACCATTTATAGGATTTGTAAATTTTGATATATTTATTTCATAAAAGAAGTAATTTTTTGGTTTTTTAAGACTTAAAAGTTTAAAACAATATCAGACGTTTGTTAATTCAACTGTATTCAAAAAATCTTAAAAATCTTTGAGTCACAATTTCTTTTTATAACCATCTTAAATTTTTCAACAATTTGTATTACACTAAAGCTTCACTCAAAATCGTTTTATTGAATGGTTTATCATTGATTACAAATTTATAGTGACAACAGTTCATCCTAAAATCTTTATCTAAGTAATTCACTTAAGTGACCACAGCACCCTACAGCTCGCTGCCTTATATTACTATTATTGTTATTATTGTTGTTATTATTATTATTATTGTGTAGAATGACATAATTTATCCACTGAGATTTCAAGTAAATGGATTCAATACAGTATTTTTATCACATTTTGATAACTATGTCATTATATATAAAAATTACTCGCCTGTAAAACCTGATCCAAACGTTTTTAACATAGATGGTATGTAAATAATAAATATAACTATCTAATAAATCTGAATGATTTATTGTTTTAAATTTAAAATTGTTTTAAATCTAAACGTTTTCTTTTAGAATTAAAATGTGAATCTTTCCCCGGGCCTGGTGTAGACCACATTTATAATTTTAATCCCATGATGGAATTCATTAATAATTATGGAAAACATGTTGATTCTGCATTTGAGGCTTTCAAACGTCATCATCATAAAAAATATATTAATGATACTGTAGAACACTATGAACGTAAATATTATTTCCATCAAAATTTAAGGTAATTTCAAATACTTTATAAATTATTATACATACATATATTATATATAATTTTTAATTTGTCATTTATGTACTTTTATTAGATATATTCATTCAAAAAATCGAGCTAATGTTGGTTATACGCTTGCTGTTAATCATTTGGCTGACTATTCTAAAGCAGAACTGAATTCCATGTACGGTTATAGAAAGACAAAAGAAGGGGAATTTAATGGAGGAGATCCTTTTCCTTACACTAAGAATGATTATAAAAACTTGCCATCTGAAATTGACTGGCGAATCAAAGGTGCTGTAACACCGGTTAAAGGTTAGTTTTTCAATAATAATTATTTTATGTAACAAATAATACATATTTTTGATTTTAACTGATGTTTTTTTATTAGATCAATCAATTTGTGGTTCTTGTTGGAGTTTTGGTACTACAGGCACCATCGAAGGAGCATATTTCTTAAAACATGGTGAACGTAAAAGTTTTTCTGAACAAGTGAGTCATTATTATTTAGGGTATGTTATTTGTTTAAACAAATTAATGCAGGATTGAAAAAAATTTTAAATATTTTATAATTGTTTAATACTACTTATTTCCCTTTTTTAGGCTTTGGTGGACTGCAGTTGGGGATTTGGCAATAATGGTTGTGATGGGGGAGAAGATTTTCGTGCCTACTCTTGGATTGAAAAACACGGTTTACCCACTGAAAGTGATTACGGTCCATATCTCTCTCAGGTATAACAGATTAAAAGTTAATTTAATATATTTCCATGTTTAAAAGTCTACACACAATACTATGGTGATTGGTGACAATGATGATACTATTGCTTTAATGATGTCTTAGTGCAGAACAATAAAATATATGCATACACAGGATTTACTATAAATATACTGTAAAACCACTATCCCCCGCCAATACTGATTAGATATATGAAATAAAAAAAATGTCTTCCTAATAACAGTAAAATATTGAACAAAATTTTAATTTAAACTTTAAAACAATTACTGTTTTTCTTTTCTATCAAAAAATATAATTTTCCTAATAATACATTATGTACTTATTGTAATTATCATTTATTAAATGAAATACCATTTCTAATGTATAAATAATCTTATTTAAACATGCAAGTTTTATTTCAGTCATTATGTGTAATAAACTTTTCACTTCCATTTCCCTGATAGTAATCTGGTACCAAGGTGATTGTTTATGACATGTCTGAGTTCATTTATGATTTGTGAAAAGACATGTGCCAACCATGTGAAGTACTTTTGATAATTTTTCAAATATTTACTTTAAACGGATCATAAAAAATAATATTATTTGGTACAAATGAGGGTTTTTCTTCTTTGAGTTGGTCCAAACATGAACCATAAAAATTAATTTTATTTAAGTAAAAAAGAATACAGTTTGGTTTGGCAGACATATTAAAATCATAAAAAATGCTTGTCATGTTATATAAATAATAATGATAATAAATTTTAAATCTACATACTTTTTGTACCTTAGGCCCAAACACATATAGCTTATGCATAAATACATCTCTTTATCAACCTTAACCACAGTAGCACAAATAATAAATTATTGTTGTTGTTATAGGATGGTTATTGCCATGTAGCTAACGTATCAAATGGAGATCTTATAAAAATATCTAGTTTTGTGAATGTAACGACTTTCGATGAAGAAGCACTGAAAATGGCTTTAGTTAATCATGGTCCAATTTCTATAGCTATTTATGCTTCACTAAAATCATTCACTTTTTATTCGAATGGGGTTTACTATGACAAAGAGTGCCGTATGTATTTTTAAACAAAAATGTAATTTAATCATTACATTGTATATTTTTATTTATTTTTAGATAATGGTCCATTGGAATTGAACCATGCTGTGTTGTTAGTGGGATATGGAACTTTAGATGGCAATCCATATTGGTTAGTCAAAAACTCATGGTCTACTCATTGGGGAAACGATGGTTATATTCTCATATCTCGTAAAGACAATAATTGTGGCATTCTCACGAGTCCAACATATGTTATTATTTAGGATATGATATTTATGATCTACACATTATCAATATGGTAACTTTAAAATTTTAAGTCTGAACTTTAAATTCAATTATAAATATTATATTTTTTTCCACATATTTTGATATTAATTATTTTGTATTTATTATGTATGAAAAATATACCTACTCTATTTTAAAATAAATTACTTTAAAATTAAATTTAAATACTTATGATTAAAATGTCTACAAAATTATGTTTTGTTCGAGTTTCAAGTTTGTATACAAATCGAAAAGTTATTATGTATTTTATTTTTAAAGTACCTACTGAATGACTTCAATTAGTTTTCCGATTTAAAAAAAATATCTAATATAAAAACGTATATAAGTATAGATTTTTAATTTGTGGCATAAAATAAGATTTGTATTGGAATTACTGAGAAGGTACTATAGTACAATCAATAAAAAGAACCATTAATCATTGTCATGCATCAAAACTGCAATTCTTTTATCATTGTCACAAATTGTTTTCTATATTCTTTTTATATCTACTGTAAATATAAAAAAATATGTATTGCTTATATATATATATATATATATATATGCTGATGTGCTGGTGTAAAAAGAATTGTTTCATTTCTATAAGTGTGAACCATATTCATAAAATTTCACTACTAAGGACATTCTTGTAGTTTAATATTAATTACTAAATATGTTTTCTTTCTGAAAGCTTTTTTAGCTCATACATTATCCATATTTTCAGCAATGGCTTAAGACTTAAGTAGTGGTTCTTTCGCCTTTGACTTAAGTAATTTTTCTACTGTTAATTTTGATAATTTTAGGACTAATACGATTTTGCTTCGTAAAGTATTGAAATGAAATGTATATAAATTATTTGTAGTATTTATTATTACTCTAGTTGTGATCAATGAGCTATATATATACACACATAATTTTTTCTTTTTTTTTACTTATTTCAAATATTGTATAGATACTATTGGTAAAAATCCAAGTGCAAGATCAATTATGTCAAGTTTAACATTTGTTAATTGTTTTTCATTTTCATGGGAATTTACATTAGATCTGTAAACTTAATTTTTATTTCTCAGGGATAAATTACTAGAAATTTGCAGTTAAAATGTAATGTTAAAAAATACATTGTTATTAAAAATTAAAAATTTCAAAACTATTAAGATCGAAAATAAATTAAATTAAAATTTTTCTTTGGTAAAATTAAATATAATAATTAAATTGTAAGCGGTTTTTTAAAGGATGTATTGTTTATACACAGCCCTTGTTGTCAGTTTAAAAAAATTGAATTAAAAAAATATATTCTTAAATAAATATACAAATTGTTTGATAAATAGAATATTTTTAACTAAATGATTTACATTGTTTTTAAACATATTTATGGAATTGTAGTGATTTAAAAGAAATTTATTGATCTATATAATGTAAGTTGTACATTATAATGTGTTAATTCTATAAATATATTAATATGCGTTACAATTAAATTTCATCTGTGTAATTGAAGTTGTTTCTAACAAAATAAAGGAAGATATATTTTGATGTCATGTAAATGTGAAAGGTCATTCATTCTCATACATTCAAAATATTAATCAACAAATTAACATAAAATTATTCAATTTTCAAAAAACAATTGTAAATCCGGATTCGTTCAACAAATGAAGACAAAATCGTACAAAACCTATTCATTTTAAATAAATAAATTATGGCTATTGAATAAAAGTTTAATAATGAATTTGTTTTCCTACACATTATGAAAATTAGAATTTTAAAATTTAATTTATAGAATTTGTATAATTACCATATAGATTTATCCATATTGTAGTATAGATTATTTTTATGATCAGTCTATGGATCAAAATATATCATTTCTTTCACATTTATAATATTGAATAAAAAAAACCCCTTTGTCTATACATTCATGGCACCCATAGTTTGTTTATTCGTGGTTATAGGCTTTTTATTTGCTGTTTAAAATTGGTATTGAAATATTTAAGTTACAAGTGTATTATTATGGGTAATGGATACCTATAAAATATAGACTATGGAACATTTCTAATATTTATACTAACAACAAGTGTATTAATTGTGTATGACTTATGGAAAAACATATTGTTGCAAATGTTTTTTGACAAAAAAAATTAGAATTAGAGATAAGTATAGAATTTGGTAAATGGCGATACAAAATAACGTTGAAAAAAACGTATGAATTGTCAAAGTTAGGTTACAATTTTTTATTATTATTATTATTATTATTATTATTATTATTATTAATTTGGTTGTTTATTAAATTAGCCTTATGAATAATGTTGTTAGTTGTTTTAAAAAATAAAATGATAAATAGTAATTATCATTTAAGATATCAAATATTTATATTTGGTCGTGCAGTGACGTAGTCAAGGGAGGGCTAAGGGGGTTATAGCCCTCTCCCCATTGGCCGTGATACTATTTTTTGGCTATTCGTACTATATTAATTGCAGTAACAGTTGTAATATTCTGTGGTCGTAATTGTTTTAAAATATATACTTTGTATGATGTTTGACTAACTGAATACTCGACGTTGCATGGGTTAGATTGTTCTGTTATAAATATATTTTTTTAATCTTTTAACTTTGTTCTGTATTAATAATAATAATAATAATAATAATAATAATAATAATAATAATAATAATAATAATAATAATAATGTAGATAATTTTTGTTTACAATAATCTGATAAAACTGTGTATATTCACAAATGTTGGTATCAAATTTTTGTGATGATAAAAAAAACAGTTAATTAACTGTTAAATTACAGCTACAGGTGTTTCACAATTGTTTTTTCACTTAGATAATATATTTTCTAAGGTTTTCAGCGTTATTGAAGTTATTGGTAACCAACAGCTACTGTCAGTACAGTCATAATGACAATACCCAGAATTCTTATCAATTTTAAATGTTTAAAACATATTATTTATATTTTTAGTTGTTCGTCTGTTCACGTTATAAGTATTTTTTTTCTGCTTTTGTTTTCATTATTTGTGCTGTTAAAAAATTCACAATCACATAGTTCCTGGACATGCTGTACGGCGGCGTTAGAAATTGATTTGAGTTTCCACTGTACCAAAATACTAAAGATATAATACAAAGACCATAAATTAGGTAGGCATTTAAAAAAACTTTCAACATCACTTTCATTACTGTTTTGATGTTTTGTCAATTAATAATATTTACAGAATTGATGTAAAAACTACAAAGTCGAAATGTTCAAAAATTAAAAACGATAATTTATTTATTATAATATAAAGCTAATAGTAAATATTATGTTAAATAAATATGTATAAGTAAATACTTAAATTGTTATTGTACACTTATACAGTAGGTAAAATTGAAACATTCTTCTTGATTTTATGTTTGCTAAGGTCAATATGATATCTGACGTATCAATTCGTTTTGCTATGCACTTTTCAATTGGCAGTAGAGCTAAACTAGACAAACGAGTTTGTGACATTGTGCTTCGTAGATAAGTTTTTATTACTTTTAATTTTGAAAAGCTTCGTTGTGCGTTTGCTACTGTTATAAGTAATGATAGAAAAAGAAAGCAAGCTGTACACTTATCAGGAAAATTTGATGCTATTAAGTAATTGTCAACAATAATAGATTTTGCTAAATCATAAATTTAATTGAATTTTGAAACTTGTACGCCAAAAGTCGACTAATCTGATGAACAAATTCTATTGACAAATCATTATTATAATGATTCACTAAAGAAGAAGCTGAATATTTATGTTCATTTTCACTCATTATATAGATGTTGCGTGGTATTAATGAATTAAAAATATTAACAATATGGTTCATACCGACAAAACGTTGAATTAATTGTTCAATAATTATATTGAGGGTACGAAAATAAATTTGTGTTTTAAAATATTTTTCAGAGTCACGTACACGTTTGTCACAATTTAGTTCATCAAACATTCTAAGAGAAATGTTTTTTTTTCGTAACATTTATGCCACTGTAAAATATATTATAAAAAAGTAAAAAAAACAATGACAATAATAATAAGTATATTATTATAAAGAATGTTGGACTTGTTTTTTTTTTTACGATGTCATAAGATTATATACTCGTACGCCGTAATATCAGGTAGGTAATTTTAATATTTATTCGGTAATATCACGCATATGTCATCGCGATTCCCTCTGCAGGCTCGTCATTATCATCTGCATATATTACAGAGTACTGACGTGATCAACGTTTCGTAGAATTATGTGTGTGACATAATCGATATGCGTACAAACATAATCAATATCTTCAAGGTTATTCTGGTTTCGGTATTGTTTTGCGTGCCGTCTCCGTGTGGTCCTATACTGAGTATACGCCGCGCTCAAGGCTCAACATCCATTTCTTCCCAAAGATTTACAGCATATACAATCATACGAATCGCATTCTAAAACTGAAATTAAGATAAACATACAGACGCGTTATTATTATAATGTATAATCTTTTGTAAGTAGATCGACGTGAAAAGTATTTAAAGGTACGTGTATATGCTGCGAACAAATCGATTTTCTCTATAAAGTGATTGTTCGAAAACGGAATTCAATTTTGTATGAGAACAGATTAATGACATGTACGTGAGTGCACCTTGAACGGATACAAATGTCAATCATAACGTATATGACATATACGATATAATATAATATATTCTATATTTTTATTCCATTTTAAAATTAATTCATTGAAAGTTTGTGTCGTGTACAGAAAACAAAACAGAACAAAAAACGCAATGTAATGGTACTTAAAAATGTTTGGGACAATTAAAAGAAAGTTTGGTAGAAAAACGACTACGCAAACAACCCTGAAATAATAATATTGGTCTTTGAACATGAACACGTACAATTGGCCTCAAGTGGATATTATACAAGAAGAAAGTGTTGACGTTTAAGCAAATTAAATCCGTAAAATCGTACCTATCCATTTGTTTCGTGTTTGTTGAATAATAGGTGTTTTTTTTTGTGGTATGCCATATTGCCGTTTTATAATAACTGTTGTTTACGTCGTTCTTCTTTCAATGCACGTTTCAACTTCCCACACGGATTTTCACGTTCATCATCGTAATAATAATAATAATAATAATTGTATTTACATTGCGATATTGTAATTGTACACAACTCGATTTCCAAAATGTAATTGAATTTGAAATATCAAATAATACAAATTTAAAAACCAATAATAATAATCGTAGGCTGAAATAAAACTATATTTAAGTATTTAAAAATCTTTTTTACATTTTAATTTTTATATATACGTATAAAATAGTATACATATAATTATTATAGCATTATAAATCATTAAATATCTTATTGTAGGTTAGATTAGATTAACTTATACGGTCCCTAACGAAAAATAATTTTTACCAGAATTTTTTTTCTTTTTCGCAAAAATATCGTTTTATATAATAGTGGTGTACCATAAGGTTAGACATAGGTATAACAACAAAAAGTTAAAATTTAACTTAATTTTAATTAAAATATTTAATGAATTAATTATTTTTTTAAATTAAATTGATTTCTAACTTATTTTTCTCTAAGATAACGTATTAGCCACAACGTCAATTAATTTTATGAATAAGTTCACATTGAATTAGTTAAATCCGCAACAATATATGGTAAAGGTGAGGTCATATACTATAGGACCGTTTATAAACCTAGTGTTTGAAAACATAAACGTAATATTCAGTAATGAAGTCTGTAATATATTATTATAAATAAGACACCTTATCTCATATTTCACGTTATTTTTTAACATTGATTAGAAAAATTTCAAGTTTTAAAAAATTAAGTAACTTTTATAAGTTTACTACATATATATTTGAAGTCAAATTAACTATTAACTTCGTTTCAATATTTTTATTAATTTTAATTTATCAAATTAAAAAAAATTAGTTAACTTGTCCAGCTTTGTTTATATATATATATATATATTTGTAATCTTATACTAAATTCATATAAGTTTATAAAATCTTTTATATGACATAGTATTTATTTCTTAATTTTTTTATGTTTATACAATTATAGCATGAAGGATAATTGAGAAATTTTAATCGTAGATAGTACATTTGTACATGTTGATTTTGAATAACAATTTGTCAATTTTTTTAATGTAACTTATACTTATCATTATCAATTTTGTACCATTGAATAATAATAATAATAATAATTATTATTTTTATTATTATTATTATTATTATGCAACGTATTATGGAATGTATAGTTAGATACGAGCCGGTTTAAATGACCGGAAACCGGTTTTACATTGGAAACTTTTAGTCTGACCGTCATACGATACGTCATAGGAAAAGAAATGAAAGGAAAGTGAAAACTATAATATTATATTTATATAGATACCTAACTAACAAAAAAAAAAAAAAACGCAACAAAAATTTACCGACCGACGCGATGGTGACCTTCACGCTGAAAAACGTTAAGAAAAATTCAAAAATTTAAAAAAATCTTTTTTTATTTCTTTATATTTTTAGATTTTGAGCAGTGAACAGAACGAAGAATGTTTTGGTTTTACAATGATATCTATACTCAAAAATTATACCAGAAGGCGTACTCCGATCTTTTATAATCACAATTTATTCCCGGTAGTAGTAAATTGCATCTAGTTTGTACTAGAGTAATCATTTTTCGATTTTCATAAAAGCGCCTAAAAATAAACTCAAAAACTAGGTAGGTATTGAAAAATGACATAAAAACAGTAAAAACGCGATTTCGTCGAAAACGATTATCGTTGTTTCTTTCGTAGTTTTGAAACCAACGAATATGGAAATTTGAAATATTCGTCGAACATGTAACATTATGATGTGTTAAGGGAAACAAATTTTCAAAATCTTTCTTTTAATTTTTAAATTATTTATAGCGATTATGGGGTTTTTGAGATATTTAATTCATAAAGAGGTAACGAGCCCCGGGTTATTGTGGATGACGCTTAAGTGAAAACTATACATTTTTAAGCAATGATAAATCATTGCGTTCAATAAAACGGTTCTGGGTGGAATTTTGGTGTAAAAAAATTTGTCGAACATTTTGAAACAGTTTTAAAAAGAAAATGTGAATTAAGGAATTTAAGATTTTTTGAATACATATATATATATATATAGTTGAAAAAACAAACGGTTTTATGTAAGTTTTCGGTAGTTTTTTTTTTTTTTTTTTTTGATACTTTAATAAAGTATTGAGAAAATCGAAAAATGACCTCTCTAAAGTGTCAACGAGATTCGTTACCGGAAAATTATGTTACGCGTAAAGATCGAAGCATCCTTTCTCGTCGAATTTTTGGGTACAGACGTAATAAAAAAAAATATCATTGTGAATCTAACAGATCCTCGCGATTCGTTCAGAATCTAAAAGGGTTAGTTTTTGATATACACCCAAAATATTACACGGAAGATCCGCTCAGAATCGTTTTGACGAATGCAATGATTTATCATTGCTTTTAAATTCATAACAATAACAAAACGCTATAAAATCTTTAAACAAGTAATTCACTCATACAACATACACAACACCCAGCGGTTCTCTACTTTGTTTTTTTTTTGCAATGATAAACTATGAATGATAATATACGCGTTACACGTAAAAAATGTATACAATTTTGTATTTTTTTTTCTGAACTCGACGTTTAAATACTTTACAATTTTAAATACAATTCAATAATCAATGTTTCTGTCTTGAGTTAAATTATTTGTCTTAAATAAATTTAAAATAGGTTTAAAATATAAATATAAATTTATGTCAGCAATTTTCAATTGTATTTCTCTTTTAATCAGGTAGAAAACATTATATACTCACCGATAAAAAAAACAAAAGAGTTTGAATAATTAAATAAATTATACTGAATATTATTAGGTATATATAAAATAAAATATAGTAGTTATTAAGATATTTTATGTAAGTATAAAAGTATAAGTTATAACAAATATTATAAAATAACAACTATTATTTTTAAGATTTTTTTTTCTTTTACTAACTAATATTAATAACATTCACAGGAGATTAACTGCTTCAGTTGTCATATCAGTGGCGTATGTACGGGGGGGGGGAGAGTTTAGAGAGATATCTCCTCCCCTTGGCCTATTCAATTACCCATTAACTAGGAATATTTTTGGGATGCTAAGCTCCTAGCCTCCCTAGATGGTCATCTCTCCCCTCAAAGAAATCCTAAATACGCCATTGTGTCATATACAATGTTTAATGTTTACGTTTTGTAGCTATTAAATTGGATGAGACAGGGACGTACAATATAAGCGTGATAAAAAAATATATCACATTAATTAACAATTGTACGGCGTAAAAATGTTATGATGGATAAAATGTATAAAATTTAAAATTAATATAAATAATAAATATATAATAAACGTCTTATGCGTTTTACACGTATTTTATACTATATATCGTAATTTACTTTTTCCATTACACATTGTGCAGCTATTTGTCGAAATTAAATTTATTTTAGTTTAGTATTTTGTTTTTTCCGCTATATATTATGTGTTGGATTCGTTCGTACATATAATATTATATTACATGATGTTTTGTAAATAACATGCGAAACAATATGACGTAATGTAATACTGAAATACACATATGGTTCTACAATAAGAATTCGAGAGCGAAATGTGATGAGAATTTTTAAAAAGAAAAAAAATCATTTTTACGGCATTTTTGAAGAATAATGACTAATGAGTAATGAAGTAATATCTTTCGTGATAATACTTGTTGCATATGTATGTATATAGGAACCGCATTGTCCTTCATGAATAATCAAAAACATAATGTATTAAATGTGATAATAAAAATTAAAAATATACACAATGAAAATTCTTTGGAAACTGTGTTGAGCGTACTATTTAATATTATGTTCATATAAATATACTAGAGAAGGCGTTAACGAGTGAACATTAATTTTATAAGTTATTGTTGTTTTTTTAACTCAACGCGTTAACTTAAAGTTAATTGTTTTTATAAAATTATCTCCACTGAGTTAAATTAGTTGTTATATACATAACTGGTAATATCGAATACTCAAATAGGTACTTTTCATAGTACTACGTCTATAATCAGTGTTTGATACTTTGATAATATAAATAAAATATTATTGAAGACAACCTATATAAAAAAAAAAATTATTCTTTTAGAAAACATAAATATAAATTTCAAATGTTTCAAAATGTAATTTTTGGAATTATAACAAAAACAAAAAAACCAAATTCGGTTTGATGGACATCACGTGTCCACAATTTTATCAGATTTGTACAATTTGTTGATATTTTATTCGTGTACTTACATAAAAATATTGAGAAAATCAAAAAAAAACTTACAAATAAAATACTAACTAGATAAGATTTGCTACTATGAAGTGGTGCTACATGTAAAAAACAGAGCATTTCTTTAACATAAAATACTGTTCACGGATATAATAATAATAAAAATCATACCATTATTTTAATACTAAAACACTCTTGGCTTTGCTATGAATCTAAAATTGAAATCTGTTTTTGTAGGTTACTCTACGCCACCGTGACACACCTTGTTAGTAAATTTTGATTTCTTTTTAAATTCACTTCTAATCTTAAAATTAAAAAGAAAAATTAAGTAACTTTTAACTTGACCAGCTTTGGTACTCCAAGGCTTATAAAGATAAAGTTAAAAGTTAGCATAAGGAATATATGCCACAATTCTCCATTTTTAGATAGAAACATGTACTGTATTTTTATTTTTATATATCACAATATATTATATATATATTATTGATGATTAATTTTAGATTACTTTCACAGATCCAAATGATACCGAATTTTGTATAAGTGACAAATTACAACCTAGTTAGTGCTCGAATTGGAAAATATAAAGTAGTGGAGCTCATTTGGAAATTAAAAAACAGTGTTCCAAATTAAATATAAAATATTCTATGTCACTTAACCGAAAATTGTAGTAAAGGGAGGACGTTAATTTTTTTTTAATGTAACAGAGGACCTTCGTCCCCTTGCGTCCTCCCTCAATTCAAGCACTGGATCCAGCGGCATTCATATAATAAGCAAAATCATACAAATTTTTATCGATATGATATAACGATGATAAGAGATCCTATATATCCATTCGGGTTTAAATTTGAAGAATTTCCACGGAAGATCAGTAAAAATGTTCTTCTTCCTCTAAAACTCTAATTTTCTTTTATGAATAATATTTAGTGCCTCATTACATACATAATATGTATAATCATTACTATAAATATGATTAGAAATTTCGAATGGCTTTGTAAACAGCATAGTTGACGCTATTATTTTTCACCCCCAGAAATTAAATTTATGAAACATTATTCGAACAGTCTTAGAAAGTATTAAAATAGCTTTTTTTTTGGTATTTTTATTCTTATCGCAAAATATTTTTTGTAAAATATAAAAGAAAAAGATATCCAAAGAAAATGACTCATTTGTCTTATTTAAATTTGTATAAAGAAAAAATTAGTTTAAAAACTAAGAATAATAATTGCATAATTATTATCGACAGTCACATAGTCATGACTAGGAAACGGATTTGAATGGAAATCAATTTTTTTTCTGAATATCCGAAAACATTGTTTTTTAAGCACAAAGTTCATTTTATACATCAAGGAATTAAAAAATGTAACTTATATTTCACATATCCTTGTTTTTTAAAGCATTTAAATCCGTTCTCTAGTCATGACATAACTCATGACTCGACCATATATAAATATAATATATATATATATATATATATATATATATATATATATATAATGTTATATTTATGTTTCTCGTTTTGTCTAGATACCGCGCGCCGTCTGCATAAATGACAAATTACAAAATTGTTTCGAATTATAATACGTCTAAGCTATCAAAAATGCTAAAGTGTTTTATTAAATAAACACAAACAATTTATTATTTACAATATTTTTATTTCTTTTAAGTTCTTCGTTTTGTGGAACAGCATTCGATTTTAAATGAAACGTATAATAATACCTCGTACTATACGCTTTCACGATCCTTTCTTCGATTAAAAATATACGAGTATTTTATATAATAACCACCTGGCGTAACTCTAATTTAGGTGTCTGCGTGAATCCGGAATCCGGATTATGAGATCATGTTATTCTTGTCTTTAGTTTTTCAAAAATCTTCAAATACTAGAGTATGTACTACGTTGTATGTAGTTGTTATTAACAATCTAGTTGATTCGTAGTTGAAAATTGAAGTACATTATGTCTTTACAATACGTAAATCGAAATTTACCACGGCGTAATACAATAAGATGTGAATAACAAATAAATAAATATACTTACATTGTATCATATATATATATATATATATATATATATTCAAGTCAAACATTTATCACTCCCTTATTCGAAAATCAAAATTCAAATAACGCCAATATGTAAAAGAACAAATTTGTTGATATTCTTTATCGAAAAAAGAAAAATGAAAAGTATTAGAAAATAATATCTGTTTTCTTACATTATTTACTCATATTATAAATTTCACACACATTTGTGGAAAAAAGTATTCTTTGCAAGTGATATGTATATCTTTCCCCTCGTCTACACCGCTTTCCATTGGGTAAATCTGAAGAAGTCACTGCCCAGCACAGCGTTTAGCGCCCATGTATTATTAATAGTGATCGATTGAACAAAACACAGAAGAATTGTTAGAAAAAAACAAAAAAAAACGTAGATATGAACTAAAGAAACTCCGCAATTCGTAATTTACAAAAATAACGGGTTGTACATATTAAACGCTGAGAGTTTAATTCGTCGCAAGAAAGTAACACTCTCGCGGACAATGTTCAATAACACTATAATAGTATTCTATACACGCGATATTCGCAATAAAGATAACATAATAAGTTTTTCTTACGAAAACCCATAGTACCTGTTGTGCACATATATACTTATGCGGTATATTCTATTACAAAACTTTCTCCTCATCTATATGCAGCCACGCCGGCTAATTTTGCGGCAATAAATCCAAAAACACCGCACGCCGGTACAGCAGCTGTTTATATAATAGAACGTATAGCATACACACTGTTATAGGTAAACGCGTAAGTTCACGTAATAGATATCCACTCCAAATGGAAATATCTATCAGGTGTACAAATTAGTATGGGTTGTAAATATTATTATTATTATTATAATACGAGTACATTGGTCGCGAATCAGCAATACGCGCATTATAATTATTAAAATACAGTGGCATTGAACAAATGGCGTATGTTCATTATATTGTATATAGTACCTGTACCTGCAGTACGTGTGTACCTGTGTTGTATAATGTATAACGAATTTGCCGGTTTTGTCTTTTAACTTTACCGTTATAATAGTTGTTTAACGCGATAATATATTATTATAGTAAGTGCGCGATGCGTATTGTCGAACCGCTTACCTATGAAATCGTTTAGAATGCGTTTGAAAAAAAAACAAATGTTTACGTAACATTTCAACGTATAGATGTACATTATATTATGTAGTATAAAAGAAATTCTTTAAAAAATGCATGATAGATCGAGAGAAAAAATAAAATTACTTATTATATTATCATTAAAAAATGAAACATTTTGTTTTTGTATTTGCAACTACGTATTTGGTGTTTATATATATAAATACAATATATTTATATGAATTATAACACTGGACGACCATTTTTCAGCGATAAATAAAAACGTATTCGATTATTATTATTATTTCGTATGGCATATTATTATTATTATTATTATTATTATTATTATTATTATTATACGCGCTCATGGCGTGGCAAGTGTACAAAAATGTATTAATTATACAATAATATTTATCAATATAACTAATTGATGGAATTATATGGTACTGTTATAATTTTTTACATTAAAATATTAAAGAAATGTTTTATCTAGAAAATAAAAATGTACAATAACCAGTTCTTCTATACAGTAATTTTAAATTGATAGTCGTTAAAGAATTTATATCCGTGAAACTTTATAATTTTATCGGTTCCGGTTACGATTTTTAAAAATCAATTGTTTCGGTTCTGGTAATGACCGGTTACCAAATATTAGAATTAACCGTTATAAATAGTTATCAGAGATTTTTTTTAAATCTTCAAATAAATAAAAATAATTGTATAATCGATATTTTTTAAAAATTTAATCAGGGTCAAAAAATCAACAAGACTAGTTAAATTATATTTTATTTTGAGTTAGTTTAAATTAAGTCGAGTCAAAAAAATAATTAATTTAGTGAAATTAAAAATTATTTTTGAATTTTAAAGAGGACGCTCGTTGAAAATGTAACTTTGTCGAGTTAAAAGTTTACTGAAAAAAAATCAAATAAAGTTGTATAGTCAAAAGGTTGTATGAAAATATGTTTTTATTAAAGTATAAACTACATTATAGCGGTTTTCATGAAGACATGGACTATAATATTATTAATGTGTTACCAAAATATAGTACACATAACACATGGTTTTACCATAATAATGAAAACATAAGAAGAAGTTAGAATTTTTTTATTAAATGTGATGTAAAAAAGAAAAAGAAAATTTGACTTTTCAAATTATTATTTTTTAAATTGATTTGGGCGTTAATGAATTGTTAATTAATATACATTGAATAATGTGTGGTCAGCAATATAATATAATAATGCTGTCGATTAAAATATTACGTATTATTGACTTGTTAGTATTTTCCCCAAGGAATTCATATTACTTAAAGCGTGTAACAAATTTCTTATACGAATTTACTACATTATTGTTCTTATCATGTGCCCGATATTATTATAATAATACTACGAGACAAATAAGCGGTAAAACATTTTTTTTTTTTTAATCCGTATTAATTTGAAGTGTTTGAATTTTTGGTATTGAATATTATTAATAAAATCCGAACGGGACGATTTTCGTAAAATATGGTTTCTTTACGAAACGTTATCATAGGTCCTAACCTGGTCCAATCATTCCAAATTCAACGAATGACAAGTGTATTATTTTTAGGTGTTTCTCAGTTGATATTTCTCTTTCATAATAGTACAAACCGATTTTCTGATTTTATTAGATATTGAATATACCTGCAGTAGGTATATTACAATATTAAGGGTACATGTATTTTATATTATATAATATGTAATCAAAATCATTTTAATCAAATTTATTTGCACACCAAAACGATGTAATCAGAGCAAAGGTAAAATATATGCGTGGTTTTTTTCTGGTTGATCCGTAAAATAATATTGCGTTGTATATAATGATCCAACAGTTCGAGTCGTAAATCAATGGACACGAGAAAATCTGTTGTTACTATATTATATTCAGATCCGTTATCCGATCGATACTATAATATTATGTAGTGTCACTTTCTACTTCAACACGGACTGTATGTTATTACGTGTAGACGACACGGATACGAATATACGTTAATGCGCGCGTAAATTAAGTCTTCAAAAAAATGAAATAACGTTTGTAAATATTAAATAAAAATTAGACGACGAGGAAAAAATCGTGTTCTTGGACGTTGATTAATGATTGGTATATATTATACATGACGATTGAAATTGTCATTGAAGAAGATTTAAGTTTATAACTTTCTATAGGTACCTATTTAGATGTATAACAGTGACCGGTGGCGATGGTGAGTTTCAATCATTGTATAGTATATATAAATATAAATATATATATATATATATATATATATATGTATACATTGTACATATAAAATATTTGTGCGTGTGTTTTCGTTTTGGTCACAATAGAATCGAAATGGAGAAGACCGATTGCCTTCTAATAATAGAGTGTTGCTAATATTTTCATATTTATTCGAATAGCGACACGCGCGCGTTTCATTTCCATTTTCACTTTCATTTCGTTGTTAATGAACTTTTAACAGGCTTATACGGTAACAGCACGCTAAACACTGTGCGTTATATATATAATATAAATGTACACAATATATAATAATATATTATTATATATACGTCTGTGAACTCGTTTTGTGATAGTAATATATAAATATAAAAAAAAATAAATAAATATTTGGGGCGTTTATTCGACGATTCGATCGTATTTCGCGTTTTGTCATCGTCCTGCACTTCCGTAGATCTTATATATTAATGATTACGTAATTGAACAACTACCACTTCATTTCTATATATATATATATATATATATATATATATATATATATTATATAGGTTCGTTCACAGTTTTATTTTCTATATAATAATCTCAACAGACATTTTACCGGGTGTTTATCGTTCTATATGTGCGCGTTCGGATGTCGTTGGTTTGTTTTCCAGTCTCGTAAAGTATTTACGAGTACATTTGAAAAATAAAAGCTAAAATAATATCCAGTATTTAAACAAACTTTTCATATTCAAATACGTATTTTAAATATTTTGTTTTGTATTTTTATTCTAGTCGCATAATATTTTTTTTATAAAATACGATGTAATATATTATATTAAAAAGGGACAGGTTGTGTTTTCTTTCTATCAGAACTTACCAATCTCCATTTTTTTATTTTTTTAACCAAAGAAGTAGATAATTACTTGACATAAAACTTATAATAAAAACATTATTTTTTTATCTATTTGTAAATAAAACAAAATTATATGAAAAATCCAATATAAAAATATATACATAATATTAAAATTCACCGACGAGTTTATAAATGATTTTCCCCATTTACGTGTTAACCTATATAGGTCTGATGGATAGTATAAGAGTGTTTTATACACTAAACCGAATTGACAGTTTGGAATATCAATTGTGTGGTGTTTGTAATATAAGTATTATTTCTTTTAGTAGTACGAGTTTTTCAAACAACTCGGCGAGTATTGATAATTTGTGATACTAATAAAAGAGCATCGATAATGAATTTAAAACGTGCGCAATTAGAATAATGAAATTCTTTTATATATTATTAGGACCGGTTAATTTTTTTTTACTTTTATTAAATAATACGTTTTATTTAGTGAAGTGGGTGGGTTTTACAGATATTATGGAATTAGGACTGTATCGATTGGCCAAGGTCAGGTTCAATATCCGTATGTGTTGTGAATACTACAGCGGGATAGATTTGTGCCTGAATAGATTAGATTTATCTTCATCAGCCAAAACAATGGATCAGCATTTAATAATGGTGATGAGAATTGCACTTTTTTTTTATCAAGTAAGGTATTGGTCGTTTTTCAGACTGAACAATCTCTTGTTTTTTAACACGATATACATATATGTATTTTTTTTCTCAAAACACCACCTACTCATATTTACGTTATAATATGTTTTTTTAACGGTATTTGTTAGATATTATAATTAATTTACTTCTTTAAACCGTAACGATTTCTTATACCGTCGAATTAAATTATATTAAATAGCATCGGAGATATTATGCCGCATTTATTAGACTATAACGTAATCAATACGTTTTGAAAAACAAACGTCTAAAAATCGAGAATATTTCATAGTAGACGGATCATTTGTGTTTCCCCCCCCCCATTGTTGTCTTATATATAAAATTTAATTTTATACGAATTTGACCGAATATATTATTATTATTATTATATTATTTTCTAATTCGTTTAGATATATCGTTAATAAACGTATAATAAAACACACAATACAATCGAATAGCACTACGATCTTGTCATAGAGATGATATATTATTGTATATTTTGTAGGAGGTGTACACTGTACTATACCACTCGCCGTATTATAGAAAGTTTTCGCGCGTAATTTTTAACTCGATTTGTTGACGCGCACGACGCACCTAAAGGAACAGTAAACGTAATAATATTATAACATTTTTTTTTATTATTAAATATTTTTTACGATAAAGGACCGTGAGTTATTATCGTAACAGAGTCATTGTCATCTTCGGTTTCGGCTTTTAAATATGCAATTTGGATACCGTAGCACAGAATTCAGATTGGTGTGCGGCGATGGCGCCTCATTATAATAATAATAATATTATTATTATTCCTTTCACTCTCGATATTTATATTTATAATACATAATATGTACATAGGTATCTGTATTGTATTCGTATATTTGCCCTTGCATACCATAGGCTCGCCCACGACGCCCAATAGTGGACAATTGACGGACTTTTTTTTTTTTTTTACTAACTTTTTCACTGTGACTCGTCATAATACGCGTGTATACGCGCAAATCATTACGTAATAATATGTCCACGTGGGCGTTTATACATATATATATATATATTTACAGTACAATTAAATATTGTTGTTATACTTGAGAATATATTATTATTATTATTATTATTTAGTTTACGTTGGAGCAAATTATTAAATATATATATATATATATGTCATATTGTATTAAATGAGGGCGTTCTCCTCGGTCGGTTCGAAGAAAACGAGAGTTGGAAATGCTCGCGGAGAGAACCATATGACAATATAATATTATAATAAACACACACACGTTTTATTATTACTGGCACGGGTCCAGACAGAATACTACGCGCGGGTTTTTTTTTTCCTTTCTTGCTCTTACATGCCAGTCGCGGCGCGTCCTTTACATACATATATGTGTACCACCAGTATATATTCGCTCGCGTATATATTATTTACCCGATAAATAAATACGCCTTGTACGTCGTAATAAGACTTAAACATAATATTTCGTAGTGATTAAGTAGTAAAATATAAATTGTAACATGCAGCAGCCAGGGACAGGCTCAGGGGAGGGGGGTTTGGGAGGTCAGCTGACCCACAGTTTTTTTTTCCGGTAAAATGTGGTCCCTCAAAATGTCAAATTACATAACATATTTTTATTTGAAAAAAAATGCGTACAATGCCACAATAATCAATAACAAAATAATAATAATAATGTATGAAATATACGCAGGCTCAAGAATGTTTTTTTATAAAAATATGATTATAAATTTATAAGTACGTATATTATGATGTATAAAGTCGTGAAGATTGAAGTTATTGAAGTATAAACAGCGTGTGCGAAATCGTGTGGCCTCCCCCCTCGCATTAAATCGAAAAACATGCCTATTAGTTATTACGTCGTGTAAGCGCAGTCTTCACCATACATACCATGGATTATTACGAAAATTACTTTTCTACGAGTATTTATAATGTTCTGACACAGTGGCCTCTCGTATGTGAGGCAGACCCACAGTACTAAAGACCTGGGTACGCCACTGGCAGCGGCTACACTTATTATTAATAATAATGATACATGGAAATCGGTACACGGAATTCCTGTACGCAGTGGTCTTGCACCGGTATGGGCCACGTGAACGCTAGAGACAGAGAGGATTGTGTCACCGTACACTTTAATATAATAATTTTTTTTAACTGAACGCAATTGTCGTTTTAATAAACTCGTATACGAGCGTATTATGTATTATGTAAATCGGTAACAACACAACCCCGCACACACTATACATTTTTTTTCCGCGCGGTTATCGATAAATGTAAAAACAAAAAAAAAAATAATACGTATACACTTTTCTGCAAGTCCTCGATGAGTTAAAAGTCAAAACAAAATTAGTCAATTAAACGCGTCAACTTGTTTTTTTCGTCAAAAATTGATTTCTAACTTAACGCGTTATCGTGAAATTCGTTATTTTTACAAAAATATTTAAGCCGAGTGGAATATTATCGACGATACACAAATGGCGTCCGGCGAAATGCTATTTATTAGATTCTGAGCGGAATCTATTGGTTTTACAAAGTTGTGTTCTTTTTTTTATGTCTGTGCTCGAAAACACTACTAGGGCAAGTGCTCCAATCCTTACGATTACAGTTTGTATCCGGGTAGCGAATTACATCTGGTTGTTACTTTAGAGTGGTGATTTTTCTATTTTCTCAAAAAGCGCTTGAAAATATAACTCATAAAAGCTACCGAAAATTTACGTATAAAACGGCGAGAACGCACGATTTCGTCGAAATCGATTATCGTTATTCCTTCGTAATTTTGAAACTAAATGTGTGTAGAAATTATAAATATTCATGAAATATGTAATTGTGTATTATATTGAGGAGAAAAAAAATTCAAAAACTCTCATTAAATTTTGAATTATTTATCGCAATTATAGCTTTTGAGGTATTTATTCATAAAAAACGTTAATTTTTGTTATATTCCTAAAATATTACACTGAAGTTCCGCTCAGAATCATTTTATCCTAATGCAATGGTTTATCATTGCTTTCATATTTATAAATGATAACGATACACTCTAAAATCATATTCAAATAATTCAGGTCTTAAACGACATTCACAACATCCCGCGGCTCGATACCCCTATTTAATATTGTTTACATAATGTTCGATAATAAAAACGTAACATAGTATTGATGACTTATTGAGTGTTCTAATCATATTTTTCACGCTATTTCGTTTAATACTAATTGGACAGTTAACATTTTTAACTCAGTAAATTTATTTTATTTTTTTAAATAAAACAAAAATTAGAGTAAATTCCTTCGAAGTTGCTGGATCATGTTAAACGATGATCATTTTCACGGATTCCTAAATTTAAATAGGTACTCATAACATATTTTAATAATAGCCTGTACCCAATTCGCAGAGCTTAAAATGCCCATAATTTTATTAGATCAAAACCGGTAATAACATCAAATTATAGTCGACTTGTATAGAATTATTTTAACGTTGCTGTATGGATTATATTTTATAATTCAATTCGATCAGATGAAAAAAGGATTGGCTTATAAAAATTAAAAATTTGTTATTTACTTTTAAACTTTTAAACCTGGTATGAGAATACAAACTATGAGTCGCGAAAAAATTACGATCATTCTTAAATGGGTGACAACTTACGAGTTAACAATGAACAAAAAGACTCCGGTATTCTAAACAATTCAACTCGTTATAGTAAAACCCAATTTTATTATTATTATTACTATTATTATTATTATTATTATTATTATTATTATTATTTCAAACGAATGTTAAATATTGTAAATCGTTTAATTTTGTAGTAGAGAAAACAAATGTATCGGAACGCATACGCTTGTCGAACGATGGTAATAAATATAAAGACGTGTAATAGTCAGTTTTCGGGAGTGCGAAACTATCGGTAAGAGTAGTTGAACAAATAATTTTTTTATCCACTTTCATATTTTAACCGTAGGTACTACGGTTAAACATCCTGTTTACGACGCGAAAATAATATAATTCAAAACAACTCTGTAGAATGTATCATAAACGCGCATCATACGCAGTATTCGAAAACATTCGTTTATATGTTATTGAAATAATGTAAATAATAATAAAAATAATAATAGTTTCGTGTGATTTATGCACATAGTTCGCTCCACGCCCGTAACAGATTAGTGGATCTAAAACAGATGAAATATGTATTTTAAAATAAAGTCTAAATAGATATACACTACGTAAATGTATAACGATATTATTAAACAACAGTATCGTTTTAAACCTCATATGTAATAATATATGTTGAGTTCAGACACTAAACATTACATCCAGGGTCATCGTTAATATGTAACATTTTTTTTTTTTTTTAAATGCTCGAAAGCTTTTTATTATAACGTTAAAATATTTATTTGATATAATACAATATTATAAAGGTCGTGGTGCGTAAACGCCGACGGGTATACACTGTTAGTTATACAAAAACTGTGACGTTGTCACTTCCAATAGCGTGATCCCGGCTTAAGTCTGATTAAGCGAGTATTATAATTCGTATGGTTTCTAGCGTTTAAAATGGTTTTATGTCTATAGTGAATATTATAAAGCAGTTGAATTGATTCGCGGTTAGTCCAGCCTTGTCTTATGTTTGTTTTATTTATATATGAACGTATATGTATATACACGTAAGATTATTATGAGGTATACTTAAGTACTCCCCTCAAAAAATACACATATATAGTAGGTATTATTATATCAATATTTTGTTATTATTACACCGAAGTTCCGTTCAAAATAGTTTTATCCAATAGTTTGTCATTGACTTTAATTTATAAATGAATAACAACAAAGCCCCTAAAAAGTATCTTTATCTAAGTAATTCACTTAAACAACATCCACAACGGTAACCCTTTTTTTCTTCATTCTTTCAAAACGTACCTTTTAAGATATATACTCAACATTTTTTTATTCAAATTCGAAATATAAATTGTTTAATACGGCAGGCAACTGCCGGTTTTTAAACAAGGTGTTCTCATTTTGTATTTTTCTTCTGATAATTTTTTTCCCCTTTCTAAATTTCAGGGCTATTAAAATCATTATTTATAAATTGATTTAAACCTATCATAGAATTTATTATAGGTTTGAAATGTTACGTTCACAAAGATCAATCGATTTCTCGAAATGCGTAAGTGATTTACCCCGACTGGGAAACAAATGCTATTATTATTATTATTATTATTATTATTGTTATTATTATTATTATTATTATTATTATTATTATTGTTATTATTATTACAACACAATAACAACAGTGCATAAAGTGACCCATAAGAACAAGCGTTTATCGATCATATTATATCCGTGTTTGGCGTCGCCAATGTCAGTGTTCTAAATTAAATGTCGTAAATTTATAAACGAAAATTATGTGATTTGTTTTATAACGTTTGTTGAAGCCAATGAATTGTTAATAATAAATAGCCGCAAAGAGAAAAGATCGATTTACACGCGTATAATACTATTATCGGGTTTATAAATTACTCGTATAATAAGAAAGAGGGCAACGCCCGTGTTGTTGCCGTTGTCGCGCAAAATCGTCGGCGCGTATTAATTTTTTTTTTGTCATTTTTACACGTTATTATAGTAATTTGTACATGTACGGCTCGAATAGCCTTCTTTTTTTGCATTGGCTCGAATAGCCTTTTTTTGTATTGTTTATTCTGAAGCTTTATTGTTACTTTTTTTTTGTGCGTGTGCGTTTGTAAAATTTTTCGTATAGGTTTAGGTACGTGGCTGGCCAGTCTACGTTACATTAAACGTGTGAATTATATTATTTATGTATTCTCGTTAAGCCGAAAGAGCTAATTTTTATACAACCGTAAATTTTACACGCGATTTTGTTACGAAGTTATATATAGCATTTGTAATTGAACTCAAGAAGTTATATTTTTCTTATTCATATTAAAATTGTCGGACCAAAGGGACAATTCAGTTCCTAGATTCGTGTTGTTATTTATATACTGGGCCAAAGAGGCCATAATTCTTTGTGAATCGTTAAGTAGACGCGTTTCCTTTTTTTTTTTGGTAGTGTCCGGGCGCGCGTAAAAAGATTTTATGCTCCCGGCCCGAACAACGTTGTTCAAATGAGACTTTCTCATGTAATAAAATTAATATAATAAGCAAAATACGCCGTACGATTTAGCATTGAATCGCAGACATATTTTATTCCACGTGTGTTCCTATGCCGCGGCCGCGCTTTGTAATCCGACACAACGACGTGACACGCGCATTTAAAAATCATTGTAATTCCATAATTTAATTCTGTTCTCACTGTACATTTTATTATTGTCCAATTTATCAAAATCGATATAATGGAATACAATTTTTGAATTGTAAATGTCTTTGAGCAATGCAAACATTTTTATTTTAATGAGCCTGTTTTGTGTACCTACATAATGTGGTGTGTAGCAAAGAACACCATGTGAGCGAAGCGACAGACTTCGTAAAAGTAAATTATAATAATTATAATTTCAACCCGTTAATGATCTCGAGTAATGTAAAATGGGCGTATTTTATTATTTTTCAGGGGTATTGAAATTCTTTAGATCTGGCAAGCAGACACAAGTTGATTTTATGGATAAATTATGATATAGCTTAAAGATTATCCCGACCTTAAGTGATTAAAATGAAAAAATAAATAAAAAAATTACAGATACTCGTGACACACAAAATACTCGTTTAATAAACGATCATGACTCTTTATAAATGTATTTCTGTACATTGTTAACAACTATTGAGTGTTAATAGTGTAGCATTTGCCAAGGTTTATAATAAAATGTCAGAAACTCTGGTGAAGCCTATAGCAAACCAGTTGGATGTTATGAAATCGCTACAACGGGGTCGACCCATACGTGTAAACGGCGTAAACATGCGAAAATATTGCGCCAAGAATTTGGTATTCGTATATTATAATATTGGCAATACGTACATATTGAATGACACGACAATAATAATATAATATTTTGTCGTGACATCGCATCTGGCGGATTTAATAATAAATAATTCAAATTACAAAAAAAAAAAAACATTTCTATAGGTTAATATCGTTTTATCTTACGCATTATTCACCTATCAGCAATCGTTAATTCACGTTACCTTAACATTTTACGTATAATACGTATTTATAAAGAAATATTTACGTAAACAAGTAAAACACATTAAATATAGCAATTACAGGCAGTAGAATATGTGTTTAACTATAAAATATTATAGAATTATTAAAACTGAAAAAGGTATGTGGTTTTTTTTTTACAAAAATTACATTATTATTATTATTATTATTATTATTATTATTATTATTATTATTATTATTAATATTATAATTAGATACCGAAAAATTGTATTTATTTTATGAGTAGCGTCGAAAGGCTTAATTCTAAAGTTCAAGCATTCAATAACGTTTTCTATCCTCGTTTTATAAAAAAAAATATTTAATAAACAAATACTGATATACCATACCTATATGGCTGTTAAAAAAATCAACACCAATTAATTGTATTTTTAAACTGTTATTATTGTTTTTTGAAGAAGAATGCACGTCAATCAAGCTTCTCATGATTAATAAGTAATAATTAATAACTTCTATTATTATCCATTTCATTATATTATATTGTATATGTATAATTTCCACGTTTTCCATGAAGAACAAAAGACAAATAAATATGTTATAAAATTCACATAAATAAAAACTATATAATAATTACTTTCATTATAGAGTGATGGCGAATAATTATGAAAAAAAAATGTCTAGAAAATATGAAAGTTAAAAATGGATTTATTCGGCGCAACAGTACATAGGTCATAATGTGTCATACGGTTATTCTATAATAGTCTAGAGGCTTAGAGGCTGTGTCTTCACTTTGCGATGGAAATTAAGTATCAGCGACCTACGGACGACCGTGAAAATGAGAGTAAAAAAAAAAAAATCTCGATAGTAACTATAAAACATGTTTTTAATATCTTATCCTTCCGAACGCGCACAACATTATTCAGTAATTTCGATTGTAAAATGTTTTACGAGTGAGTTAACTCAACGTGATGGCGTGAAACGGATTAGTGGTATCTATAGTTAAAGCAACCTATAGGATGCGATTTTTATTATTATTAATAATATTATTATAAATAATAAATACAAATTACGAAAGTAATTTAGTTTATTGTGCATAAAAAACGTGTATCGCCTGGCAACATTAGAAAGTGCGGCCGATAAACGATTGTTGTTTCACATACAGAATATGTATATATTTTATAAATTTCGGCATATCTTCCTGTAATACATTTATTATCATCGTTGGTATTATTGTCAACGTACACGTAATTTATACTTGAGTTTTATTTTTAAATTTACTTTTACAAATATAGGGTGATTGTGTTTTTTTTTATCTGGGAAATATAAATAATTGTCGTTTTTTTTTTTTTTTTAAATATTTTCGCGCATATCAATTTTAATTTTTTTTTTTTTACAAAATATTTATATTTTTATCCCTATCCTTTATTTGATCCATTTTGATTTTATAACAGTTACCTATGATTTTAATTATGGATGAATTTCAAAGTGTTATAATGTTGATAATATTTGAAGAATAATAATACGTGTTTGATTTCGAAAATTCTATGAATATTTCTCGAGTAATCGTATTTAAATTTAAAAAACGTCGAAATGGAGAAATAGTACTGTAGTCCATAATAAAATATTAAAAACTTATTTTCTCATAAGCTTTATCGGAAATATATACGATTATTATCTTTATGATAAACTTTTATAATTATCTATTATTATTTATTATATTTTGTGATGTTTTATAGACACAAGGTTTTTCCTTTTTTTGTCCATCGATCTTATTTTAGTTTAAATTCTATTCGACTCGTTCTACGCAGGATTACCAAAATAAATTTTATTTTGAGTATAGCAATCCTTTTTTTTTATGAAATTCTAAATATTTTTGATTTTAAAATTGTATTTTGTTGTTATTTTAGTATTTTTATCATTAAGTGTAACGACGGGAATCGGTTTCGAAAAGAAAAACACGTATTTAAAACGAATTATTGTTTCAATGTTGAAGACTGAATAAATTAAAACATCTAAATTTACTTATTGGTCGATCGACGAAAGACACTCATAATATCCAATTACTTTATCAAAATAATAATAACCTCCTAAGCCCAGCATAGTGAGAAGTTACAAAAAAAAAATACCGAAATGAAATTTGTTTTGATATCTTAGCAGATAATAATCACTGCCCAATGGCTCGCAATGAAAAATGAATAAAATAAAATCACTTTGTATATCATAATGAGTAATGCAGTAGATTAGACGCGTTCACTTTAAAACTGTTATTTCGACAGTTTAGAATATTATTAATTGCGTTGCGTGTCATCTTACGCAACACCTCGGTAAGAAAATATTTGAAATCTTTACATTCGATTTTCGTTTACTCGTTTAAAAACCAGATGTATCGGGTTCAAAGGTCGTAGTGAGGACAAATCGGAGGAAATGAATAAATTGTCCGTGATCGTAGTAAGCCACATTATGTATAGTTAAATTGTTTATATAACATATGTTAAAATAATGAAAGAGGCGGTAAATTGATTTATCGTGTACTCTATAAATCGTGTCCGTGCATGGTGCATTTAATAATATATTTTTAGAGACGATTTACGAGCGGGAGATGAGTTGACAATAAATCGCAGTTGGAGATAAAATAAAGAGAGAGAAACGAAAAACTGAACTGGCCAGTATAATATTTTATAGTAGTAAATATTATTATTATTGTAAAATGTAATGTGTATATATTATATATATATATATATATATATATATTTGTACATTGTATGCACACAAACTTAAATTATTTTATATTTTTTCTATACAAGACATGCGATGGACTTACATAAGACTTACATTACGTCTGAAGACGATTGTGGCTGTAGAGTAGTGGTAGATAGGACATGAAAGAAAAAAAGAAGTAAAAACCCCAGTGTATCAACGACATAATAATTTTATTATATTTTTAAACGTTTGTCACCAAAAAAATTAGTCTCGACGTCGCTCGCTCATCACTGTGTGTTTCCTGATGTCTATATTATTACATATGTGGAAATATGTGTTATAGGTACTATACACGTATATATTATACCACATGCTTGTAGCCTACTGTCCATTTATACCTATGTGGCTACATTGATAGAAATAGAAGTCGTATGATTGTGTTTTTGAAATCTTCAGTCATTATACACAATACATACCTATTGTATTTTTTATTGTATTATTATTGTTATACATTAGTATTTAATCTCTATACGTTATTCTGTGTTTGTTTCTATGTTCTATCTACGTTCACCGTGCCGCGTACATCTATTATGATATACGAGACTCGCATTTTTTTTTTTTAATATCTCATGAGATTTTTCTACGATTTAATAGTTAATAAATAACATTGAAATAAAATTTATTTAAAATTTTGGCAGATAATCGCACATCAGATATTGATAAGAAAACAACTTTGTATACGTTTTGCTGCAAAAACGATTCAGCTCATCATTATACGGTGTAGGGTGTTCATATTATTTGACTATAATATAAAAGATCAATAAATTGCTAATGACCAATCAAAATATTGAATACCTGATTTAATGTAAGTTTATACTGGGTATTTATTAATTATTTATTATTAGTGTCCATCAATGTTTTTTTACCGCTCATTGTGACTATCTCGAATTTTCGACGTTGTAAATGTTTATAGAGCGTGAGATACATCGTCGATTCAAAGAGAGAGTGAATATTTTAAATAATTGTGCACAACTGTAATTTCGTCGCCGATTGAATGGCATTTTTAATAACTTGACGACTATTTTTTTTTTCATTAATACCCTTTATATTTTTCTTGTGTGTAAACAATCCAAAGCTAGTTGGCAGCAATTCTCCACCCTACATGCTTTTCCATTTTCCCTTTTAACTCGTAATACAATCTGCAGTAAGTATTGTTTATTATTTTACTAATATAGTCAAAATATGTTCTTCTGCTGCTATTTCTCTTCTTTGTGGTACCTTCTATTATTTTACTAAGTAGATTGTTATGGTAAAACTATTGCGAACGAACTCGGCTCTTCTTGTTTTCAACACCTGTAGGAAGTTTTTAGTTTCTCAAATCTTTCGAATGACTCCTTCATTTGTTATATATTATGTTCAGCTAATTTTAAGTACCTGCTTTTAATATCATGTCTTAAATACAAGAAGACTTTTTTTTCGGGGTGGGGGTTCTGCTCAATATATTTGAAATTATTACAACGAAATGTTCAATTATCGAAAAAATTAAAGTAAAAATAATTTCTCACAATAAAAGTAACCATTAACTATTTGAGAAATGATGAAAACTATATATAAGTGGTTAGTACTGATATTGTTCGACACGCGTTGACTCACGACGTACCAGTTTATAAATTTGATTATTTTTTAATTTTATTTTTCACTTAAGCGTAAATCGTTATAATACTTTTGAACTTCAAAAGTTAAATTTAACTTCAAAATTAGTACTCAAATTACATTAAAGTTTAATTTTTGTGATAAACATTAAAATTTAAAGTATCGCAAAAATAGGATAAGACAAATTCTTATACAGCTTTCAATACTCATAAGTATATCAAACACTAAGTTTAAACAATACTATATATTTCCTTGTATATCGTTACCAATTTAACTTTATTTTGATACTTTTGTAAAAATAATTCACTTGAAGTAAACACATTAAGTAACTTAATTATAATTATAATCTCTTTAAAAGGCCCAGTTTTGGTAAAAATACAAATAATAATAATCAATAATAATCTTTTATTTTGTAAAATATTTTAATAGCATTTAACATAAAGTCACAATTATATTAAAATATTTCAATTATAAATCAACATAATAATAATCATCTCATGTATTAATAATTTGAAGTATAATTTCTATATGTCTATAAAAATGTGTGAAATAAATACGTTGAAATTCGTGGGAATTATTTTTTGATTTTCAAAAAATATCTGCATTAGATTATATCGAGACAACACCGTCTCGTCAATGAGATACATACATACTCGTACATAAATACATACATACAAATGTATATTACGTGACAATTTTTTAAAAAGACCGTTGAAGTCCATTTAGTACTAAAAAAAAAATAAATAAAAAAAAAATAGTGTATAAGTAAATACGTGTATTAAATACGTGATATTACTCTATAATACTCGCATATGTACAACAGTCATAAAAATATGAAAAAATAGGTGAAACACATACTAACATTTTGATTTGGGTTTAGCAAATCTTTAATTTTTGTTATATATTTATTAATGTATTATATATTTTAAACATTTACTACTCCCTCATTCAGAAGTCAAAAGTCAAATGTAAAAACAAATTTGTTAACATTATTTATAAAAAAATAAAAATGTGGAGTGTTTGAAAGGATAATTTTTGTCTTTTTACATAGCTCAAATACACATAATATATGTACATAATATATATAAATATACGTATTATATATTATAAAACGTATATTTATATATACACGCGCGTCATGCAATCAAATGTGTATTTCTTTCTTGTAAGAATACCGAAATTAGAAACTTCGTTCTCACAGACAATAAACTATTTAGATTCTGTTTAATTAATATGCGCATTGCGTAATGTATAATGTATATGATAAATCTATCGTGTCTATTACTTTATTTAGATTGAAATACTGTCATGCAAAATGAACATAGTACAATACTCGCTCAGAAGAGAAAAGCATAATATGGAACGATAAAGCGCAGCTATACATTTCACGGTGAGTAGGCTTAGGACTTCCCCATTTGTATTATACGTAATGTGTTTATTATTATTATTATTATTATTATTATTACTATATAAAGGCTTATAAGTCTCATGGTAACTGTATTTTGTCTACTTAAATAAAACGCACGGACACACTCAAAAGTGACGATTCAGTGAAATTGTATAATTGATAATAATAATAATAATATAATATATTATTGTTATTATATTATTTAAATAAAACACTTCGCTAATTACATGTAAATTAAATGTATGATATTATTTACGTAAATAGATTATAATGGATAATCAATGTTTCAATGTGTTATATAATTATAATTTTAGAAATAAACATTTTACATTATTTTAGACGTTTATTGAATTAATTTTAATTTTACTAGACAAGGGCCACTTTAAGTCTTTTACAACATACTATTTCATTAGGTCAATGTAACCAAATTTTTACATATTTAATATATATATATATACAGTGTGTAAACGCTAATTGAAAACACTCAATATTTTTGCGTAGAGCAATGCATTTTGAATTCTGTTTTTTTAGATGGAAGTTGTACTTAATAATACACATTTTTATGGTCTCTGAACTTAAATCTGTTTATTATATTCGCGCATGCGCAATGCAACTTTTTTTTCTTAAATGGCAACCCCCACTTTTGAGCACAAATTATTTTTTTTCATATTTTTTTATGAATTTTAGTGGTTCAACCAACTTTATATGTCCAAAATTGATTGAATTACAGCAATCTAACGAAAAATATCGAAAATTTCGCGATTTTCATTTTTGTCCCCTATTACTCTGAAAAAAAACCGTCCTAGATACTTGAAAACTACCCCATCTAATTTATTAAAGTTTTATTTCATTTCGAACTACCCATTGTTAGGTCCATAATTAGCTGAGTTACGGATATTTCAATTTATTTGAAATTTTCCGCAAGAATTTGTAATAATTTTGCCGTTACATGGACATTTTTTAATTACAGAGGTTGATTCTGTCACTTTACCATTTATTTTATGTTCTACAATTGTTTTTTAACTTGTGAATGAATAGTGCGACACTGAAATGTCTATTCAATATTACTTTTCACAATTATACTATTGAAAATTAAGTGACCCCATAAAAAGAAATCTAATGGAGTAAAATCAGGTGATCTTGGTGGCCACTCAATGGGTCCGTGCGTTCCTAGCCATCGATTTACAAATGTTTCGTTTAAATAATTTCGATCAATAATTGCATTGTGAGCTGGAGCGCCATCTTGTTGAAAAATTAGATTTTGTCTAATAGCTAACGGAATATCTTCAAACATCATTTGTAAATCATTTATTAGAAAATTATAATATTTTCTACCATTAAGTGTTCCATCATAAAAATATGGTCCCAACAGTTTACCACCAATTAAACCACACCAGACATTTGTTCCCCACACGGTTTGGTTGTTAGTTTCAAATGTGCAATGTGGATTTTGATCGTCCCAATAACGGTTATTTTGTTTATTAATAACACCATTATTGGTGAACTTAGATTCATCTGTCCATAATATCGAATTTAAAATAAATGGATTTTCGTCTAATCTGTCCACCAACCAAGCAACGAATGTAATTCTACGAACTGCATCACCCTCGCGCAAATGTTGAACTATATCAGGTCGATACGGATGCATTTTATACTTTTTTAAAACCTTATGAACCATAGTATGAGATATTCCAATTTCTTTACCAACGTGACGTGTAGATACTCGAGGATTTAATCTGACGTACGCTAATACTTGGTTCTCGACCTCTTCACCTAATGAATCACTTCGTCTTTATTGTGGATTGTTACTTCTTTGTGAAAATGATCCCCAAATTCTAAGATTTTTTTCTAAGTTGAAAAAAAAACTGCAAGAAGGGTGTTCTCTATCTGGAGTAATTTATAAAAAAAAATTAATTTAGAAAATTCTCTAAATAAAAATAATAAATTTAACTAAGCATACCTGGGTAACGTTGAGCATAAGTTTGTGCTGTAAGACGTGAATTTTTACGGCACTCCCAATAAGTAAATAGCATATCAACTTTCTCCGAATGATTCATATTTAATATTGTTTTTTAGTCAAATTTTACAAAATGTTGTACAATATAAATGAACAGTGAGAAATATTGAACTATTTGCTTATTTCATTTATTTTCTTTAAATTAGTGTCAAAGCAAATACATTTTTGATATGAGGCCATTAAGATAAAGTTTATCCAAAAGATACTGTAGAAGGCCCGATAAAATTTAATGATCAATGTTAAAGATAATAATGAAACAAATTATTTAAGTTTCTGTTGCAATTTTCAATAGTATAATTGTGAAAAGTAATATTGAATAGACATTTCAGTGTCGCACTATTCATTCACAAGTTAAAAAACAATTGTAGAACATAAAATAAATGGTAAAGTGACAGAATCAACCTCTGTAATTAAAAATGTCCATGTAACGGCAAAATTATTACAAATTCTTGCGGAAAATTTCAAATAAATTGAAATATCCGTAACTCAGCTAATTATGGACCTAACAATGGGTAGTTCGAAATGAAATAAAACTTTAATAAATTAGATGGGGTAGTTTTCAAGTATCTAGGACGGTTTTTTTTCAGAGTAATAGGGGACAAAAATGAAAATCGCGAAATTTTCGATATTTTTCGTTAGATTGCTGTAATTCAATCAATTTTGGACATATAAAGTTGGTTGAACCACTAAAATTCATAAAAAAATATGAAAAAAAATAATTTGTGCTCAAAAGTGGGGGTTGCCATTTAAGAAAAAAAAGTTGCATTGCGCATGCGCGAATATAATAAACAGATTTAAGTTCAGAGACCATAAAAATGTGTATTATTAAGTACAACTTCCATCTAAAAAAACAGAATTCAAAATGCATTGCTCTACGCAAAAATATTGAGTGTTTTCAATTAGCGTTTACACACTGTATATATATATATATATATATATATATATATTATTTACATAATAAATATTAAAAAAGCTATTCTTCTATATTTATACGAATCACGTGAATTACTGTTTGACAAGGTCATTTTATTATTATTCCTTTTCTTTAAACTTTTTTAATCAAAATAATTTAAAGTTTTATGTTCTATGACTTTTAATTCTTGTATATTTGGAATTTTTTGTAAAAGATGTAAATATCTAATACTCGGATAAAAAATTATGTATTTAAATATACATAAATATATAAGTACGCGATTTATAAATTTGCGTTTAAAATTTTGAATAAAAATTAACATAGACAAGTCATAACGTAAAATCGTGATCTATTCAGTCGAAGGACATATTTTTTTTAAATATAAATATATATACTTTTTCAGATATATATATATATATATATATATATATAATGTTGTATGATAAAGTCGCACATTTCCAAGTGGTATGCTATATGTACACAGTGTTATTAAAATGACAGACAATTCGTATGCGAGAAAACTAGTCTAACTCAGGGACAAAATGTGCTAACCTATATAATACCCGAGCAATTTAGTGATTTCAGTTAGACTTATATTGAATAATTTTTTGCATTTATATTGAATTTGCGTCAAACGTTTTATAAATAAAAGCTTTCATGTCCTATGTACATAATATGTAAAAAATATTTTTAATTTTTAGTCATAATCAAAAGAAAAAGAATTTAAAAATCAATTGCAATTATTCAATAGTTCGTATAAAAAACCGTTTCCGAGTGTTACACAGTTCTTAGTATGTTTTGTTCTCAAGAAATTTGTAATCTTAATAACTGTTTATAATCCGAACGTCAACAATATTTAAATAGCAACAGGTATTTTTCCGACTTACTGTGATTTTATTTACAGTTATATTTAAAGTTTTAATTTGTGGGTTTATATTTAAAAAAAATTAATTGAAACTGAAAAGGAAATAACTTGAATTCTTTAACACGTTCGATAAGTGTTTTTTAATGGAACGTGCCACATTTAGGACAAGGTTGTTTGCCTGTTTTACTTATGATTTTATTTACGTGCAATTAGAGTTGTAGAAACAAATTGTCAAATTTGGATTAAGGAAAAAGGATTAATCAAAAAACACTGTAATTATGAATGGCTTAATTATACAAATTACTATAATTAAGAATTTTATTTATAAAATTTCTTATATTACTCTATGATAGACAAAGTTCATGACAAAATTAATTAGATGTTATTAAATTAATAATAATACTTTTTTAAATTGTTAACTAACAATAACGACATAACTAGATTAAGTTAAAGGTTAAAACCAGATTTTAGTTAACTTAGTGTAGAAAAAAAAATAATAATACTAATGAACAGTATTCATTCATATCAGTCGATTATGTTATTAATAAAAAAACTTAGTTAATTATAAGCTAATTTTTGTAATAGAATAATGAATCTATATATTTTTAAAAAGTATAATTAATAATCATTTCAACTTTAAGTTAAAATAATTAATTTTAATATTCAAAATTAAATAAAAAACCATTATTTATAATTTTATAACAACAAAATTAAATTATATAATAATTATACGGAACATTTTGTATACATTTTATCTAACTGTTGTTTTATAATCATCAGCAAATGGAGATTTGCGGAAGTGATTGTTTGTTTTTACTTTCAGATTATATATAAGATATTGTGATTAAATTAATTTTATAATTTCACGAATTTCGTTAATTTAAATATGATTCTTTTTTTGAAATTTATTTTTATTTATAATTATTGTATTAGACATTTTATATTTTTAACTGAATAAATATTTAATTAGTTTAGTCGTGTATTAAATATAATATATCTTTATATATATAAAAATGGAGCCAAAAATGTATAATAATTCATCAATTGAGAACGGCTAAGCCGATTTGGCTCAAATTTTTTTAATTGTTCGTAATTGCCAGAAGAAGGTTTTTACGAAAAAAAATTTTGGAAAAACCCTTTCTTTAATTTGTTTTTTAAATTTTTTAATTTTTTTGATGATCGATTTTTTGAGTTCCGGAATGTTTTTTCGAATTGAAAAAGCTACAGCTAGCTTTATACATATATAATATTTAGTACATGACTAAACAATTCATAACCATATATTATATTTATATAAATATATAAATTGTATATTATAATATGTAATATATGATGTATGCAAATATATATATATATATATATACATAATATATATATATACATAATATATATATATACATATATACATGTATTATATTATTTATACTTACTCTGCATATGAATGAGTCTTTTTTTCAAAAACCACTTTTTTGAAATGTAAAAAGTATGGATCCATTTTACTGCCGATTGTATATTGGTCACGGATAATAATTCGCGTAGTTTTCGTGAAAATTGAGACAACCCCTAAAAATATATCGAATACGTTCGTTTTATCAAGAATTTTTGACGACGCAGTCAATCTCCGCCCAGAATAATTATATAAATTCAATAATTTGTCATCGATTTCTAAAAATTAAAAACAATATTTATATATTTATTATTGAACAAATGTATAAATATTGTTTTTCTTTTATATATAATATATATGTTATGGCCTAGAAAAAAATTCAAGCATAGTAAAATGTCCAAAATTATTGGCAATGTATATTGATAAATGTAATATCGTAATAATTGTAAATTAACAATGTCAAAAGTAAATGTTTAGTTGTTATATTACATGATATTTTATTTATAAATTGTTATTATTATTATTTCCATATGGACTCAGGTTTTTGACAGGACGACACTATAGTCATCTTCCCTTTAATGTATTTTTACGCAATGTGAATAATTGTCAACTGAATAATTTTTTCAAAACGCTTATTGAACCAACGATTGTAATATATAAATCATTCTCTAACATTTTCTTATAGTACCTAATACAGTCCTTAGTCAAATCTATAAAGATACAAATGAAATATTTAAGGAATTGAAAAAACACGTTTAATATTATATTATATTTGTACATGTATATACAGCTGTATAATATGCGTAGATGGCGTGTGTATTTTTGGAAAGGTTTAGCCTTTATATGTAGAGTCTACTGTTCATGACCTACTGACACTCATGAGCACTGGTATTTTAGATTCCAAAGTTAAGAATTGACTGGTAATAAAATGTGATTTCTTTTATTATTATGTTGGCGAACACTTTTTTTTTGTAGAAAGAATACTCCGTTGTATTTTACATACGTTACTTTCCAACAGTAAATTGTATGTAGTTAATACATTATTCACGTTTTTCCAATGCTCCAATTGTTCTTTTCAATGTAAGGATAAATTACCAGATATTCTAAAGGAAATGCAAAAAAAAAAAATAAAAAAACTGATAAAGTTTCAACATATCTGTGCAATTATTTTTATTTGAAATTTAATAATGTATTAAAAGTTATAAAAGTACTTACCTATATAATATTTTAACACTATATATTTAAAAGAATTATGTGTTATAACATTTTTCTTAATTGTGTGAAATTTAAATTACAAAAACTACAAAGAATTATAAAAATAATAAAGAAAATGTCGCTTAGAATCTTTTTTTTTAATGTTATGAGTTATCATAGCTTTTAAATTTAGAATAATAAATTCCGTTTAGGACAGAGGACTTATAATATTGTTTTACGCAACCAAAAAACTAGTAGAGAATGAAAATTATACGTTTTATGTTGCACACATGAAACTTAGGAAAATAAGCATTTCCTATTTTTAGCATATCAGTCGACCCAATAGTGCAATATGACATTTGAAATTCGTCATCAAGTCTACTTGAGATATACTTTGTTTGTCACTAGATGACTGACAAAAAACTATATTTATTTCCAAAGTTAAAAGTACAGCTGCGTCAATTGATGTGTAAAATTATGTTCATTGTGTAACGTCAATAAAGTACAAAAAAGAAGTTGTATATAATATTAAAATATTTTGATAAAAATTCATTTTAAGCGTATATTTTTGGATTTTAATTGCAAACATTTTGATTTATTTTTTTAAGGTTAAGGGTCGTTCCCCTTGATATTAATAAAACTGTGTATAACATAACACAATACACGATAATGTGATCCATTCGAATTGAAATCCACAACTTTTGACATCTTTTATTTCTACATAAAGATAATGCATTATTTCCTGCATACAATATACACCATACATCTGTATATAATATACACCATACGGACAATGAAACATACTTTTGATGAATTATTAATGTAACTGTTATTATAAAATTATAATATTCCTAATACAATATGGCTCCTTTCCGTTTATAAAATTAATTCTAATTATTGTTAATAATTCGATGTATTAGTAATTAATAATATTATAATTTCGAACCGTCGTTAATCATCCGATCGTGGATAAATTATTTCAGAGCGTTATAATTATTTTTTTGACGTGCGCGCATTAAAATATATAAGCCTTTTTTATTTTTCGATTCAGATGAGATGAAAACGAGCGTGAGGTAAGGACTAAGGACATATTGTCCTTCCCGCGAGGCGATATAGTGTTTAAGGCGTATTATATTCCTACTCTCGATGTTTTTGTGCTCAAAATCAGCATAAATAAGTCAAAATAATTAATAGAATAATACGTCGTTACACCTTCTTGAACGGTATTTTACGCTAAATTATATAGATCGAATAATTCGCGAAAGGATTTCAAAGTAAGGCTGGGAAAATTAATTAATTCTTTAACTCGTAAAATTTTTATAAAACTATACGACTATACGAAAAATTAACTTATATTTTCTTTTTTAACTAATTAATCCCATTCTTGCTCTAAAACACGGCAACAATTATAAATATATGGAAATTAATTTATGATCAATATTCATTTCCACGTGCATATTCAAGAACCGTTTAATATTAACACATTCAATGCCTATAACAACACGTTGTTATCACGCATATGATTTTTCCTAATATACTCCTATTTTTATCGGCCTTATGCGAATGCATTAATTATTTTATTGTCTTATTCGTATACATTTTAGTATATATTTTGGATTTAAAGTTGTGTTATTTTTTTTTTGTCATAAATACAAATATACCATAAAAATAAGTAGTTAACTCCAAACTAACCGAATGGCGACAACGCGTATTGTCAAAAATCAAAATGTAAAATGTCTAATGGGGGGGGGGGCCATAGCCCCTATGCCTCCTCTAAACGATGCCCCTGGGTTGATAGCAAATGTATCTGCTTTATCAGTGTACATGGGGGTTTCGCGGCTTCAGCGCTACTGGTGATTTAATACAATAACTTATTCTTAAATAATGCATCGACATAATATTATATTAAACAGTAGCGTACGCAGGGATAGGGTTCTAGGTTACTAACCTCCCCCTCCCAAAATTTATTTCTTTAAATTTTAGTATTGATAGTTTTTACAGTTAATTTTAGTTCAATTAAAAAAACGTCAGTGATAATCATGGACTAAAATATAGGTACGCATAGACATTATAGAAAGCTATATTTGTTAAATATGTCTATGGTTTATGGAATATGGATATAATATTATTATTTACACCCTACCGTAACCCGTGGTGATTCTTAATCGTACAAACAATTATTTTGTTTAAACAGTGAAAATTAATTTTTGATATTATTCAAAACTGTTAAGAAAACTAGTAATCAAATTGGGTTTTCTGATTTTTCATTTTCCAGGAAAATTTATTGCTAACAAAACCTGCTAGAAATAATATTCCAAACTGAAAATTTTGAGCAATACTTTTTACGGTCAATTTTTATACCATTTCTTGGCACTTTTTTGCTTCAGCTCGTGAAAGACTCTTATCACATTAAACTATACTTAACAACTTTTCCTGTTTGATTTCTAAAACAAAATATCCATCCAAAGAAGAAGAAAGGAGGAAATATCTATCTCAATGTACATATATAATATATAAAAATATTCGTAATACAATAAATGAGACGCAATTAAATGGGTTAGTATTACTAAACATCCATACAGATGTGAATGTATTACCTGAAGAGGTCCTAAATGTCTTAGTTAAATATTCTAATTATAAATTAAATTTAAGACTGAAACTATAATTTGTTTTCACCTATTATTTAAAAATTGTTTATTGTAAGTATAAATAAAATATAAAATTGTTATCTTATCGTTTAACTTTTAAAACTGTGTACACATTATTGTTTAGTTATTTTATTACTATTAGAGTTTATGGTATATATAAATATACATTATTACTAAATACTTCATTTTATTACTAAAAAATTGTTATAGTTTTCAAATTAAATACGAGATCTTAAGGGTTAAGATAAATATAAAAATAGGTATTTGAAAGAATTATTTTGTGTTTTGATGTTGGTTTTATTTACTAGTTTACTCATAGAATGGATGGTGCTGGGGCAAAACAACACATGGGTTTATCATCGACATATTATAATCATTTTTCTATAATTTAACGTTGACGTGATTAAAACAACACTTGTTCATAATATATATATATATGGTATAATATAGTACGTGTATTAAAATAATTTTGTTTCCAAATTATTATTTGAAACTGAAGAAAACAGTCATAATACGATGCATTTCAAAAAATATAATATATAATTTAATTATTATTTCATAGAATTTTCGCCATTAAAAATAACTAATATTATAATTAATAATAATAATAATAATAATAATAATAATAATAATAATAATAATAATAATAATAATAATAATAATAATAATAATAATAATAATAATAATAATAATAATAATAATAATAATAATAATAATAATAATAATAATAATAATAATAATAATAATAATAATAATAATAATAATAATACGTAACGATTTATAAATTAAAACATACTCTCGACTCTTGATTGTTATAAACGCGCACGCGGTTCATTCATTCATTCCTCTAGTCGTTTGGTGGGTTATCCAATAACGCAGCCGATAGGGAAAGTAGAATTTATAATGTTTAACGGTAAAAAGTAGGAGGACATGCTGACGGTAGACAAGGGCGTTTATTCGTCTGCGAATCGTTACTACAAAGAGTGTTAGTAGTATTAGTTTGTGATTTGTGAGGAGCGCTCGTAACGGCATGGCGGTTAATTCGGAGAAACGTATATCGCAATATGCACGTTACATTTGATTTTCAGAATCAAATTACTGTTTTTTACGAAATATTATATTCGTTTGAATCGTTTTAATTTGTTAAAATCAACAAATACGACTAGAAAATACCGAAGAAATGGATGTACTGAAAGTAATAATGTTAAGGTAAGATTGTTTTTTTTATTCTTTTTTTTTCTTGTAGCAATATAAAACAAACAACCTTAAACTTTTTTTCAAAAAAAAAAAAAAACAAATCGAAAAACTTTTGAATACGACTCGAAAAGAAATAAAAATATATCCTATAACATTACTTATATATAATAATCTTTTTACAATAACAAAATATAGTTAACGTATCTAATACAATTTTTAAATAGTCAAAATTAAATATGTATGTATATATATATTATTTCATTTATTTCCTTATTGAGTATTGACATAGAATAAACGACTACTGATTTTTTAAAATTTTTGTACACGCGATTGTAAAAAGTGTTGTTAAAATCATCATTTTTACAATTAATTGAAATAGAAGAACTATAAAATTATAAGATTTATTATGTACAGCAAATAGCAATATAAAAATAATATACATTTTTAGAATGCCTATTTAACATTTGAAAACTATAAAAGGTTGTCTGTTTAACGTCGTAAGACTCGTTAATTTAGTTTATTATTTATCTAACAGCATGCCAAATTATAGCTTACAATATTATCAATTGTTTCTTTTTTCTTTTAGCCTCAACATAATAATTTTGTATATTGTCTTAAAAGTTATTTGTTATTCAATGGTAATACACGTTTTCTATTTAAAATGATTATACGAAATATTTCGCTGTCAATTTTAACGTATTCATTTATAAAACCATATTCAATATTTATCTAATCATTTATTGACTAAAAAATATATAATGAAGTTTGGAAATATTTGATATTTTCCTGAAATTTTAACGCATCACATTATTTCTTAATTTGAAAAACACACTATATAATAGTTATATCGGATATTATAACGATTTTCTGGAAAATATTCTGTATACTGATGATGTTAAGTAAATTGTTTTCAATTGAGCGAGACAATAAATCAATTAATTAAGTGAAATGTTAATATTATGTTAAGAACATTATTATGCTCTTAATTAAGAACATTATTATGCTCTTAATTAAGAGCATAATAATGAAAATATTGCGTATGATGGTATAATTTTTTCACAATTGAAGACTTTTAAGTCTACATAACAGCCATCAGTTATAATGTTATATTCAATTTTTTACGCTTCGCAATCCCTATTTACGTTTAAGAGTAATAATGTTTTTTTCTAAAAATATGTCAGTAGCTTTAGGAAATATGAATAATCAAAACTTTCTACAACGCATTCGATATACATGTTACGTTAAACATTATGTAAAACATTTGGGTGAGGTACGGTTATATGCATATTCTTTTAGTCGAATAGTCGAAGTTCTTGATGTGGGATGAAACAATTTTTGCATATTAAAGACACGTGGAATATATATATATATATATATATATATATATATATATATATATATATATATATGTATATATATAATTACTCTTCGTTATTCAATAAACTATACATTTATATTATACAGTAAAAACACAATATTTATTATTATTATTATTATTATTATTAACAATAATCAAATTTGATAAATGACATACATTTTTCTAAAAGGTAGCAAGCCTCAGGTTTCGTCGCTTAAGTGAATTAATCTTAGAGTTTTATTGTTACTATGAATTAAAAAATTCGTAAAAGAATCATTGTATTCAAAAAACGTTTCTGAGCAGAGCTTCAGTATAATTTACAAAAATATTGTTGTTGCATGTCATTGGTCATAATCCTCATATTAATAACTGAAAAATTTGGAAAAAAGTTTTAAAACATTTTTTTTTCATTTATGTACAATGATATATAGTCATTGAGATTTGAGAACTTCAAAACTCTAGGACCGCTATAATTGAAATTACAAAGATATAAATTTAGATGATTTCGATGAAATCGCGTTTTTATCGTTTTTATGTTATTTTTCTGGAACGCGTCAAAATATTAATGAGAAAATGAACTTCACTTTAGTACCAACTAGAGTCTAGACAATATTTGATTTTGTTAACGGATTTATTTTTATTCAGCATGTAACAATCACAACACTTTTTTTATTTAAAAGTTAAACACAAAAAAATAAAAATAAACATCATTGTAAATCGATTAGTTTTTTTGCTCAGTTCAAAGTCTAAATTAAAAAAAAAATTTAAATGAAAATATTAACTTTTTCGAAAATTGAACTTCAAAAATTTTTGGTGAAGGAAGAGAGTTTTAAAATATACGTAGTTAAATAATCATAGCGAACTTTAGTAAATTCATTATTCCTTTCAAGACTGTGCATTAACGATTTAAAGTTAAAATTAATTAAAAAAGTTAAGTAATTTAACGCCTAATTTTTTTAATGTACTTTTGACTCAATAAATTACTATTTTGTTTTTAATTTAATGCGTTAACTACAAATTAATTACTTGTACAAAAGTATCTAAATTAAATTATCTGCAATATAAGTAACGTTGTAGTATATTGTTTAAATGATGTTTGATAACACAAACAATATTGTATTAAAGACTACATGAGATTGACTTTGCATTTTTTAAGTTAATTAGACATTTTTCACTTTTAATTACACGACATTTAAAAAATATATATATATATATATAAGTATCTTTTAACTTATGTTTCTATATTAATTTGATTCAATGGTTGAAAGAATTAGTTAACTTGGCCAGCAGTAGTTTTAACATAGTTATATTAGAAATAAATTTAATTAATATGAGTACGTATATTCAAAACAGTAATTACAGTATTAATCCATAAATATAAATAACAATGTAAGAATATATTTTAGAACATTTATAACAAATACACATAATATTAATATTTTTTTTAACTTTTAATTATATTATAACAATACGGGGTAATGGTAGTCCACAAATTATTGACTAAATGATTTTTTTTTTTTAATTGCTTTTGAGCTAACATGAAAATTACAATTTTTAATTGTCCATATTATTGCTATTTTTTTAAATAGTAATTTAATATTATAATAACAACATTGTCTTAAAATATAAATGAACCTAATATCATTACAGTATTTAATTGACAAGCATAAATAGAAATTGATATAAAATCCAGTGATATTAAATTGTCTAGAAATTATTACTGGGCGACAATTATTCTTAACTAGTATATTAATTTTTCGCAGTAAAAATATAAGATAAAAAGTGTATACTTTTTAATTCCAATATACGTAAATAATATATAATTATGATTTATTCGATTAAAAATAATGTAGAAGATACTTATTGTAAGTGCTTAAAAGTTAAATAACTATACATTTTAATTCAAATATAACTGCGTAAGTCGTGAAGTCCTTAATTTAACATTATATTAAATATTTTCTTGATGTTGTGTAATTTTGGTACTTTTTTAAGTGAAATGTGAATATTATTTGTATATATTATATTATATGAAATATATCTGAATATATGTACCATTCAAATGTGACGTGCCACTAAATCTTATATGTATATTTTAGTTTAAAAATTTATTTACAATAATAAAAAATAAAATAAACAAATACATTATAGGTTGTGTAGTGAAAGTATACACCTACCTCTGTACTACCAGTGAAAATTCGTACTTATTTTTGTAAGCGTACAATTGATACAATAAAAATAGTATTTTCTAAAAGAAAAAAACATTAATTTAATTAGGTTGTTCCTGATGTTGGAAATCTTTCTTATTTATATAACGAAAGTGAGTAGTTCCACCAGTGAAAAGTGCTCAGTGAGTAAGTACAGGAATGCCGACGGATTATGCAACAACGTCCATCGACCGAACTGGGGCAGAAGTAACTCTCCGTTTCTTCAGCTTTCTTTAGAAATTCAAAGTAATAAAGTCATTGATTTATAATAATTCAAAATTGCACTCTCTCGTACATCCAGTTATAATATATAACTTATATTAATACATGATTTTTAAGACGAATCACATGCAATTAAATGGCCCGAGGCTTCGAATGTGGCAGAATTATTAAGTAAGTCTTCGTTAGCTGGGAATAAACATTTGACTACAATGTCGGGAATGTGGGCAGATTTTATCAGATTGGATTTAGCTGTTCAAAATATGACTGGTAAATAAAATGAATTTTTCACATTTATCATTATGTAATTAATTAATTCTTAATTTATCATTTCAATGAAGTATTTACTTACGTAATGTTTATTTGATATTTACTTAGATAATGGAGTTTTGCTAAATGCTGCGACCAGTTTCTTAGACGCATCCTCGATATACAACAGTGTTTCTTGCGAAGGATCTTCAATGAGAGTTATTAAATCTCAATCAGGCTACCTAAAATTTACCCCTTGTCCTAGGTTTGCTGATATAAATCATTGCAAAATTAATAAATAAAATTTTATTTTTAATACGTTTTGTTTAAGGTTCTCGGTCGAAAACTCTGATTATTCGACAACAATTCACCATTTATTGATATCGGAACACAATCGTCTAGTTGACGAATTAAGGGATATCAATCCGAATTGGTCAAATATTACTCTTTTCGAAGAAGCCAAACGAATAACAATCGCCCAACTCCAACACATCACGTATTATGAGTTTATTCCCAATGTCATTGGACACGTGAGTTAATTTTCAATCAATCGGTAACGCACTTAATATTCAATTTTAAGTGTTGTGAGAACTCGATTTTGGCAGGCAATGGCGAACGAATGGAATCTGAATCCGCTAAAACGTGGGTATCATACAGGTTATTCGAGTTCTAATCGGCCCGGAACGGTACAGAGTATATTCGCGACGGTTTTGTCGATATTGCCATTAATCATATTCGATAAATACAATCAAAATAATATTGGCGTTGCAAACAATTCTAGTTTACCGACAAAAAGTGAGAGATCATTTAAAAATTATAGCGAATATGACATATTATATATTATAAGATATATAACGATTATTTTGATTTTCAATAGATATCGAGGCATTGTTGAATTTAGGCAGACAAATAAAAATCCCTGGTTATAAGTTCTGGAAAAATATATGTTTTGATGAATCACTACAAACGAATAATCAAGCCGTGGACAAAGCGAATAAAACGTTATACGGGTATATTTAAATTAATTATTGCTATAAAGCGTGGGTTGATTATTGTGATTTATTTATAGTAAATAATGTTAATAGGACTTACAGTGATATGGATTTGTTATCTGGAGGTTTACTAGAAACGCCATTAAAAGGAGCAGTCTTTGGTCCGACGTTTTCATGTTTACTTGCCAATCAGTTTTCTTTAATCAAGAACAGCGATCGGTTTTGGTACGAGAATGATTTTCCGCCTTCTACGTTTAGTAAAGGTGAATTGCAACAAATTAGACAAAGTACGTTGGCGGGAATTATTTGTGCAAACTTCGAAGACGTTACAACAATACAACCTAAGGCTTTTATTGACCGAGATGATTATTTGTACGTTTGACAATAACGATATATTATTTACCGGTAGTAATATATTCCTATTTATTAAGTATTCAGCTGATTTGTATTATTTAATTTCAGAAATCATCCAATAAATTGTGATCAACATTTTAAACTAGATATTTTCCAGTGGAAAGATAATTCAGTGATTGGTGACAACAAAATAACAGAAAATAAAGCGGAGCAAGATTCTGAACGGTTTTACAACCAAATTTTGGTAAAAGAAGCGTGGAGAAAGGCCGAAGATGACGTTGGCAGAAGAAAACAAACTGAATTTCTATTATGGTCAAAAAGTGTGTTAATCCAATTAAATTTATTTAATTCATTATTAATGTTTTTTTTATATTATATAGAAGGAGGAGTGGACCCTAAGTCCTCCCTTGGAACAGCAGCCGCATTTAGTAAAGCGAGTAAAACAGCATTAATATTAGCAAATAACTCATTATTATTCGAATACGCTTCAAAAGAATTGTTAAAATCATTAGGGAAAAAGTTAGTTTTAGAAGTATAATTATTTCAATATTTTATTGTTATTAATATTATACACACATTTTTTTAAAATAAATATTTAGACGTCGTCGTCGTCAAATCTTGGATAGTGGAGATCCATTATTTAGCTTAAACTCTTTAGGGCCTGGTTTCTTCGATGGTATAGAATTTACTGAACTATATCCTCCCCCAATACACCATAGTGAAGGTGAATGTCCTATCGAGACATATCAATGCGATTCACGAAATCCATATAGATCATTTAGTGGCTACTGTAATAATTTGAAAAACCCGAATTTCGGTAAAGCAATGACGACTTTTCAACGATTAATGCCATCTGTTTATGAAAATGGTAATATCTCAGAAAAAAATAAACCATTCAATAAATAATGAATTAAAAACAATTTTCATTTTAGGAATAAATCATCCAAGAATGACATCCATAACTGGTGCTCCATTGCCATCTGCCAGATTAGTGAGTGCTATGTCCCATCCGGATATCAGTCATCTTCATGGACGTTACACACTTATGCTTATGCAATTCGCTCAAATTTTAGACCATGACATAACATTTACACCAGTTCACAAAGGTAATATTAATTATTACGAATCCATAGTCATTACAATGATTTATATTAATATCAATAAAATTAATTCAGGATATTTTTCATCTATTCCTGACTGCCGATCGTGCGATAGCCCAGTGACCGTTCATCCAGAATGTATGCCAATACAAATACCCATTGGCGATCCGTTTTATCCACAATTAAACACGACTAGTGGACAACAAATGTGTTTACCGTTTATGAGATCATTACCAGGCCAACAACGGTTGGGTCCTAGAGATCAAACTAATCAAAATTCTGCATACTTAGATCTTTCCAGCGTTTATGGGTCCGATTCCTGTATGGCTAAAGACCTCAGGGCATTCTATATTGGTAAACTTAATGTCACAATACATCCTATACCAGGAAGAAAAGATTTATTGCCTCAATCACATATACATCCAGAATGTAAATCAACATCAGGCTACTGTTTTATTGGAGGTATGTATCATTTTTATATTATGTATAATCAATGAAATAATTATTATTATTGTTTGTTATATTATATTTTAGGCGATGGACGAGTGAGTGAACAAGCTGGACTTACTTCACTCCATACAATTTTTATGAGAGAACATAATCGTATTGCCGAGGTATTACATAGACTTAATCCACAATGGAATGATGAAATTATTTATCAGAATACGAGAAAAATATTTACAGCAACTTATCAACACATTGTATATAACGAATTCTTGCCACGTATCTTAGGTTGGGATGCTGTCGATAAATATGACTTAAGACTTTCATCATCTGGATATTATAAAAGTAATCATTTCGTTTTATCAATTACTATTATTTTACTAATTTTAAGTGTTTAATAAACATATATATATATATATATTTAAGGTTATTCTCCTGATTGTCATCCGGGACCTTTTACTGAATTTGCTGCAGCTGCTTTTCGAATAGGTCATAGTTTATTGCGACCTCATATTCCTAGAATGTCATCAATTTACCATCCTCTAGAACCTGCTTTGTTATTGAGAGACATGTTTTTCAATCCTGATGTCATTTATAAGGTTGCACGATTTAGTTTTATAGTGTTCATATATTTATTCATTAAATAACATATGTTCAAATTACTAATTATGTAGTAATAATTATATATAATATGGTATTATGTTTTAGGACCAAATGATTGATGAAATTGTGAGAGGTCAAGTTAGCACACCTATGGAAAATTTAGATCAATTTGTAACTGGGGAAATTACTAACCACTTATTTGAAAACGTAAAAATTCCGCATTCTGGACAAGATTTACCTGCTTTAAATATCCAAAGAGGTAAATAATAATTTTAAAATATTTATATGTACATATAATATAACAATTATAATTAATGAATTACTTAGGACGTGACCATGGTATACCTTCGTATAATTTATTTCGAGCACGGTGTGGTCTTCAACGTGCAAATAATTGGGAAGATTTGACAAGAGAAATGTCGTTAGAAGTTATTGCAAGGTTTAAAATGATATATGCTAGCCCAGACGATATTGACTTATTCCCTGGTGGTTTAAGTGAATATCCTGTAAAAGGTGGTCTTGTAGGACCAACTTTTGCGTGCATTATAGGTTTACAATTCAGACACCTGAAGCAGTGTGATCGTTTTTGGTATTACATTCTTGAGAAAGTTAAAAATGTTTCGTTTAACAACATACAATTTGTTTCTTGCAGGTTCGAAACAGATGATCCATTATTAAGATTTTCTGAGGTACAGATTGCGGAAATCCGAAAAGCGACATTAGGTAAAATATTATGCGATAATATGGATGTGCACAGTGATATACAAAAAGCAGTGTTTGATCAACCCAATGATTATCTGTAAATAGTACATTATTTAATATTTTTTAGAGGTTTTATTTTTAGACATGACAAAATAAAATGTATTAAAATTAATTTTTAATAAATATTGTTTTTAAGATCGCTTATAATTTTGTTTTCAGAAATCCTCGACTACCCTGTCAAGTGTTACCAGTGATCGATCTGACTTTATGGAAAGACAATCAACAAACCTGTAATGTCAATGGTCATATTATTACAATTGGCGAATCATATTTGCCATCCCCTTGCACTAGCTGCATTTGTACATCTGAAGGGGTATAATTATACTAGTTTTTATTTAATAATTTAAATGAATATTTATAATTTTATTTTTATTAAAATGTTTAATTAGACTAACTGTGCTTCTTTGAGAGTGACTGATTGTGGTCGCTTGATGAATGAAGTTGGTATCGAGAAAATGATGCGAGATGATGTTTGTGCAGCACAATGTGCTGGGTTCGTTGAACAAAGTTTGTTAAGTTCCGAATCTGTTATATTATCATCTAGACCGGAGGTACAGTCATTTTTAATCCCTCCAGAAAAAGGTTCGAGGTATGTGGAAGAAGTAGATTTATTGCCACCTCCACATATAATTAGATCACGACCATACAGAAGGCCAAAAAATAGAAGAAGGCCATTTAGGAGAGATTTTCAATTTCCCGATGATTCTATAATTGTATAATTTTTAAACTGGAAAGTATAGTTATCTATGTTATAATTTAATCCACTTAGTAGTTAATACAGCAGCAATAAATTATACATGTGTGTCACATATAGCATCTTGTAAATTTCTTTACACTTTCTACAATACATCTTATTATTATATTACACTTCTAAATTCAGATTTTTATTTCACATAGTTTTTAATAATTAATAATATATAATTGTGTTATATTAAATTTTTTATAGAAATAAATTTAATAAAAAGCAGACAAATTATAGAAAAATTAAATAATTAAGGAATGATCCTAAATAAGGCCATGTACGTATAAAAAATGTATATAGATAATGTATAAAATAATAAGATCATTTCATTACAATTAAAATAATTACAATAATTACTACTTGAAAATCGAAAAACTTTAGTCAAGACTGTTAGTACAGCGTTGAGTTTAAATTTGTTTTAAATATATTGGCTGATGCATTCAATTAATAAGTTTTACATATTATATACCTGCTTCAATTTTCTATTGAGCGAATAAATAAAAAAATGTTAACATTTTTAATTATTAATCTTGTATCAAAAATATTTTTTTGGAAACAAGTTTTTGTTTATCTGTTACATTTAATACGCCTTTAAGTTTTTAAATCTATTTATAATTATTCCTTTCATTAATTCTAAATGTAAATAATTAAAAATCATGTAAAAAAAATGTATAAATTGTAAATGTAATAAATTATAATTAAAATGCTCCTTTAATAAAGGCTATAAATTGTAAAAAAAACTATTTTTTGCATTAATAGTTCATTTATGAATAAGAAATTTATAATTACAAATAATATCATAATATTGTTACTACAAATATTACTACTACCTGAAATTTAATAGTAAGGTGTAATACAATTATTGAATTAAAATTATTTGTATGTGTTAAATATATAACAATTTACAAACAATAAATAATATATATTTTAGATTAAACATTTTTATATTTTATATTTATTATTTTTTTTATGTAATATAATTATTACATAAATAGTCTTAGATTTAACTATAATGCTATGTAAACTAATGTTATGTTATTACATTAGGTAATAATTACCTAAGGTAACTATATAATCCTTTAGGAGGAGACATTATATCTATAATAATACAACTAATTGGCCATAAAAGAAACAAATTTTAGTCTTAAATGTTTGCGTATAAATTCTCTCAAAAAATGTCTTAATAACATAATTTATACTTTAATTATACCCTACATATATTGTTATAAATTAAACTTCTTTTGTTTCAGACTTCAGAGAAATATAAATAATGTTAAATTTAAATAATTATTATACTAAATAGTTTTTTTATTAACAATGACTAGTCTTTGATATATGTATGCACTCTTATCGTATTAATAGATCAAAGTGCTAATAATATTATATTATATTTGATAATTTAATTATAGTTATGTATTATGTATGTTTTATTATGTTGTCATATAAAATAATAAAATTGTATTATTGTTTTTCTATATGTTATTCATTTTCTTTAATTTAGTAATTTGGGTATTTTTTTTTTTTAAATACAAATTAATAAAACGTATACGGAAAAATACCATTTGAAAACAGTAAGGAAAACAATGATATTATGATAAGTTATATACTAAATATTTATAAAAAAATGTTATTTTATTATTCGTGAACATATACCAATAATTGTTAAAACTAGAATTTACAAAGATTTGAACCGAACCAAAAAGAACCAATTTGTGCGTAGGCACACAATAAAAGGATTATGGAAACGAAAATGATCACAAAATGTATATTCTAGTATTCCCTATCTCTTAAAAAAAAAAATCCATTTCAATGTAATCTGGGCGGAAATATTTCGTGTTACCATATGAGTGAAACACACTGTATAATATAAAAATATAATATAATTGTACAATCCAAAAGCCATTGACCCATTGACCCAAAAGCCAGAGTTTAACCTTTTTTTTTAAAGAAAAAATCGAGACCATCGGAATCAATTTCATTTAAATACATAGGATTTTAACTTTATATGGAATATTTATTACATTATTAATGTATAGTATGTTATCTAAACGTAACTTTACAACTAATTGTTAAACACGATTTCTGAAAAATATTTCAGAGTCGCTGTGATAGGTTAGGTGATAGACCCGTTGGGGTCTGTTCTCCGACAAATTGATAAGAACGATCTATACGGTTTCAAACCTAAACTAACATTGCTCTTTAATACCAACATCAATCTTTTAAAAATATACAGAAAGAAATTTTGTAATTTATATTATAAATCTCTGATATAGTTAAGATTTATAGTTATATCACGGAATGGACAAAATCTTAAATTATATTACATTATAAAAATAGGTTTTTTTTAACAGTTCTTAATAATAATTTCTAATTTTAATATTCTAATTAATCCCGTGATAGACCTGATAACTATAGAATAGCTCTGATAGACCAAACCATAACCACGTTTAATTATGGTGCATATATGCAACACAGTTTCTTATCATTACTTACCATTAACTAGAGTGCCTATATAGAGAGAGTGTGGCCATACGGACTGATAACAGATTTGACCGCCATTAGTTTGCTAAATGTCAACTATCATATTATTACAATACGCAGTGGGTACCTGCTACCTGACACCTGTACATATTATATTATGTTATATTTTTTTTTATATTTCAGATTTGTCGAAATTGGGAATTATAATTGATGTTAATATTATTATACTAATATTAAAACCACATAAATAATTACTTACTAAAAAATGCTATAATATACTTACATATACGTGATATACAGATAATGTCCTACATATTGGTGTTTAGTTGTATAACTAGTTAATTAGTTAATTCAAATATCTTGATTAATTTATGATAAAATATTAATTTGATCATAAATAATATTCATATATATATATATATATATACACACACACACTAAACAGATATATATAATATATAAATTTTATATAATTTAAATTTTCATAATATTATATTTACTTGTTTCAATTATGGATGCCAGTCATCTCAATGCATGTGAATGGATATTAATATTCAGACATTCCTCTAAAATTGTACCTATAAAGTTTTTTTTAAATATTAAAAATAAAATAAAATTATGTATCTACAAAAGCAGGTACACTACGCTACTAAAAGCATTTGTGTATGATTTGTGCAAATATTGTATAGGTAAGAAAAAAGCAATTTGTAATTAATTATAAGTAAGTTAAATTTAGGTGTAGGTACAATAATAACTACCAATGGTAAGCATGTATAGGAATAATAAATTTAAAAGCAATATATAATAAATAGGTAGGTATATTTTATTAGCAATTTAAGCAATAAGCAATAAGCAATACAAATTACAATACTTATTCATAACAATATATCGGAATAACAAATCTAAAAGCAATATATATTATTATTATGTACAATATATATTTAACAATGATTAGCAATAGACTTGCTTCTATATTTATTGATTAGTTTAGTGTTTTTTCTTCCTGATATTTTCAAACGAAATAAAACGAATCTATATATAATATTTCTTTTTAAACTATGGCAATCTGGGATGTGATTAAGATCAATTTCTTTCATTTTTTCAATATAAAATGTTTTTATATCACAATTTTGATATTTTACAATATCATAATATTTTCTAAAAATAGTTTCCATAGTAAAAAAAAATCAAAAGTTATTTCATTGCAAAAAAAATAAGCATCCTTTTTTAAACCTTTTGAGTTTAGACAACTTTGAAAAAGAAGCATTTGTGCTATTATTAGAACCTACTGAATTCATGCAGCTTTCGCAAAATTTGGATTTTTTTTTAATACTTGATATTATATATCCACAAACGTTATAAAAAGAATTTAACTCACCATTGCACTGATCCATATTAGGTTCATTTATATCTTCTGGTAACTGAATGTTTTCTGATTTGCTGTTTACTTCTGATTCATTCAATATATCCAAGAAACCTGATAATAGAGTCCTGTCATCTTCCTCATAATTTCCTTTAGATACGTCTTTTAAATATTGAGATACAGACAGTAATTTTAAATTATTTTTGACCTGTAGCGCATTTGGAATAATGTTCTTTGTTCTCAGTATGCTAAATAGATTTTCAAGACAATCTCGAGTAAATCTAGAAGTTAGAAGGAAGTTGAAACCTCTATCATCCAAATAATATTTTTGCAAGTCTATAATTGAAGACGTAGAAATTATAGCACCAGTTTGTGAAGGTTTTAAGGCCCTTTTATGTCCTACTTGTAAATTTGTCATAATTTCTTTGAAATTATTTAAAAAATTTATAGTATCTTCATAAATTTCAGGTTTAATTTTGCTTATGGCTAAAATTGGATGCCTGGAGGTCATAAGAGAAAACCATTTGTCCACTATGTTAATAAACCAAGCAGTCGTTAGATATTCATCCTAACCTTTTTTTTTTTTTGAATTGGCAATACACCCAATCCTTACATGATTGTTTGTTAACCGGACCGAAACTTCAGAAAGACGTAAACGATATTTTATTGCTCTTCCGTTTACCTCGTTTTGCCTTTGCTACAGACGTGTGGAACATGTATCGGCAAATCCATGTTTCTCCGGAGTTTCGGCCATTTCAACATATTTTGTGGCGATATTCGCCCACTAAAGAACTTAAAGAATATGTGTTGAATACCGTAATATACGGTCTTAATTGTGCGCCATATCTCGCTATGCGTGTCCTTCGAGTAGTTGCAGAGACTGATTGTGCTGAATTTCCTGCTGTCCGTGAAGCCCTGTTACGTCAAACTTATGTTGACGATGTGTGTACAGGTGAAGATACTGAAGATGAGGTTTTGAAACTTCAGGCTGATTTGGTCTCGGTATTGGACCGAGCTGGTTTTGATTTAAAGAAATGGTCTAGTAATTGCCAAACTGTTTTGAGTACTGTACCGGTTGGTGATCGCGCGTCTGAGAGTTCTTCATTTGATAATGGTGATAGTGTTGGAATCAAAGTGCTAGGTTTGAAATGGGACAATAACGGCGATTATTTTGTGTATGCGATTCGGGTTGATAATTTTGTCGCTACAAAGCGAGGAATGCTATCGCTTATTGCTCGAGTGTTTGATCCCCTGGGCCTCCTGGCGCCTACGATATTCTTGGCAAAGCATTTTATGCAACGTGCGTGGGTGAACAACGTTTCCTGGGATGATGAGCTACCTGCTGAGCTACAAGGGTTGTGGCGTAGCTATGTTTTAGAGCTTCCGGTGCTATCAAAATTAAAAATTCCGAGATTTTTAGGTACTCATGTTAGACAAAAGGGCATCCTTTGCGGTTTTTGTGACGCATCCGAAAGGGGTTATGCGGCAGTTGTATATATCCGGTTAGAAAGTTTCCCCAATCCGGTTAAGGTGTCTTTGGTGGGCACTAAGACAAAGCTTGCTCCAATCAAATCGTCCACTATTCCGCGTCTGGAGTTATGTGCCGCGGTTCTCCTTGTCAGATGGATGCATCGTATTCAGATAACACTTGCTTCAAGGTTAGACATTAGTGACATGTTCGCACGGTCCGATTCCACTATGGTTCTTAGTTGGTTAAAAAGGTCCCATAAGTCTTTCAAAATTTTTGTTTCTAACCGCATTTATCAAACCCACTCCTTGTTACCAGACTGTCAGTGGAATCACATACGTTCTTCAGACAATCCCGCAGATAGCGCTTTCCGTGGTCTACTTCCCATAGATTTATTGACTCATGGCCTTTATTGGAAAGGTCCTGTATGTTTTTATATGGCTCCATCAACTTGGGTCACTGAAGTGATTATCCTTGATGCTGAGCTTCTTCCGGAGTTTAAGGTCCTTTTGCCTGTGGTTCTTGTGTCCCAGCCGGATACAGAATGGTTTACACGTTTTTCGTCTTGCAATCGTATGTTAAGGGCCGTTGCTTGGATGCGACGTTTTGGGATTTATTGTCGTCATCGTCAGCTTTTGATCTGTGGGATAAGTTTGTCTCGCGATGAGATTAATGAGGCTGTTCTTGTTGTAGTGCGGTCAGCTCAATGTTTTTTATTTGCTCAATTATATTGAGAATTGTCAGTTGGATCTCCAATTTCGTCTCGCCCAATTGCTCGACTACAGCCATTCATCAATTCCCAACAAATAATATGTGTAGGTGGTCGCCTGCGACACTCCGAGTTAACCGAATCACAAAAATTTCTTATACTGTTGTCCAAATCGTCATATATGTCAACGTTAATTATCCGTCATTGGCATTGTGTTACCTTTCACGGTGGCCCGCGCATTTTATCCACCTTGATAGGTCGGCAATTTTGGATTTTGTGCATACTTTCCCTTATCCGTTCGGTGATAAGTAAATACATATATTCTACGGATATTTTTTATCTTGCAAAATTATATCATACTTCACACTACAAATAATAAATTGGTGTCGAACGCTTCCCTAGTGTAAAATCAGGAAAACCTCCGTATGAATTTTCTGCCGAGGTAATTTTACTCTTACTTCCAGTAACTCTACAAAGACAAATTTGGAGTCGTATACTTCCCTAGAGATTAATCGGGAAATCTTGTGTAGAAATTATTTTTCTGGCAAATTCTTCTCATTACATTCAGTAACACTACAAACACAAAATTCGTGTCGAACGCTATGCTTGTGTGAAATCGACAAACCCACCGTAGATATTTTTTATCTTGCAAAATTATATCATACTTCCAAGAACACTACAAATACTAAATTGATGTCGAATGCTTCCCTAGTGTAAAATCGGGAAAACCCCCGTAGGAATTTTCTGCCGAGTAAATTTTATTCCTACTTCCAGTAACTTTACAAAGACAAAATTGGTGTAGAACTCTTCCCTAGAGAATGATCAGGAAAACTTCCGTTGGAATTTTCTGCCGAGCAAATTTTATTCTTACTTCCAGTAACTCTACAAAGACAAAATTGGTGTCGGATGCTTCCCTAGAGAATAATCGGAAATACTTCAGAAGTAATTTTCTGACAAACAAATTTTTCTTTTACTTTTAGTAACTCCACAACGATAAAATTGGTGTAGAACTCTTCCCTAGAGAATAACCAGGAAAACTTCCGTTGGAATTATCTGCCGAGCAAATTTTATTCTTACTTCCAGTAACTCTACAAAGACAAAATTGGTGTCGAATACTTCCCTAGAGATTAATCGGGAAAACTTCTGTAGAAATTTTTTTTCTGGCAAATTCTTCTCATTACATTCAGTAACACTACAAACACAAAATTCGTGTCGAACGCTACGCTTGTGTGAAATCGACAAACCCACCGTAGATATTTTTTATCTTGCAAAATTGTATCATACTTCCAAGAACACTACAAATAATAAATTGGTGTCGAACGCGTCCCTAGTGTAAAATCAGGAAAACCTCCTTATGAATATTCTGCCGAGGTAATTTTACTCTTACTTCCAGTAACTCTACAAAGACAAATTTGGAGTCGTATACTTCCCTAGAGATTAATCGGGAAATCTTGTGTAGAAATTATTTTTCTGGCAAATTCTTCTCATTACATTCAGTAACACTACAAACACAAAATTCGTGTCGAACGCTATGCTTGTGTGAAATCGACAAACCCACCGTAGATATTTTTTATCTTGCAAAATTATATCATACTTCCAAGAACACTACAAATACTAAATTGGTGTCGGATGCTTCCCTAGAGAATAATCGGAAATACTTCAGAAGTAATTTTCTGACAAACAAATTTTTCTTTTACTTTTAGTAACTCCACAACGATAAAATTGGTGTAGAACTCTTCCCTAGAGAATAACCAGGAAAACTTCCGTTGGAATTATCTGCCGAGCAAATTTTATTCTTACTTCCAGTAACTCTACAAAGACAAAATTGGTGTCGAATACTTCCCTAGAGATTAATCGGGAAAACTTCTGTAGAAATTTTTTTTCTGGCAAATTCTTCTCATTACATTCAGTAACACTACAAACACAAAATTCGTGTCGAACGCTATGCTTGTGTGAAATCGACAAACCCTCTGTAGATATTTTTTATCTTGCAAATTTTTATCATACTTCCAAGAACACTACAAACATTAAATTGGTTTCGAACGCTTCCCTAGTGTAAAATCGAGAAAACCCCCGTAGGAATTTTCTGTTGATTAAATATTTTTCTTGTTTCCAGTAACTTTCCAATGACAAAATTGGTGAAGAACGCTTCCCTAGTGAATAATCGGGAAAACTTCCGTAGAAATTTTTTATCTGGCAAATTCCTCTCATACTTTCAGTTACACAACAAAGACAAAATTAGTGTCAAATACTTTTCTAGAGAATAATCGGAAATACTTCAGAAGTAATTTTCTGATATGCAAATTTTTCTTTTACTTTTAGTAACTCCACAACGATAAAATTGGTGTCGAACGCTTCCTTAGTGTAAAATCAGGAAAACCTCAGTACGAATTTTCTCCCGAGGAAATTTTACTCTTACTTCCAGTAACTCTACAATGACAAAATTGGTGTCGTATACTTCCCTAGAGATTAATCGGGAAACCTTCTGTAGAAATTTTTTTTCTGGCAAATTCTTCTCATACTTTCAGTAACACTACAAAGACAAAATTGGTGTCGAACGCTTCCCTAGTGTAAAATCAGGAAAACCTCCGTATGAATTTTCTGCCGAGGTAATTTTACTCTTACTTCCAGTAACTCTACAAATACAAAATTGGAGTCGTATAATTCCCTAGAGATTAATCGGGAAATCTTCTGTAGAAATTATTTTTCTGGCAAATTCTTCTCATTACATTCAGTAACACTACAAACACAAAATTCGTGTCGAACGCTACGCTTGTGTGAAATCGACAAACCCACCGTAGATATTTTTTATCTTGCAAAATTGTATCATACTTCCAAGAACACTACAAATAATAAATTGGTGTCGAACGCTTCCCTAGTGTAAAATCAGGAAAACCTCCGTATGAATTTTCTGCCGAGGTAATTTTACTCTTACTTCCAGTAACTCTACAAAGACAAATTTGGAGTCGTATACTTCCCTAGAGATTAATCGGGAAATCTTGTGTAGAAATTATTTTTCTGGCAAATTCTTCTCATTACATTCAGTAACACTACAAACACAAAATTCGTGTCGAACGCTATGCTTGTGTGAAATCGACAAAACCCACTGTAGATATTTTTATCTTGCAAAATTATATCATACTTCCAGAACACTACAAATACTAAATTGATGTCGAATGCTTCCTAGTGTAAAATCGGGAAAACCCCTAGAATTTTTTTTCTGCCGAGTAAATTTTATTCCTACTTCAGTAACTTACAAAGACAAAATTGGTGTAGAACTCTTCCCTAGAGAATGATCAGGAAAACTTCCGTTGGAATTTTCTGCCGAGCAAATTTTTCTTCTTACTTTAGTAACTCTACAAAGACAAAATTGGTGTCGGATGCTTCCCTAGAGAATAATCGGACAGACTTCAGAAGTACTTTTCTGACAAACACATTTTTCTGTTACTGTTAGTAACTCCACAACGATAAAATTGGTGTAGAACTCTTCCCTAGAGAATAACCAGGAAAACTTCCGTTGGAATTATCTGCCGAGCAAATTTTATTCTTACTTCCAGTAACTCTACAAAGACAAAATTGGTGTCGAATACTTCCCTAGAGATTAATCGGGAAAACTTCTGTAGAAATTTTTTTTCTGGCAAATTCTTCTCATTACATTCAGTAACACTACAAACACAAAATTCGTGTCGAACGCTATGCTTGTGTGAAATCGACAAACCCTCTGTAGATATTTTTTATCTTGCAAATTTTTATCATACTTCCAAGAACACTACAAACATTAAATTGGTTTCGAACGCTTCCCTAGTGTAAAATCGAGAAAACCCCCGTAGGAATTTTCTGTTGATTAAATATTTTTCTTGTTTCCAGTAACTTTCCAATGACAAAATTGGTAAAGAACGCTTCCCTAGTGAATAATCGGGAAAACTTCCGTAGAAATTTTTTATCAGGCAAATTCCTCTCATACTTTCAGTTACACTACAAAGACAAAATTAGTGTCGTATACTTCCCTAGAGATTAATCGGGTAAACTTCTGTAGAAATTTTTTTTCTGGCAAATTCTTCTCATTACATTCAGTAACACTACAAACACAAAATTCGTGTCGAACGCTATGCTTGTGTGAAATCGACAAACCCTTTGTAGATATTTTTTATCTTGCAAATTTTTATCATACTTACAAGAACAATACAAACACTAAATTGGTGTCGAACGCTTCCCTAGTGTAAAATCGGGAAAACCCCTGTAGGAATTTTCTGCTGAGTAAATATTTTCCTTGTTTCCAGTAACTTTCCAATGACAAAATTGGTGAAGAACGCTTCCCTAGTGAATAATCGGGAAAACTTCCGTAGAATTTTTTTATCTGGCAAATTCCTGTCATACTTTCAGTTACACAACAAAGACAAAATTAGTGTCAAATACTTTTCTAGAGAATAATCGGAAATACTTCAGAAGTAATTTTCTGATAAGCAAATTTTTCTTTTACTTTTAGTAACTCCACAACGATAAAATTGGTGTCGAACGCTTCCTTAGTGTAAAATCAGGAAAACCTCAGTACGAATTTTCTCCCGAGGAAATTTTACTCTTACTTCCAGTAACTCTACAATGACAAAATTGGTGTCGTATACTTCCCTAGAGATTAATCGGGAAACCTTCTGTAGAAATTTTTTTTCTGGCAAATTCTTCTCATACTTTCAGTAACACTACAAAGACAAAATTGGTGTCGAACGCTTCTCTAGTGTAAAATCAGGAAAACCTCCGTATGAATTTTCTGCCGAGGTAATTTTACTCTTACTTCCAGTAACTCTACAAATACAAAATTGGAGTCGTATAATTCCCTAGAGTTTAATCGGGAAATCTTCTGTAGAAATTATTTTTCTGGCAAATTCTTCTCATTACATTCAGTAACACTACAAACACAAAATTCGTGTCGAACGCTACGCTTGTGTGAAATCGACAAACCCACCGTAGATATTTTTTATCTTGCAAAATTGTATCATACTTCCAAGAACACTACAAATAATAAATTGGTGTCGAACGCGTCCCTAGTGTAAAATCAGGAAAACCTCCTTATGAATATTCTGCCGAGGTAATTTTACTCTTACTTCCAGTAACTCTACAAAGACAAATTTGGAGTCGTATACTTCCCTAGAGATTAATCGGGAAATCTTGTGTAGAAATTATTTTTCTGGCAAATTCTTCTCATTACATTCAGTAACACTACAAACACAAAATTCGTGTCGAACGCTATGCTTGTGTGAAATCGACAAACCCACCGTAGATATTTTTTATCTTGCAAAATTATATCATACTTCCAAGAACACTACAAATACTAAATTGATGTCGAATGCTTCCCTAGTGTAAAATCGGGAAAACCCCCGTAGGAATTTTCTGTCGAGTAAATTTTATTCCTACTTCCAGAAACTTTCCAATGACAAAATTGGTGAAGAACGCTTCCCTAGTGAATAATCGGGAAAACTTCCGTAGAAATTTTTTATCTGGCAAATTGATCTCTTTACTTTTAGTAACTCCACAACGATAAAATTGGTGTCGAACGCTTCCTTAGTGTAAAATCAGGAAAACCTCAGTATGAATTTTCTCCCGAGGAAATTTTACTCTTACTTCCAGTAACTCTACAATGACAAAATTGGTGTAGAACCCTTCCCTAGAGATTAATCGAGAATACTTCTGTAGAAATTTTTTTTCTGGCAAATTCTTCTCATACTTTCAGTAACACTACAAAGACAAAATTGGTGTCGAACGCTTCCCTAGTGTAAAATCAGGAAAACCTCCGTATGAATTTTCTGCTGAGGTAATTTTACTCTTACTTCCAGTAACTCTACAAATACAAAATTGGAGTCGTATAATTCCCTAGAGATTAATCAGGAAATCTTCTGTAGAAATTATTTTTCTGGCAAATTCTTCTCATTACATTCAGTAACACTACAAACACAAAATTCGTGTCGAACGCTATGCTTGTGTGAAATCGACAAACCCTCTGTAGATATTTTTTATCTTGCAAAATTTTATCATACTTCCAAGAACACTACAAATACTAAATTGGTGTCGAGCGCTTCCCTAGTGTAAAATCGGGAAAACCTCCGTATGAATTTTCTCCCGAGGAAATTTTACTCTTACTTCCAGTAACTCTACAAAGACAAAATTGGTGTCGTATACTTTCCTAGAGATTAATCGGGAAACTTCCGTTAGAAATTTTTTTGGCAAATTCTTCATTCTTACTTCAGTAACACTACAAAAGACAAAATTGGTGTCGAACGCTTCCCTGTGAAATCGGAAAACTTCAGATATTTTCTGATCAAGCAAATTATTTCATACTTAGTAACTACAAACGATAAAATTGGTGTCGAACGCTTCTTCCTAGTGTAAAATCAGGGAAAACTTCCGTTGGAATTTTCTGAGTAAATTTTATTCTCTACTTCCAGTAACTCTACAAAGACAAAATTGGTGTCGAACTACTTCCTAGAGATTAATCAGAAAACTTCCGTAGAAATTTTTTCTGGCAAATTCTTCATTACTTCAGTAACACTACAAAGACAAAATTGGTGTCGGAATGCTTCCTAGAGAATAATCGGAAATACTTCAGAAGTAATTTTCTGACAAACAAATTTTTCTTTTACTTTTAGTAACTCCACAACGATAAAATTGGTGTCGAACGCTTCCTAGTGTAAAATCAGGAAAACTTCAGTAGAATTTTCTGCCGAGGAAATTTTACTCTTACTTCAGTAACTCTACAAGACAAAATTGGTGTCGAACTTCCTAGAGATTAATCAGGAAAACCTTCTGTAGAAATTTTTTTTCTGGCAAATTCTTCTCATACTTTCAGTAACACTACAAAGACAAAACTGGTGTCGAACGCTTCCCTAGTGTAAAATCAGGAAAACCATCGTAGGAATTTTCTGCCGAGCAAATTTTATTCTTACTTCCAGTAACTCTACAAAGACAAAATTGGTGTCGTATACTTGCCTAGAGATTAATCGGGAAAACTTCCGTTGGAATTTTCTGCCGAGCAAATTTTATTCTTACTTCCAGTAACTCTACAAAGACAAAATTGGTGTCGAACGCTTCCCTAGAGAATAATCCGGAAAACCTCCGTAGAAATTTTTTTTCTAGCAAATTTTTTTCATACTTTCAGGAACACTACAAAGACAAAATTGGTGTCGAACGCTTCCCTAGTGTAAAATCAGGAAACCCTCCGTATGAATTATCTGCCGAGGTAATTTTACTCTTACTTCCAGTAACTCTACAAAGACAAAATTGGTGTCGTATACTTCCCTAGAGATAAATCGGGAAAACTTCTGTAGAAATTTTTTTTCTGGCAAATTCTTCTCATTACTTTCAGTAACACTACAAACACATAATTGGTGTCGAACGCTATGCTAGTGTGAAATCGACAAACCCTCCGTAGAAATTTTTTATCTGGCAAATTTTTATCATACTTCCAGTAACACTACAAAGACAAAATTGGTGTCGAACGCTTCCCTAGTGTAAAATCAGGAAAACCCCCGTAGGAATTTTCTGCCGAGTATATTTTATTCCTACTTCCAGTAACTTTACAAAGACAAAATTGGTGTAGAACTCTTCCCTAGAGAATAATCAGGAAAACTTCCGTTGGAATTTTCTGCCGAGCAAATTTTATTCTTACTTCCAGTAACTCTACAAAGACAAAATTAGTGTCGAATACTTCCCTAGAGAATAATCGGAAATACTTCTGAAGTAATTTTCTGCCAAGCAAATTTTTCTTTTACTTTTAGTAACTCCACAACGATAAAATTGGTGTCGAACGCTTCCCTAGTGTAAAATCAGGAAAACCTCCGTATGAATTTTCTGCCGAGCAAATTTTATTCTTACTTCCAGTAACTCTACAAAGACAAAATTGGTGTCGTATACTTGCCTAGAGATTAATCGGGAAAACTTCTGTAGAAATTTTTTTTCTGGCAAATTCTTCTCATACTTTCAGTAACACTACAAAGACAAAATTGGTGTCAAACGCTTCCTTAGTGTAAAATCGACAAACCCTCTGTAGAATTTTTATCTTGCAAATTTTATCATACTTCCAAGAACACTACAAACATTAAATTGGTTTCGAACGCTTCCTAGTGTAAAATCAGGAAAACCCCGTAGGAATTTTCTGTTGATTAAATATTTTCTTGTTTTCAGTAACTTTCAATGACAAAATTAGTTCGAACGCTTCCTAGTGAATAATCAGGAAAACTTCCGTAGAAATTTTTTATCTGGCAAATTTACTCATACTTCAGTACACTACAAAGACAAAATTAGTGTCGAACTTCCCTAGAGTAAAATCAGGAAAACCTCCGTAGAATTTTCTGCAAATTTTATTCTTACTTCCAGTAACTCTACAAAGACAAAATTGGTGTCGTATACTTCCCTAGTGTAATCGAAAACTTCCGTAGAAATTTTTTCTGGCAAATTCTTCTCATACTTTCAGTAACACTACAAAGACAAAATTGGTGTCGAACGCTTCTCTAGTGTAAAATCAGGAAAACTTCCTGTAGAATTTTCTGCCGAGTAAATTTTATTCTTACTTTCAGTAACACTACAAAGACAAAATTGGTGTCGAACGATTCCCTAGTGAATACACGGGAAAACTTCCGTAAAAATTTTTTATCTGGCTAATTCCTCTCATACTTTCAGTTACACTACAAAGACAAAATTGGTGTCGAACGCTTCCCTAGTGTAAAATCTGGAAAACTTCGTAGAATTTTCTGCCGAGCAAATTTTCTCTTTACTTCCAGTAACTACAAAGACAAAATTGGTGTCGAACGCTTCCTAGTGTAAAATCAGGAAAACTCCGTAGAAATTTTCTGCCGAGTAAATTTATCTCTTACTTCCAGTAACTCTACAAAGACAAAATTGGTGTCGAACGCTTCCTAGTGAATAATCAGGAAAACTTCCGTAGAAATTTTTTTCTGCCGAGCAAATTTTATTCTTACTTCAGTAACACTACAAAGACAAAATTGGTGTCGAACGCTTCCTAGTGTAAAATCAGGAAAACTTCCGTATGAATTTTCTGCCGAAATTTTCTCTTACTTTCCAGTAACACTACAAAGACAAAATTGGTGTCGAACGCTTCCTAGAGTAATCGGGAAAACCTTCAGTAGAAATTTTCTGGCAAATTTTCTCATACTTCCAGTAACTCTACAAAGACAAAATTGGTGTCGAACGCTTCCCTTTTGTAAAATCGGGAAAACTCCGTAGAAATTTTTTCTGCCGAGTAAATTTTCTCATACTTCCAGTAACTCTACAAAGACAAAATTGGTGTCGTAACGCTTCCTAGTGTAAAATCAGGAAAACTCCGTAGAATTTTCTGCCGAGTAAATTACTCATACTTCAGTAACACTACAAACACAAAATTGGTGTCGAACGCTTCCCTAGTGTAAAATCGGGAAAAGCCCCGTAGAAATTTTCTCTTGCAAATTTTATCATACTTCCAAGTAACACTACAAACACAAAATTGGTGTCGAACGCTTCCTAGTGTAAAATCGGAAAACTTCCGTAGAATTTTCTGCCTGAGCAAATTTTATTCTTACTTCAGTAACTACAAAGACAAAATTGGTGTCGAACGCTTCCTAGTGTAAAATCAGGAAAACTTCCGTAGAAATTTTCTGCCTGAGCAAATTTTTCTCATACTTCAGTAACTACAAAGACAAAATTGGTGTCGAACGCTTCCCTAGAGTAAAATCAGGAAAACTTCCGTATGAATTTTCTGGCAAATTTTTCTTACTTCCAGTAACTTTACAAAGACAAAATTGGTGTCGATACTTCCCTAGAGATAATCGGAAAACTTCTGAAGAATTTTTTCTGGCAAATTTTCTCTTTACTTTCCAGTAACTCTACAAAGACAAAATTGGTGTCGAACGCTTCCTAGTGTAATAATCAGGAAAACCTCCGTAGAATTATCTGCCGAGCAAATTTTATTCTTACTTCCAGTAACTCTACAATGACAAAATTGGTGTCGAATACTTCCCTAGAGATTAATCGGGTAAACTTCTGTAGAAATTTTTTTTCTGGCAAATTCTTCTCATTACATTCATTAACACTACAAACACAAAATTCGTGTCGAACGCTATGCTTGTGTGAAATCGACAAACCCTCTGTAGATATTTTTTATTTTGCAAAATTTTATCATACTTCCAAGAACACTACAAATACTAAATTGGTGTCGAATGCTTCCCTAGTGTAAAATCGGGAAAACCCCCGTAGGAATTCTCTGCCGAGTAAATATTATTCCTACTTCCAGTAACTTTACAAAGACAAAATTGGTGTAGAACTCTTCCCTAGAGAATAATCAGGAAAACTTTTTCGGTAAAAAAATTTTTTTATTTACCGAATTTAAACTAAAATTATCCACTGATTTAATGATTTGATGATGATTCGTTCTTCTCACTCCTTATTTGCAAAACGTCATAACTTCTGAACTATTTCGAACTGAAGGACGGGGTTAACTGCATTACGTTAATATTATCGATATCTTTTGGATTCAATCATAAAAAAATTTGACCTCCTCCCACCAAAAAAAATTTTTTTTTTTACCGAATTAAAACTAAAATTATCCACTGATTTGATGATTTGATGATGATTCGTTCTTCTCACTCCTTATTTGCAAAACGTCATAACTTCTGAACTATTTCGAACTGAAGGACGGGGTTAACTGCATTACGTTATTTGTATCGATATCTTTTGGAATCCATCATAAAAAAATTTGACCCTTTCCCACCAAAAAAAATTTTTTTTTTTACCGAATTTAAACTAAAATTATCCACTGATTTGATGATTTGATGATGATTCGTTGTTCTCACCCCTTATTTGCAAAACGTCATAAATTCTGAACTATTTTGAACTGAAGGACGGGGTTAACTGCATTACGTTACTAGTATCGAATTCTATCGGAATCCGTCATAAAAAAAATTTGACCCCCCCACCAAAAAAAATTTTTTTTTTTACCGAATTTAAACTAAAATTATCCACTGATTTGATGATTTGATGATGATTTGTTCTTCTCACTCCTTATTTGCAAAACGTCATAACTTCTGAACTATTTCGAACTGAAGGACGGGGTTAACTGCATTACGTTAATAGTATGGATATCTTTTGGATTCAATCATAAAAAAATTTTACCCCCTCCCACCAAAAAAAATTTTTTTATTTACCGAATTTAAACTAAAATTATCCACTGATTTAATGATTTGATGATGATTCGTTTTTCTCACTCCTTATTTGCAAAACGTCATAACTTCTGAACTATTTCGAACTGAAGGACGGGGTTAACTCCATTACGTTATTTGTATCGATACCTATTGGAATCCTTCATAAAAAAATTTGACCCCATCCCACCAAAAAAAATTTTTTTTTTTACCGAATTTAAACTAAAATTATCCACTGATTTGATGATTTGATGATGATTCGTTGTTCTCACTCCTTATTTGCAAAACGTCATAACTTCTGAACTATTTCGAACTGAAGGACGGGGTTAACTGCAATACGTTACTAGTATCGAAATCTTTTGGAATCCATCATAAAAAAATTTGACCCTTTCCCACCAAAAAAAATTTTTTTTTTTACCGAATTTAAACTAAAATTATCCACTGATTTGATGATTTGATGATGATTCGTTGTTCTCACTCCTTATTTGCAAAACGTCATAACTTCTTAACTATTTTGAACTGAAGGACGGGGTTAACTGCATTACGTTACAAGTATCGAATTCTATTGGAATCCGTCATAAAAAAATTTGGCCCCCTCCCACCAAAAAAAATTTTTTTTTTTCGTGAATTTAAACTAAAATTATCCACTGATTTGATGATTTGATGATGATTCGTTGTTCTCACCCCTTATTTGCAAAACGTCATAAATTCTGAACTATTTTGAACTGAAGGACGGGGTTAACTGCATTACGTTACTAGTATCGAATTCTATCGGAATCCGTCATAAAAAAAATTTGACCCCCCCACCAAAAAAAATTTTTTTTTTTACCGAATTTAAACTAAAATTATCCACTGATTTGATGATTTGATGATGATTTGTTCTTCTCACTCCTTATTTGCAAAACGTCATAACTTCTGAACTATTTCGAACTGAAGGACGGGGTTAACTGCATTACGTTAATAGTATGGATATCTTTTGGATTCAATCATAAAAAAATTTGACCCCCTCCCACCAAAAAAAATTTTTTTATTTACCGAATTTAAACTAAAATTATCCACTGATTTAATGATTTGATGATGATTCGTTTTTCTCACTCCTTATTTGCAAAACGTCATAACTTCTGAACTATTTCGAACTGAAGGACGGGGTTAACTCCATTACGTTATTTGTATCGATACCTATTGGAATCCTTCATAAAAAAATTTGACCCCATCCCACCAAAAAAAATTTTTTTTTTTACTGAATTTAAACTAAAATTATCCACTGATTTGATGATTTGATGATGATTCGTTCTTCTCACTCCTTATTTGCAAAACGTCATAACTTCTGAACTATTTCGAACTGAGGGACGGGGTTAACTGCATTACGTTAATAGTATCGATATCTTTTGGATTCAATCATAAAAAAATTTGACCCCCTCCCACCAAAAAAAATTTTTTTTTTTACCGAATTTAAACTAAAATTATCCACTGATTTGATGATTTGATGATGATTCGTTGTTCTCACTCCTTATTTGCAAAACGTCATAACTTCTTAACTATTTTGAACTGAAGGACGGGGTTAACTGCATTACGTTACAAGTATCGAATTCTATTGGAATCCGTCATAAAAAAAATTTGACCCCCTCCCACCAAAAAAAATTTTTTTTTTTACCGAATTTAAACTAAAATTATCCACTGATTTAATGATTTGATGATGATTCGTTCTTCTCACTCCTTATTTGCAAAGCGTCATAACTTCTTAACTATTTTGAACTGAAGGACGGGGTTAACTGCATTACGTTACAATTATCGAATTCTATTGGAATCCGTCATTAATAAAATTTGACCCCCTCCCACCAATAAAAATTTTTTTTTTCCTGAATTTAAACTAAAATTATCCACTGATTTGATGATTTGATGATGATTCGTGGTTCTCACTCCTTATTTGCAAAACGTCATAACTTCTGAACTATTTTGAACTGAAGGACGGGGTTAACTGCATTACGTAAATAGTATCGAATTCTATCGGAATCCGTCATAAAAAAAATTTGACCCCCCCACCAAAAAAAATTTTTTTTTTTACCGAATTTAAACTAAAATTATCCACTGATTTGATGATTTGATGATGATTTGTTCTTCTCACTCCTTATTTGCAAAACGTCATAACTTCTGAACTATTTCGAACTGAAGGACGGGGTTAACTGCATTACGTTAATAGTATGGATATTTTTGGATTCAATCATAAAAAAATTTGACCCCCTCCCACCAAAAAAAATTTTTTTTTTTACCGAATTTAAACTAAAATTATCCACTGATTTGATGATTTGATGATGATTTGTTGTTCTCACTCCTTATTTGCAAAACGTCATAACTTCTGAACTATTTCGAACCTAAGGACGGGGTTAACTGCATTACGTTAATAGTATCGATATCTTTTGGATTCAATCATAAAAAAATTTGACCCCCTCCCACCAAAAAAAAATTTTTTTTTTACCGAATTTAAACTAAAATTATCCACTGATTTGATGATTTGATGATGATTCGTTCTTCTCACTCCTTATTTGCAAAACGTCATAACTTCTGAACTATTTCGAACTGAAGGACGGGGTTAACTGCATTACGTTAATATTTTCGATATCTTTTGGATTCAATCATAAAAAAATTTGACCTCCTCCCACCAAAAAAAATTTTTTTTTTTACCGAATTAAAACTAAAATTATCCACTAATTTGATGATTTGATGATGATTCGTTCTTCTCACTCCTTATTTGCAAAACGTCATAACTTCTGAACTATTTCGAACTGAAGGACGGGGTTAACTGCATTACGTTACTAGTATCGAATTCTATCGGAATCCGTCATAAAAAAAATTTGACCCCCCCACCAAAAAAAATTTTTTTTTTTTGCCGAATTTAAACTAAAATTATCCACTGATTTGATCATTTGATGATGATTTGTTCTTCTCACTCCTTATTTGCAAAGCGTCATAACTTCTGAACTATTTCAAACTGAAGGACGGGGTTAACTGCATTACGTTAATAGTATGGATATCTTTTGGATTCAATCATAAAAAAATTTGACCCCCTCCCACCAAAAAAAATTTTTTTTTTCTACCGAATTCAAACTAAAATTATTCACTGATTTGATATGGAAAACCTCCTAGAGTTACTAGAATGGGCATATTTGGTCTATTAATGAAGGAAAAAGTCGTTAAAAAAAAATGCAAAAAATCATTTCCGGAACACGGCCTCGAACCCTGGTCCGTAGATTCCAAAGCAACGCACTGATCCACTAGACTACAAGAAATGCCTATATCGTTCTTCTCACTCCTTATTTGCAAAACGTCATAACTTCTGAACTATTTCGAATTGATCGACGGGGTTAACTGCATTACGTTTCTAGTACCGAATTCTATCGGAATCCGGCATAAAAAAAATTTGACCCCCCCACCACCAAAAAAAATTTTTTTTTTCAACCGAATTCAAACTAAAATTATTCACTTATTTGATATCGAAAACCACCTAGAGTTACTGGAATGGGCATATTTGGTCTATTAATGATGGAAAAAGTCGAAAATAATTGCAAAAAATCACTTCCGGAACACGGCATCGAACCCTGGTCCGTAGATTCCAAAGCAACGCACTGATCCACTAGACTACAAGAAATGCCCATATCGTTCTTCTCACTCCTTATTTGCAAAACGTCATAATTTCTGAACTTTTTCGAATTGATCGACGGGTTTAACTGCATTACGTTACTAGTACCGAATTCTATCGGAATCCGTCATAAAAAAAATTTGACCCCCCCACCACCAAAAAAAATTTTTTTTTTCTACCGAATTCAATCTAAAATTATTCACTGATTTGATATGGAAAACCACCTAGAGTTACTGGAATGGGCATATTTGGTCTATTAATGAAGGAAAAAGTCGAAAAAAAATGCAAAAAATCACTTCCGGAACACGGCATCGAACCCTGGTCCGTAGATTCCAAAGCAACGCACTGATCCACTAGACTACAAGAAATGCCCATATCGTTCTTCTCACTCCTTATTTGCAAAACGTCATAACTTCTGAACTATTTCGAATTGATCGACGGGGTTAACTGCATTACGTTACTAGTACCGAATTCTATCGGAATCCGTCATAAAAAAAATTTGACCCCCCCCCACCAAAAAAAATTTTTTTTTTCAACCGAATTCAAACTAAAATTATTCACTTATTTGATATCGAAAACCACCTAGAGTTACTGGAATGGGCATATTTGGTCTATTAATGATGGAAAAAGTCGAAAAAAATTGCAAAAAATCACTTCCGGAACACGGCATCGAACCCTGGTCCGTAGATTCCAAAGCAACGCACTGATCCACTAGACTACAAGAAATGCCCATATCGTTCTTCTCACTCCTTATTTGCAAAACGTCATAACTTCTGAACTTTTTCGAATTGATCGACGGGGTTAACTGCATTACGTTACTAGTACCGAATTCTATCGGAATCCGTCATAAAAAAAATTTGACCCCATCCCACCAAAAAAAATTTTTTTTTTTACCGAATTCAAACTAAAATTATTCACTGATTTGATATGGAAAACCTCCTAGAGTTACTGGAATGGGCATATTTGGTCTATTAATGAAGGAAAAAGTCGAAAAAAAATGCAAAAAATCACTTCCGGAACACGGCATCGAACCCTGGTCCGTAGATTCCAAAGCAACGCACTGATCCACTAGACTACAAGAAATGCCCATATCGTTCTTCTCACTCCTTATTTGCAAAACGTCATAACTTCTGAACTTTTTCGAATTGATCGACGGGGTTAACTGCATTACGTTACTAGTACCGAATTCTATCGGAATCCGTCATAAAAAAAATTTGACCCCCCCACCACCAAAAAAAATTTTTTTTTTCTACCGAATTCAATCTAAAATTATTCACTGATTTGATATGGAAAACCACCTAGAGTTACTGGAATGGGCATATTTGGTCTATTAATAAAGGAAAAAGTCGAAAAAAATTGCAAAAAATCACTTCCGGAACACGGCATCGAACCCTGGTCCGTAGATTCCAAAGCAACGCACTGATCCACTAGACTACAAGAAATGCCCATATCGTTCTTCTCACTACCTATTTGCAAAACGTCATAACTTCTGAACTATTTCGAATTGATCGACGGGGTTAACTGCATTACGTTACTAGTACCGAATTCTATCGGAATCCGTCATAAAAAAATTTGACCCCCACCACCAAAAAAAATTTTTTTTTTCTACCGAATTCAAACTAAAATTATTCACTGATTTGATATGGAAAACCTCCTAGAGTTACTGGAATGGGCATATTTGGACCATTAATGAAGGAAAAATTCGAAAAAAAATGCAAACAATCACTTCCGGAACACGGCATCGAACCCTGGTCCGTAGATTCCAAAGCAACGCACTGATCCACTAGACTACAAGAAATGCCCATATCGTTCTTCTCACTCCTTATTTGCAAAACGTCATAACTTCTGAACTTTTTCGAATTGATCGACGGGGTTAACTGCATTACGTTACTAGTACCGAATTCTATCGGAATCCGTCATAAAAAAAATTTGACCCCATCCCACCAAAAAAAATTTTTTTTTTTACCGAATTTAAACTAAAATTATCCACTGATTTGATGATTTGATGATGATTCGTTCTTCTCACTCCATATTTGCAAAACGTCATAACTTCTGAACTATTTCGAACTGAGGGACGGGGTTAACTGCATTACGTTAATAGTATCGATATGTTTTGGATTCAATCATAAAAATTTGACCCCCTCCCACCAAAAAAAATTTTTTTTTTTACGGAATTTAAACTAAAATTATCCACTGATTTGATGATTTGATGATGATTCGTTGTTCTCACTCCTTATTTGCAAAACGTCATAACTTCTGAACTATTTCGAACTGAAGGACGGGGTTAACTGCAATACGTTACTAGTATCGAAAACTTTGGTATTCAATCATAAAAAAATTTGACCTCCTCCCACCAAAAAAAATTTTTTTTTTTACCGAATTTAAACTAAAATTATCCACTGATTTGATGATTTGATGATGATTCGTTGTTCTCACTCCTTATTTGCAAAACGTCATAACTTCTGAACTATTTTGAACTGAAGGACGGGGTTAACTGCATTACGTTACAATTATCGAATTCTATTGGAATCCGTCATTAATAAAATTTGACCCCCTCCCACCAAAAAAATTTTTTTTTTTACCGAATTTAAACTAAAATTATCCACTGATTTGATGATTTGATGATGATTCGTTGTTCTCACTCCTTATTTGCAAAACGTCATAACTTCTGAACTATTTTGAACTGAAGGACGGGGTTAACTGCATTACGTTACTAGTATCGAATTCTATCGGAATCCGTCATAAAAAAAATTTGACCCCCCACCAAAAAAAATTTTTTTTTTTACCGAATTTAAACTAAAATTATCCACTGATTTGATGATTTGATGATGACTTGTTCTTCTCACTCCTTATTTGCAAAACGTCATAACTTCTGAACTATTTCGAACTGAAGGACGGGGTTAACTGCATTACGTTAATAGTATGGATATCTTTTGGATTCAATCATAAAAAAATTTGACCCCTCCCACCAAAAAAAATTTTTTTTTTTACCGAATTTAAACTAAAATTATCCACTGATTTGATGATTTGATGATGATTCGTTCTTCTCACTCCTTATTTGCAAGACGTCATAACTTCTGAACTATTTCGAACTGAAGGACGGGGTTAACTGCATTACGTTAATATTTTCGATATCTTTTGGATTCAATCATAAAAAAATTTGACTTCCTCCCACCAAAAAAAATTTTTTATTTTACCGAATTAAAACTAAAATTATCCACTGATTTGATCATTTGATGATGATTTGTTCTTCTCACTCCTTATTTGCAAAGCGTCATAACTTCTGAACAATTTCAAACTGAAGGACGGGGTTAACTGCATTACGTTAATAGTATGGATATCTTTTGGATTCAATCATAAAAAAATTTGACCTCCTCCCACCAAAAAAAATTTTTTTTTTCTACCGAATTCAAACTAAAATTATTCACTGATTTGATATGGAAAACCACCTAGAGTTACTGGAATGGGCATATTTGGTCTATTAATGAAGGAAAAAGTCGAAAAAAATTGCAAAAAATCACTTTCGGAACACGGCATCGAACCCTGGTCCGTAGATTCCAAAGCAACGCACTGATCCACTAGACTACAAGAAATGCCCATATCGTTCTTCTCACTCCTTATTTGCAAAACGTCATAACTTCTGAACTATTTCGAATTGATCGACGGGGTTAACTGCATTACGTTACTAGTACCGAATTCTATCGAAATCCGTCATAAAAAAAATTTGACCCCCCCACCACCAAAAAAAATTTTTTTTTTCTACCGAATTCAAACTAAAATTATTCACTGATTTGATATGGAAAACCACCTAGAGTTACTGGAATGGGCATATTTGGTCTATTAATGAAGGAAAAAGTCGAAAAAAAATGCAAAAAATCACTTCCGGAACACGGCATCGAACCCTGGTCCGTAGATTCCAAAGCAACGCACTGATCCACTAGACTACAAGAAATGCCCATATCGTTCTTCTCACTCCTTATTTGCAAAACGTCATAACTTCTGAACTATTTCGAATTGATCGACGGGGTTAACTGCATTACGTTACTAGTACCGAATTCTATCGGAATCCGTCATAAAAAAAATTTGACCCCCCCACCACCAAAAAAATTTTTTTATTTCTACCGAATTCAAACTAAAATTATTCACTGATTTGATATGGAAAACCACCTAGAGTTACTGGAATGGGCATATTTGGTCTATTAATGATGGAAAAAGTCGAAAAAAATTGCAAAAAATCACTTCCGGAACACGGCATCGAACCCTGGTCCGTAGATTCCAAAGCAACGCACTGATCCACTAGACTACAAGAAATGCCCATATCGTTCTTCTCACTCCTTATTTGCAAAACGTCATAACTTCTGAACTATTTCGAATTGATCGACGGGGTAACTGCATTACGTTACTAGTACCGAATTCTATCGGAATCCGTCATAAAAAAAATTTGACCCCCCCACCACCAAAAAAATTTTTTTTTTTATAAAAAATTAAAACTAAAATTATTCACTGATTTGATATGGAAAACCACCTAGAGTTACTGGAATGGGCATATTTGGTCTATTAATGAAGGAAAAAGTCGAAAAAAAATGCAAAAAATCACTTCCGGAACACGGCATCGAACCCTGGTCCGTAGATTCCAAAGCAACGCACTGATCCACTAGACTACAAGAAATGCCCATATCGTTCTTCTCACTCCTTATTTGCAAAACGTCATAACTTCTGAACTATTTCGAATTGATCGACGGGGTTAACTGCATTACGTTACTAGTACCGAATTCTATCGGAATCCGTCATAAAAAAAATTTGACCCCCACCAAAAAATTTTTTTACCGAATTCAAACTAAAATTATTCACTGATTTGATATGGAAAACCACCTAGAGTTACTGGAATGGGCATATTTGGTCTATTAATGATGGAAAAAGTCGAAAAAAATTGCAAAAAATCACTTCCGGAACACGGCATCGAACCCTGGTCCGTAGATTCCAAAGCAACGCACTGATCCACTAGACTACAAGAAATGACCAAGGTTCTTCTCACTCCTTATTTGCAAAACGTCATAACTTCTGAACTATTTCGAATTGATCGACGGGGTTAACTGCATTACGTTACTAGTACCGAATTCTATCGGAATCCGTCATAAAAAAAATTTGACCCCCACCACCAAAAAAAATTTTTTTTTTCTACCGAATTCAAACTAAAATTATTCACTGATTTGATATGGAAAACCTCCTAGAGTTACTGGAATGGGCATATTTGGACCATTAATGAAGGAAAAAGTCGAAAAAAAATGCAAAAAATCACTTCCGGAACACGGCATCGAACCCTGGTCCGTAGATTCCAAAGCAACGCACTGATCCACTAGACTACAAGAAATGCCCATATCGTTCTTCTCACTCCTTATTTGCAAAACGTCATAACTTCTGAACTATTTCGAATTGATCGACGGGGTTAACTGCATTACGTTACTAGTACCGAATTCTATCGGAATCCGTCATAAAAAAAATTTGACCCCCACCACCAAAAAAAATTTTTTTTTTCTACCGAATTCAAACTAAAATTATTCACTGATTTGATATGGAAAACCTCCTAGAGTTACTGGAATGGGCATATTTGGACCATTAATGAAGGAAAAAGTCGAAAAAAAATGCAAAAAATCACTTCCGGAACACGGCATCGAACCCTGGTCCGTAGATTCCAAAGCAACGCACTGATCCACTAGACTACAAGAAATGCCCATATCGTTCTTCTCACTCCTTATTTGCAAAACGTCATAACTTCTGAACTTTTTCGAATTGATCGACGGGGTTAACTGCATTACGTTACTAGTACCGAATTCTATCGGAATCCGTCATAAAAAAAATTTGACCCCCCCCACCAAAAAAAATTTTTTTTTTTACCGAATTTAAACTAAAATTATCCACTGATTTGATGATTTGATGATGATTCGTTGTTCTCACTCCTTATTTGCAAAACGTCATAACTTCTGAACTATTTCGAACTGAAGGACGGGGTTAACTGCAATACGTTACTAGTATCGAAATCTTTTGGATTCAATCATAAAAAAATTTGACCCCCTCCCACCAAAAAAAATTTTTTTTTTTACCGAATTTAAACTAAAATTATCCACTGATTTGATGATTTGATGATGATTCGTTGTTCTCACTCCTTATTTGCAAAACGTCATAACTTCTGAACTATTTTGAACTGAAGGACGGGGTTAACTGCATTACGTTACTAGTATCGAATTCTATCGGAATCCGTCATAAAAAAAATTTGACCCCCCCACCACCAAAAAAAATTTTTTTTTTTACCGAATTTAAACTAAAATTATCCACTGATTTGATGATTTGATGATGATTCGTGGTTCTCACTCCTTATTTGCAAAACGTCATAACTTCTGAACTATTTTGAACTGAAGGACGGGGTTAACTGCATTACGTTAATAGTATCGAATTCTATCGGAATCCGTCATAAAAAAAATTTGACCCCCCCACCAAAAAAAATTTTTTTTTTTACCGAATTTAAACTAAAATTATCCACTGATTTGATGATTTGATGATGATTTGTTCTTCTCACTCCTTATTTGCAAAACGTCATAACTTCTGAACTATTTCGAACTGAAGGACGGGGTTAACTGCATTACGTTACTAGTATCGAATTCTATCGGAATCCGTCATAAAAAAAATTTGACCCCCCCACCAAAAAAAATTTTTTTTTTTACCGAATTTAAACTAAAATTATCCACTGATTTGATGATTTGATGATGATTCGTTCTTCTCACTCCTTATTTGCAAAACGTCATAACTTCTGAACTATTTCGAACTGAAGGACGGGGTTAACTGCATTACGTTAATATTATCGATATCTTTTGGATTCAATCATAAAAAAATTTGACCTCCTCCCACCAAAAAAAATTTTTTTTTTTACCGAATTAAAACTAAAATTATCCACTGATTTGATGATTTGATGATGATTGTTCTTCTCACTCCTTATTTGCAAAACGTCATAACTTCTTAACTATTTCGAACTGAAGGACGGGGTTAACTGCATTACGTTAATAGTATCGAATTCTATCGGAATCCGTCATAAAAAAAATTTGACCCCCCCACCAAAAAAAATTTTTTTTTTCTACCGAATTCAAACTAAAATTATTCACTGATTTGATATGGAAAACCTCCTAGAGTTACTGGAATGGGCATATTTGGTCTATTAATGAAGGAAAAAGTCGAAAAAAAATGCAAAAAATCATTTCCGGAACACGGCATCGAACCCTGGTCCGTAGATTCCAAAGCAACGCACTGATCCACTAGACTACAAGAAATGCCTATATCGTTCTTCTCACTCCTTATTTGCAAAACGTCATAACTTCTGAACTATTTCGAATTGATCGACGGGGTTAACTGCATTACGTTACTAGTACCGAATTCTATCGGAATCCGTCATAAAAAAAATTTGACCCCCCCACCACCAAAAAAAATTTTTTTTTTCTACCGAATTCAAACTAAAATTATTCACTGATTTGATATGGAAAACCACCTAGAGTTACTGGAATGGGCATATTTGGTCTATTAATGAAGGAAAAAGTCGAAAAAAAATGCAAAAAATCACTTCCGGAACACGGCATCGAACCCTGGTCCGTAGATTCCAAAGCAACGCACTGATCCACTAGACTACAAGAAATGCCCATATCGTTCTTCTCACTCCTTATTTGCAAAACGTCATAACTTCTGAACTATTTCGAATTGATCGACGGGGTTAACTGCATTACGTTACTAGTACCGAATTCTATCGGAATCCGTCATAAAAAAAATTTGACCCCCCCACCAACAAAAAAAAATTTTTTTTCTACCGAATTCAAACTAAAATTATTCACTGATTTGATATCGAAAACCACCTAGAGTTACTGGAATGGGCATATTTGGTCTATTAATGAAGGAAAATTCGAAAAAAATTGCAAAAAATCACTTCCGGAACACGGCATCGAACCCTGGTCCGTAGATTCCAAAGCAACGCACTGATCCACTAGACTACAAGAAATGCCCATATCGTTCTTCTCACTCCTTATTTGCAAAACGTCATAACTTCTGAACTATTTCGAATTGATCGACAGGGTTAACTGCATTACGTTACTAGTACCGAATTCTATCGGAATCCGTCATAAAAAAAATTTGACCCCCCCACCACCAAAAAAAATTTTTTTTTTCTACCGAATTCAATCTAAAATTATTCACTGATTTGATATGGAAAACCACCTAGAGTTACTGGAATGGGCATATTTGGTCTATTAATGAAGGAAAAAGTCGAAAAAAATTGCAAAAAATCACTTCCGGAACACGGCATCGAACCCTGGTCCGTAGATTCCAAAGCAACGCACTGATCCACTAGACTACAAGAAATGCCCATATCGTTCTTCTCACTCCTTATTTGCAAAACGTCATAACTTCTGAACTATTTCGAATTGATCGACGGGGTTAACTGCATTACGTTACTAGTACCGAATTCTATCGGAATCCGTCATAAAAAAAATTTGACCCTCCCACCACCAAAAAAAATTTTTTATTTCTACTGAATTCAAACTAAAATTATTCACTGATTTGATATGGAAAACCACCTAGAGTTACTGGAATGGGCATATTTGGTCTATTAATGAAGGAAAAAGTCGAAAAAAATTGCAAAAAATCACTTCCGGAACACGGCATCGAACCCTGGTCCGTAGATTCCAAAGCAACGCACTGATCCACTAGACTACAAGAAATGCCCATATCGTTCTTCTCACTACCTATTTGCAAAACGTCATAACTTCTGAACTATTTCGAATTGATCGACGGGGTTAACTGCATTACGTTACTAGTACCGAATTCTATCGGAATCCGTCATAAAAAAAATTTGACCCCCCACCACCAAAAAAAATTTTTTTTTTCTACCGAATTCAAACTAAAATTATTCACTGATTTGATATGGAAAACCTCCTAGAGTTACTGGAATGGGCATATTTGGACCATTAATGAAGGAAAAAGTCGAAAAAAAATGCAAAAAATCACTTCCGGAACACGGCATCGAACCCTGGTCCGTAGATTCCAAAGCAACGCACTGATCCACTAGACTACAAGAAATGCCCATATCGTTCTTCTCACTCCTTATTTGCAAAACGTCATAACTTCTGAACTTTTTCGAATTGATCGACGGGGTTAACTGCATTACGTTACTAGTACCGAATTCTATCGGAATCCGTCATAAAAAAAATTTGACCCCCCCACCACCAAAAAAAATTTTTTTTTTCTACCGAATTCAAACTAAAATTATTCACTGATTTGATATGGAAAACCTCCTAGAGTTACTGGAATGGGCATATTTGGTCTATTAATGAAGGAAAAAGTCGAAAAAAAATGCAAAAAATCACTTCCGGAACACGGCATCGAACCCTGGTCCGTAGATTCCAAAGCAACGCACTGATCCACTAGACTACAAGAAATGCCCATATCGTTCTTCTCACTCCTTATTTGCAAAACGTCATAACTTCTGAACTATTTCGAATTGATCGACGGGGTTAACTGCATTACGTTACTAGTACCGAATTCTATCGGAATCCGTCATAAAAAAAATTTGACCCCCCCACCACCAAAAAAAATTTTTTTTTTTACCGAATTTAAACTAAAATTATCCACTGATTTGATGATTTGATGATGATTCGTTCTTCTCACTCCTTATTTGCAAAACGTCATAACTTCTGAACTATTTCGAACTGAGGGACGGGGTTAACTGCATTACGTTAATAGTATCGATATCTTTTGGATTCAATCATAAAAAAATTTGACCCCCTCCCACCAAAAAAAATTTTTTTTTTTACCGAATTTAAACTAAAATTATCCACTGATTTGATGATTTGATGATGATTCGTTGTTCTCACTCCTTATTTGCAAAACGTCATAACTTCTGAACTATTTCGAACTGAAGGACGGGGTTAACTGCAATACGTTACTAGTATCGAAATCTTTTGGATTCAATCATAAAAAAATTTGACCCCCTCCCACCAAAAAAAATTTTTTTTTTTACCGAATTTAAACTAAAATTATCCACTGATTTGATGATTTGATGATGATTCGTTGTTCTCACTCCTTATTTGCAAAACGTCATAACTTCTTAACTATTTTGAACTGAAGGACGGGGTTAACTGCATTACGTTACTAGTACCGAATTCTATCGGAATCCGTCATAAAAAAAATTTGACCCCCCCCCACCAAAAAAAAAATTTTTTTTTTCAACCGAATTCAAACTAAAATTATTCACTTATTTGATATGGAAAACCACCTAGAGTTACTGGAATGGGCATATTTGGTCTATTAATGAAGGAAAAAGTCGAAAAAAATTGCAAAAAATCACTTCCGGAACACGGCATCGAACCCTGGTCCGTAGATTCCAAAGCAACGCACTGATCCACTAGACTACAAGAAATGCCCATATCGTTCTTCTCACTCCTTATTTGCAAAACGTCATAATTTCTGAACTATTTCGAATTGATCGACGGGGTTAACTGCATTACGTTACTAGTACCGAATTCTATCGGAATCCGTCATAAAAAAAATTTGACCCCCCCACCACCAAAAAAAATTTTTTTTTTCTACCGAATTCAAACTAAAATTATTCACTGATTTGATATGGAAAACCACCTAGAGTTACTGGAATGGGCATATTTGGTCTATTAATGAAGGAAAAAGTCGAAAAAAAATGCAAAAAATCACTTCCGGAACACGGCATCGAACCCTGGTCCGTAGATTCCAAAGCAACGCACTGATCCACTAGACTACAAGAAATGCCCATATCGTTCTTCTCACTCCTTATTTGCAAAACGTCATAACTTCTGAACTATTTCGAATTGATCGACGGGGTTAACTGCATTACGTTACTAGTACCGAATTCTATCGGAATCCGTCATAAAAAAAATTTGACCCCCCCACCAAAAAAAATTTTTTTTTTCTACCGAATTCAAACTAAAATTATTCACTTATTTGATATCGAAAACCACCTAGAGTTACTGGAATGGGCATATTTGGTCTATTAATGATGGAAAAAGTCGAAAATAATTGCAAAAAATCACTTCCGGAACACGGCATCGAACCCTGGTCCGTAGATTCCAAAGCAACGCACTGATCCACTAGACTACAAGAAATGCCCATATCGGTCTTCTCACTACCTATTTGCAAAACGTCATAACTTCTGAACTATTTCGAATTGATCGACTGGGTTAACTGCATTACGTTACTAGTACCGAATTCTATCGGAATCCGTCATAAAAAAAATTTGACCCCCCCACCACCAAAAAAAATTTTTTTTTTCTACCGAATTCAAACTAAAATTATTCACTGATTTGATATGGAAAACCTCCTAGAGTTACTGGAATGGGCATATTTGGACCATTAATGAAGGAAAAAGTCGAAAAAAAATGCAAAAAATCACTTCCGGAACACGGCATCGAACCCTGGTCCGTAGATTCCAAAGCAACGCACTGATCCACTAGACTACAAGAAATGCCCATATCGTTCTTCTCACTCCTTATTTGCAAAACGTCATAACTTCTGAACTTTTTCGAATTGATCGACGGGGTTAACTGCATTACGTTACTAGTACCGAATTCTATCGGAATCCGTCATAAAAAAAATTTGACCCCCACCACCAAAAAAAATTTTTTTTTTCTACCGAATTCAAACTAAAATTATTCACTGATTTGATATGGAAAACCTCCTAGAGTTACTGGAATGGGCATATTTGGACCATTAATGAAGGAAAAATTCGAAAAAAAATGCAAAAAATCACTTCCGGAACACGGCATCGAACCCTGGTCCGTAGATTCCAAAGCAACGCACTGATCCACTAGACTACAAGAAATGCCCATATCGTTCTTCTCACTCCTTATTTGCAAAACGTCATAACTTCTGAACTTTTTCGAATTGATCGACGGGGTTAACTGCATTACGTTACTAGTACCGAATTCTATCGGAATCCGTCATAAAAAAAATTTGACCCCATCCCACCAAAAAAAATTTTTTTTTTTACCGAATTTAAACTGAAATTATCCACTGATTTGATGATTTGATGATGATTCGTTCTTCTCACTCCATATTTGCAAAACGTCATAACTTCTGAACTATTTCGAACTGAGGGACGGGGTTAACTGCATTACGTTAATAGTATCGATATGTTTTGGATTCAATCATAAAAAAATTTGACCCCCTCCCACCAAAAAAAATTTTTTTTTTTACGGAATTTAAACTAAAATTATCCACTGATTTGATGATTTGATGATGATTCGTTGTTCTCACTCCTTATTTGCAAAACGTCATAACTTCTGAACTATTTCGAACTGAAGGACGGGGTTAACTGCAATACGTTACTAGTATCGAAATCTTTTGGATTCAATCATAAAAAAATTTGACCCCCTCCCACCAAAAAAAATTTTTTTTTTTACCGAATTTAAACTAAAATTATCCACTGATTTGATGATTTGATGATGATTCGTTGTTCTCACTCCTTATTTGCAAAACGTCATAACTTCTTAACTATTTTGAACTGAAGGACGGGGTTAACTGCATTACGTTACAATTATCGAATTCTATTGGAATCCGTCATTAATAAAATTTGACCCCCTCCCACCAATAAAAATTTTTTTTTTCCTGAATTTAAACTAAAATTATCCACTGATTTGATGATTTGATGATGATTCGTGGTTCTCACTCCTTATTTGCAAAACGTCATAACTTCTGAACTATTTTGAACTGAAGGACGGGGTTAACTGCATTACGTTACTAGTATCGAATTCTATCGGAATCCGTCATAAAAAAAATTTGACCCCCCCACCAAAAAAAATTTTTTTTTTTACCGAATTTAAACTAAAATTATCCACTGATTTGATGATTTGATGATGATTTGTTCTTCTCACTCCTTATTTGCAAAACGTCATAACTTCTGAACTATTTCGAACTGAAGGACGGGGTTAACTGCATTACGTTAATAGTATGGATATCTTTTGGATTCAATCATAAAAAAATTTGACCCCCTCCCACCAAAAAAAATTTTTTTTTTTACCGAATTTAAACTAAAATTATCCACTGATTTGATGATTTGATGATGATTCGTTCTTCTCACTCCTTATTTGCAAAACGTCATAACTTCTGAACTATTTCGAACTGAAGGACGGGGTTAACTGCATTACGTTAATAGTATCGATATCTTTTGGATTCAATCATAAAAAAATTTGACCCCCTCCCACCAAAAAAAATTTTTTTTTTTACCGAATTTAAACTAAAATTATCCACTGATTTGATGATTTGATGATGATTGTTCTTCTCACTCCTTATTTGCAAAACGTCATAACTTCTTAACTATTTTGAACTGAAGGACGGGGTTAACTGCATTACGTTAATAGTATCGATATCTTTTGGATTCAATCATAAAAAAATTTGACCCCCTCCCACCAAACAAAAATTTTTTTTTCTACCGAATTCAAACTAAAATTATTCACTGATTTGATATGGAAAACCTCCTAGAGTTACTGGAATGGGCATATTTGGTCTATTAATGAAGGAAAAAGTCGAAAAAAATGCAAAAAATCACTTCCGGAACACGGCATCGAACCCTGGTCCGTAGATTCCAAAGCAACGCACTGATCCACTAGACTACAAGAAATGCCTATATCGTTCTTCTCACTCCTTATTTGCAAAACGTCATAACTTCTGAACTATTTCGAATTGATCGACGGGGTTAACTGCATTACGTTATTTGTATCGAATTCTATTGGAATCCGTCATAAAAAAAATTTGACCCCCCCCACCAAAAAAAATTTATTTTTTTACCGAATTTGAACTAAAATAATTCACTGATTTGATATGAAAAACAACCTAGAGTAACTGGAATGGGCATATTTGGTCTAATAATGAAGGAAAAAAGCGAAAAAAAATGCAAAAAATCACTTCTGGAACACAGCATCGAACCCTGGTCCGTAGATTCCAAAGCAACGCACTGATCCACTAGACTACAAGAAATGCCCATATCGTTCTTCTCACTCCTTATTTGCAAAACGTCATAACTTCTGAACTATTTCGAATTGATCGACGGGGTTAACTGCATTACGTTACTAGTACCGAATTCTATTGGAATCCGTCATAAAATAATTTGACCCCCTCCCACCAAAAAAAATTTTTTTTTTTACCGAATTTAAACTAAAATTATCCACTGATTTGATATGGAAAACCTCCTAGAGTTACTGGAATGGGCATATTTGGACCATTAATGAAGGAAAAAGTCGAAAAAAAATGCAAAAAATCACTTCCGGAACACGGCATCGAACCCTGGTCCGTAGATTCCAAAGCAACGCACTGATCCACTAGACTACAAGAAATGCCCATATCGTTCTTCTCACTCCTTATTTGCAAAACGTCATAACTTCTGAACTATTTCGAATTGATCGACGGGGTTAACTGCATTACGTTACTAGTACCGAATTCTATCGGAATCCGTCATAAAAAAAATTTGACCCCCCCACCAAAAAAAATTTTTTTTTTCTACCGAATTCAAACTAAAATTATTCACTGATTTGATATGGAAAACCTCCTAGAGTTACTGGAATGGGCATATTTGGACCATTAATGAAGGAAAAATTCGAAAAAAAATGCAAAAAATCACTTCCGGAACACGGCATCGAACCCTGGTCCGTAGATTCCAAAGCAACGCACTGATCCACTAGACTACAAGAAATGCCCATATCGTTCTTCTCACTCCTTATTTGCAAAACGTCATAACTTCTGAACTATTTCGAATTGATCGACGGGGTTAACTGCATTACGTTACTAGTACCGAATTCTATCGGAATCCGTCATAAAAAAAATTTGACCCCATCCCACCAAAAAAAATTTTTTTTTTTACCGAATTTAAACTAAAATTATCCACTGATTTGATGATTTGATGATGATTCGTTCTTCTCACTCCATATTTGCAAAACGTCATAACTTCTGAACTATTTCGAACTGAGGGACGGGGTTAACTGCATTACGTTAATAGTATCGATATGTTTTGGATTCAATCATAAAAATTTGACCCCCTCCCACCAAAAAAAATTTTTTTTTTTACGGAATTTAAACTAAAATTATCCACTGATTTGATGATTTGATGATGATTCGTTGTTCTCACTCCTTATTTGCAAAACGTCATAACTTCTGAACTATTTCGAACTGAAGGACGGGGTTAACTGCAATACGTTACTAGTATCGAAATCTTTTGGATTCAATCATAAAAAAATTTGACCTCCTCCCACCAAAAAAAATTTTTTTTTTTACCGAATTTAAACTAAAATTATCCACTGATTTGATGATTTGATGATGATTCGTTGTTCTCACTCCTTATTTGCAAAACGTCATAACTTCTTAACTATTTTGAACTGAAGGACGGGGTTAACTGCATTACGTTACAAGTATCGAATTCTATTGGAATCCGTCATAAAAAAAATTTGACCACCCCACCAGAAAAAATTTTTTTTTTTACCGAATTTAAACTAAAATTATCCACTGATTTGATAATTTGATGATGATTCGTTGTTCTCACCCCTTATTTGCAAAACGTCATAAATTCTGAACTATTTTGAACTGAAGGACAGG